>CAUYUJ010020172.1:40000-72500 GCA_963575745.1 Prorocentrum cordatum
GTGTGTGTGCGCATTTGCGTACGTGTGTGTGTGTTTGTGCTGTTTGCGTGTGTGCGTGTGTGCGTGCGTGTGTGTGTTTGCATTTGTGTGTGCGTGTGTGATTGTGTGATTGTATGATTGTGCGTGAATGCGGGTGTGAATGCGCGCGTGCGCGCGCATGTGCGCGCGCGCAAAATCTCAGCGAAGCTGAAATCCAATCTGTATATGTATATATATGTATACACATACATATATAGCTGTTTTCACCCACAAGCTCACTGTCCCACAAATCTCATCACTGCCACCCCCCACCCCCTGGGCGCTGCCTCCGGCGGCCGCCCTGCCCTGCCTACCCCCCAGACGCCGCCTCGCTGCCGCTGGTCCCCGCTCCCGGCGCTCCCCCCACCGCCGCCTGGCCCCGCTCTGAGCGGGCCAGGCGTCCTTCTCCCTCCTGCCCGCACCGGGCGGCCTCCCTCTCTCCGCCGTGCCTTGCGGCACAATTCGCGTTCTGTGCGTCCCACGAACGCTCCATCGCGAGCGCAGTGACTCTGCCCAGCCACCGACTTTAAAAAGCGTGTGCGCGTGGGTGTGTGGGTGTGTGTGTGTGTGTGTCGTGTGTGTGTGTGGTCTGTTGTATGTTGTGTGTGTTGTATGTTATGTGTTGTGTGTTTTGTGTTATGTGTTGTGTGTTGTGTGGTGTGTGTGTTGTGTGTCATGTGTTGTGCATTGTGTGTTATGCGTGTTGTGGTGTGTGTTGTGTGTTGTGTGATGTGTGGTGTGTGTTGTGTCGTATTGTGTGTTGTGTGTTGTGTGTTGTGTGTATATGTTGTGTATTGTGTGCTGTGTTGTGTGTCGTGTGTTGCGGTGTGTGTGTGTGTTGTGATTTGTGTGTTGTAGATTGTGTTGTGTGTAATGTATTGTGTGTTGCGCGTGTTGTGTGTGTTGTGTGCTGTGTGTTGTGTGTTATGTAGTGTTCGCTGTGTGTTGCGTATTACGTGTTGCGTGCGTGCCTGCGTGCGTGCGTGCGTGCCTGCGTGCGTGCGTGCGTTCGCGTGCGTGGGTGCGTGCGTGGGTGCGTGCGTGTGCTTTTGTGTGCTTGTGGGTGCGTGCGTGCGTGCGCGTGTGTGAGTGCGCGTGTGTGCGTGCGTGCGTGCGTGCGTGCGTGCGTGCGTGTGTGTGTGCGTGTGTGTGTGTGCGTGTGTGTGGTGTGTGGTGTGTGCGTCTGTGTGTTTCTGTGTATGTCTGTGTCTGCTCGGCCCTTGCTTTTGTTTCGTTAGTTGCGCTTCTTGCGGAACAACGGAGCAATACTTGGAGCTCCCTTGCGCATCCAACCCAGCACGCATTCACGTGTTGAACCAAGTCCATGCGTCTTGGGCATCCCCATCAGAAAATTATACCAAAAACCGATTGTCGGGAGGCTACATGCGTGGTATCCGCCCACCTCCCCCGCCCAACGGCGGCATATAGAGCCTGTCCAAGAAAGCCAAGATGGCCACTCCTGGATTCCAAGACGGCCAAGACTGTTTCCACGTCGGACAAGATGGCCCTGTGTTGTCTACGACGGTCCAGGATGGCTTCGAAAGACGGCTACGATGACCCTAAGACGGACCAGAAGGCGCCCAAAGACACCCCCAAGAGGCCTCCAAGAGGACCCTCAGGAATGCCCGAAGATGCAAAAATCAGTGGTGGACTTCCATGTACTTGGGCAAATTTCAGCGTTGGCGCTTTGAGCGTCCCTGCTCCCCCGACGGCCCAAGAGGCCTCCCAGACAGGCCCCCAAGAGGCCCCCAAGACGCAGGAGGTCCTGAAAATTACCCAAACGGCCCCCTTTCCGGCCTCTGGAACGGCCAAGATGGCCTCCAAGTGGGACAGCGTGGTCCTAATTAGACTCCACGACGGGCCAAGATAGCATCAAAAACAGCCATGATGGCCACAAGACGGACCAAGAGGTCCTGACGACGACCCAAAAATCCTTCAAGGGAAGCCTCAGGAGGGCACGAAGATATTAAAGCCATTGGCTTTCCAAAAGTGTTTGAAATATTTCAGTGTTGGCGCCTCTCAAGGCTTCCGAAGCCCACGACGGACCAAAAGTCTCGAAACTGGACCCCACAAGACGGCACAGGAGACCCCCAGGAGGCCCCCAAGAGGGCCACAGGACAGACGCCCACAGACGCCCAAGAAGCACCCCAGGATGTCGCACAAATGCTTCCCAAGAGATCACAACAAAGTCTCCCAGAGTCGCCTCTCGTCCACGACCCAGACTGGGTGGTTGCTCTCAGTACGCTCTCAAAGAAGCCCCTCGACGAAAGGGCACCTCGAAAACGGCACGGGCACTCCAACTTTGGAACGCCCGCGCCCGCAAGGCTCCCGTGCCGGAATGCCGAACGCCGGGTCCGTCGAAGTTATGCGTGTCACGTTTGTTGGCCAACGTAGAAACCGCATGATCTCGCGATAACGATGCGCAAAGTGTGTCGCACATCACGTGTGTCGTGTCATATACGCGGCGCAAATTATGCGATGCAAACTGTGCGGCGCAAGCCATGTGGGGCAGTCTATTTGGCGTACGCTGCGGGATGCACTCGCTGTGGGACAGTTTCTGTGGAGGAGACTACGAGTCCCCCCCGATCGTCGGCCTACTACGCTTCCCCCTCCTCTTCCTCCTCCTCCTCCTCCTCCTCCTCCTCCTCCTCCTCCTCCTCCTACACTGCGCAGCTCCCGCAACCGCGGAGGCGGATATGCGCGGCAGATCACATGGATGTTGCACATATTTCCTCAGGCGGAAGCACTGACGCGTGATACCTGGCCAGGGACCATTGGAAAAGCACGTCACGAAAATCGATGCCAGAATTCCTGAAAACCCGCGTGGCATGCGGGAACGCAACGGTGTCGCACACCGTACAGGCTCCTGGCACGGCACGATCGCGGTTGGTTGTTATACTCTCAGGCCAGACAAGACTTGGACGGACGAGTGGGGGGCGAGGAGGAGGGAAGAGGAAGGAGGGAAAATCACGACGATCAGTGGATAACGGGGAAGGCATAAGAGAGAAATAAGAACAGCGAAGCAAACAAACAAAAACAACAAAACTAGAACGTGGTGTGGGGGAGCGGGAGGCACCGCGGCAGGAGACGACGAGGGGGAGGCGGAAAGCGAGAGGAATCGAAGGGCGGCAGATAGGGCGACCCGGCTCACGCGTGCCACTCGGAAGGCGCGCACATTGGGCATCCTTTGCCTGCCGCGACGCAACGCCAAAGTGCTGTCCGCATGGCACGATTTCTGACAGAGCTTCGGCTGCCGCCTTCATCCAGTTGCAGCCAAGACTTGCGCACATTGCCCATAATCCGATCCGAACTATTCGCACGCATCGGAAGCGCAGTGATATGTTGGACGGTCTGTTCGGCAAAGTTGAGATGATGTGGTCCGTTGGTTGATCGCTCTAGCCCGCAGTCTGAGAGAGCGACAGATCTGAGAGCGGCTATCGCCGCCGGCGCTACTATCACAAGCGCAATGAAGAGAAGTAGTTCAACGGCTACATGTCACGTGTGGACAACTGGAGCAGGTAAGACCGTTCCAGGATCTCGGCGCGAGAAGGGCCTCCATGCGTGAACCAAGTACTACAAATCGCCGACCATATGCTTAAGCCTGTTTACTGTTCGTCGCCCGTGTGTCATTCACAATGTATACCCAAGCCCTCGATGCCCGCCCTCTTCGTCGTCGATCGTACTTTCTCTGTGGGTAGAGGCCCCCTGCCTGCCATGTGTCCTTGGTGCAGCCCATGAAAGGGAGAGGTTGACGAAATGAGGAAGCCAGAAGCGAGGGGGAGGCAGAGGAAGCGAGGAGGATTCAGGGCAAAGAGGACTTAGCACGAGGGCGAGGAGAGACGCACAACAGTTTTGAGAAGCAGATCCTGACGGGCGGGCCTGCCCAGACAGGCGGGTCGGGCGGGCGGACCCTGACAGGCATTCAAGCAGGCGCGTTTCCAAGCACGCGAGCAGGCGGATCCTGACGGGCACGTCGGGCGGGCGGACCCCAACGGGCAGACCTGACAGGCAGATCCCAACGGGCGGGCCGGCGGGGTGGAACCTAACGGGCGGCTTGGGCGGTAAATGCGAGCGAACGAGTGGGTGGGCTCCCAGGCAGGCGAGCGGGCGGACCCTATCCCCCTACAGGGGAATTTTGGGCGAAAAATAATATTAAAAAAAAAAAAAAAAAAAAAAAAAAAAAAAAAAAAACTCTAAAAATAGTCCCCAGACTATTTTTTGACTATTTTTAAATTCGGGGCATAACGGGCGGGTCGGGCGGGCGGGGCATGGAAGCGAAATTGATACATTGCGCAGGCGTCTCAGGCGAGAGCTGTAGTCATCAGAAAATTGTCGGGAAGTCTCGTGCGAGAGCGAGATTTCTGAAGTCCTAGGCGAAAGCGCGATGCCTAAGATTGTGGGGAAATCTCGGGCGAGAACGCGGTTTAATATACTCTCGGGCGACGTATCAGGCGGGAGCCGCTGTTGCTGTAGCCCAGGGGCCAACATCGCAGACTGAGCAGGAAGACCTTCCCTGATAAAGATAGAGTCAGAACGCTGAGGGGACTTTTCAATGAAAAACAGGATGCGAGCCGGACAGCTGGGATCAAGATTGGGTATTCCATGAGTGAGAGCTCAACAAGGCAAAAACTCCTCTCCCTCCTCTCCCACCTGGGGACGACGAAGAAGTTGCGGCCCTGCTGCCTGGCAAAGCTGCCAGGGCATTGTCTGCTTTTGCCGCCGATCTCGGCGCTCCTGCGGGTTGCTCCACGGAGAGAAGCCCGGGCCCTACTTTGCCTCCTCCAGTATCCATCCTCCTTCTTCTGTTGTTATCCCTTCTTCTTCTTCCACCCATCTCCTCATCCCGGTCACCATCACCATCACCATCACCATCACCATCACCATCACCATCACCATCATCAGCAGCATCATCAGCAGTCGCATCATCACATCATATCATCATCAGCAGCATCATCATCATCATCATCATCATCCTCATCCTCATCATCATCATCATCATCATCATCATCATCGTCGTCGTCGTCATCATCATCATCATCATCATCGTCATCATCGTTATCATCATCATCATCATCATCATCATCATCATCATCATCATCATCATCATCATCATCATCATCAGCATCGTCATCATTATCATCATCAGCAACAACACCATCAGCATCATCATCAGCATCATCGCCATCGTCGACGTCGTCAAGAGTCATCGTCGTCATCGCCCTCATCATCAGCATCATCATCAGCATCATCATCAGCATCAGCATCCGCATCCTCATCATCATCATCATCTGCATCATCATCATCAGCATCATCATGATTCGACCCCATCTCCTTCTCATCTCATCCACCCCTTTTCTCCCTCCTCCTCATTACTCACCCATTTCCCGTCCTTTTCTCCTCCCACTCCTCCTCCCATTCTGACTCCTCCTACTCTCTCCTCGAGCACCTCCTGCTCTCCGTCATTTTCATGCTCCACAACACCCTCTTCCCGTCAGCATAGTCACAACGATCACCATCATTGCTATCATCATCATCATCATCATCATCATCATCATCATCATCATCATCAGCAGCAGCAGCAGCATCATCATCATCGTCATCATCACCATAATCAGCACTACTGTGCACGTCTTAAGTGAAACACCATGGTACTTGGACCGTCCTGGGGGCGCGAGAATCAAAGCAAATGTGGCAATGAAACCGCCAATTCAGACGTGCGAATTTCAATTTCTTCGCTGAAAGACGACGGGACGACGCAGCTGAGGTTACTCTTCAAATCTAGGCCGCTTGCGTGACCAGGGCCTCACCATCCAAGATACGGAAGTGGCTGCTCGGACTGCTCTGTCCGCAGCGATGGCGTCCCATAGAAAAGCGGAGTCTTGATCAGGGAGGAGCACGGCGTCGGCCGCTAAGATTGAGGGGGCATTCGGGCGCGCGGATGGACAGCGAAAGCAGCCCAGGCAGCAGCGACCGCGTTACCTTGAAGGCCACCGCCGGAGAAGATCTGCAAGGCTCTCGCACCGTTCGGCTCCGCGGCGGGGCCCGGGCACCCTTCAGAAGGGGCGTTGCTGCGAGTTCCGGTGGCGGCGCTGCACAAAGCATCAACGGTTTCATGGAACGCCCTCGCCCCCCAATCGCGCGAGGTCACACGTCGCCCCTGCGAGCGAAGACCTCGCTGTAGAAAGACGCAGAGGCACCCCGCACCCTGGAGGCGAGTGGCTCGATGACTGGGCTGCTGCAGGCCACATCCGCATGGAAAAGGGCGGCAAGCTGCAAAGTGCGCCCCCCTGCAAGACCAATGGCAAAGGGAGGCCCCCCAAGGTCAACTCATCGCGCTGCGGCTCAGGCCCGCGAGCACAAGCGGGAGACGCAGCAACGCGTGCACTGTCGACCTGAAGTCCGGGGCGACCGAGAACGGCGAGCGCACGGTCTGCAAAGTCGCCCCTGTCTCGCAGCCAATCCTGGTGACCCCTCCCACTATCAAGACGACGCCTCCGCTCGTCGCCCTACACGGCCCAGCAGGATCTCGCCACGGATCCCCGTTTGCTCTGCCCCGCCTGAGAAGCACCCGCCGTCCTTCCTGGCCCCGCGGCACCGCCGTCTGCGGGGGCCACGCCTCACGGGGTCGGTCACGCCGCGCCAACGCAGCCAACTCGGCCGAAGACTTCCCCCGCCATCAGGTCGCATAGGCCTGCCTGAGCACGAACAAACGGACCGGCTGAAACCTTGCATGCTTCGACCATTCGCCCAGCTGGAGCGCCGTCGCCGCCAAAAAAAACATGTCTGGTTTGGGTGCGATCCTGCCGCAGGAGGATGAGCATCCCGAGTCGCTTCCACGCCCACTTCCGTATTGGGAAAAGGGAAGAAACAATTGCCCGGGGCACCGACGAGTAAGCCTGCAACTGGATGCAGTGGCGCTTTGCGTCTGAAGTGCCTCGGAAGCCCGTTAAAACAAAACGATGCGCGCCTTGGCAAGAGAGCCTGTTGGGGATGATCGTTACCTACAAGACCTCCGAAGACTTCGATGCGGTTTTTCACCGCGAGGCCACGGCGGCCGTGGAAGCACGAACAACACGGGAGGCCAGAACGGGCGAGCCCTCTCCTGCGAGTAGTTCCGCTGATTCTGGATTCCCCTTCCAACCAAATGGGTCGGTCAATGCGTCTGTGAGCGCGGATGCCGTGAAGGCCGCGGCCCGGGACCGCAATAATGAGAAAACGTGCTCCATCCGACTTGGTTCTGCGAACCGCCTGCCGGAATCTGGCAGCTGGAGCCCCCTGGCCGCGGCGCCCCACTCCAGAGCGCACCCCGACACAGCTTCGTCGATCATCTGGACGCACTTCTCTGGGGCGGTCCTGCCGCCCGTCCCCAGAGCCCGAAATCGATTCGTGAGACCGTGCTGGGCAGGCCGTGGGATATCAAGCGTGGCCTGTGCACCAGGCACGTTCCGACTCATCTTCGAAGCATGCAAGTACGTGGCGCCCTGGGAAAGGTAAACGCCCAGACCATCCACGAAACGGACAGCGTCGTGTGAAACCAGCACGTCTGTGCAATATCGGAACGTATGCACAGCCTTATGATTATTATATATACGTGTTTGAATATACAACTGTGAATAACCGTCCTATGAGACAGAACAAACTAGGTCAGCATCTTTCCATCGAGAAGCGTATCAAACACGCTCGACAACTGTCCGAAGAAATCCCCAACATAATGGTTCCAATGATAGCCGAATGCAAAAGACGTCAAGATTTGGAGCACGACCGCTGGAATCGAAACCAAAGACCACGCATCGTAAAGCCTGAAAACATGGACGATGCGTCCTGTCCATCTTAAGTCACCCAGTGTGGACGCAGCCCGCATGTCCAGAATCCCTCGTACCACATGTGGGCCCCAAGTTGCCGTAGCCTGTTCTGGCCAAGTGTAATCAAACCAGCGTCGCCGCAAAAGGTGGGAGACCTTCGGCTCAAACCACACAGGCGCCATCGTCCACGCGTTGGGTAAGTTTTCGCCTGGCCCTGGACTTGACTTGGTCGACATCGAGGTCAGCACCCAAACAAAATCATCGAGGACTAAGACGATCGTCTTTCTTGGCTTCTCACTGGCAGCCACCACCCCGGAAACGTTCCACCATTTCCTGGAGCCGATCTTGGTCGCCCGCGCTGGAGCGAAACTTGGTCTCCGCAGCGCGCTTAAGCTCAGCCGCCCATGCACTCCGATCAGCGGAAGGAGCACCTCCCATAATGAATTCAACTGGTGGAATAGATCCCCAAAAGGGCCTGCCGATCATTCTCAGCAAAGTGTTCCTGCTGTGAGCCAAATCTTCTCCTGATGCAAGACTGCGGGGGCAGGCGGGCCCGAGGGAAGGAGACTCGAGGTGATCTGCTACATCGTCGACAGAGCTCTGCGTGGCCCGCACACACCCGCCAACGTAGTCGCAAGTCGCAACTGAAAAAGCCTGAGCACGCCAATGAGTAGTCCGAGCGGGGTTGCGCCGTGATTCTCGCCGACAGCTCTGGCCCACGGAAAGAGACGCACTCGGCCATGTCCTGACCCCGGATGGCAACAACAGGGCAATGATGGAAGAATCGGAGCTCAATGCGAAAGTCGGCATCGACAACCTGATCAGCGTAAGCTGACATTCTGCCCCTCAAATTGGACGCAATATGGTAAATCTGCGTCTCAGCCCTTGCGGTCCAATTCTGGCCTGGCCTCGCAACGAAGAGAAAGAGATCGGTTACTTCCAGAAACGTGTTCTCCAAAGCCATGCCAAATATGACCAGGGAGGCAATGATATCGAGGCGTGCCCGCTCCGACTGCCCAGGATGCGAGAGCCGACTATTTCCAATAATATCGGCAACATCGCGGCTAAAAGGGAAGTTGGTGCCCATGAGAGAGAACTTGTTCGAACTTCCCCCTGAGTTGGCAACAACGGAATCAGCACATAGAAAAACGCAAGCCCAGGTCCACTGTAGAATGGAGCCGGTAAGCGGTCAGATGCCGAAAAAAAGAAGTAGAATCCTCCACTGCAACATTGCTGTAGTGGTCGACATGCTCATGCCAATTCACTTTGGCAGCCAAAGCAACCAGCATAATGATTGTGCATGTCTTGCCTAAATGCGTCCAGCATGCGAAGTGGCGGCCAGCGCTCAATGGCAATTTGGACCCATACTTGAGACCTGTAATAATTCGCTCCCCGTAGTGAGCCCTCATACATCGAAAGACGTGCTTCATGCGAAATGGATGTCTCCTCTGAGCGTTCCATGACACGAGAGTGGCTGCAAGTGATGCCATCGAGAACAATGTAGTAAGCAAAGTCCTCGATCCAAATCCTCTCACGAGAGAAAGCGCCCTTGCCTGTTACACGAAAAAGCCATGGCCGAAACCAACAGCCGCGCAACTGATGCTGATAACGGAAGCAAAGATGTCGGGAGCCTTGAGCCCTCATCTGGAGCCTAATTGCTTAAGCCGAATGCCTTCAGCCTTCTTCCATCCCGTTCCTCATGACCCCCGTCCTCATCATCCTCATGTTCGTAACCCTCCTGTACCTCGTTTGTCCCTGGTCCCTCTCTATCGCCTACTCTCCCTCTGGTCCTCCTCCTCCTCGTCCTCCTCTTCCTCCTCCTCATCATTTCCCTCCTTGTCCTCGTCCTCCTCCTGCTGTCCATCCTCCTCGTCCTCACCTTCGTATCACTACCCATTACTCGTATATACCCCAAGCTCGCCACCTAGCCAGACCATAAGGGCTCCAGTCTGCTAATACAAATAACATCGTGTCGACATTGCAGCTCTCTCAAGATGGACGTATTGGCGTCGACGTGGCACCATGCGTCGCGCGATTGGGACGGCGCGCACACCCTGCGCGAAAGGGCGCAGTGTCGCTCGCTCGCCTCGGCGCCGTCCTCATTTCCTGAGGATCGAGCTCCCGCTCCGGCGCGGCGCCTAGCTGCCGCACGCCAACTCGTCCACGCGCGAGCGGCCAAAAACGTCGTTCTCGCCTCTGCGCCGCGCAGACTTCGCCTGCGAGTGGCGTTCCCGCCTCGCCGCGGCGCATGTTTGTCAATCGCCTTGACGTGAGGCCCCTCCTTCCGCCTTCCCCCCTCTGTCAATTCAAGCTGTGCGCGGCCCGCTTAGCTTCGACCGGAAGAGGTGCGCTCTCGACCCGCGGATCAAAAAGTTTGTCACTCGCCTAGTTTGGGGGCCCCGCGCGAGCGGGCGACTGGTCGCCCTATCTACCATCCGTTCCACGCTTCAGCCGATGTGGGCGTAGGGGCGAGAAGGGAAGCTCCCTTCCCCACCCCCTCAGTCGCCACTCCCCTGGGGGAAGCGACCAGCAAAAAAAGGGACACGACTCGAGGGGAGAAACACCGAGAAGACTGAGATTCATGCCGAGGCTCGTGCTGCGCCGAAGCCAGGGGTCTACTTGCGAGGTCGCCGATATTCTCATCAGGAGGAGGAGGAGCAAACGACACGCGAATTGTATACACTTCTCGATTTGTGCGTGTCATCCTTGCGCAGGGCCATGCTAATCTTCACTGTATCGTTCCAATTTTAACGGATGATCCCCGAAGGGAATCCATCAGGAGGAGGAGGAGGAGGAGGAGGAGGTGGAGCTTCCTCTCCTCATCCTGCCCCACTCCTGCGCCCTGCCGTGCCGCAGCTGCCGCAGCGGCACCCGCCTTCATCGCCGGCGCGCCCCCGACGCCCAGGCCTCGCGCCTGAGCCAGCGCCCTTGAGGCCAGCAAGGTGCCCAGCGATGCGCCACACTCCTCCTCCTCCTCCTCCTCCTCCTCCTCCTCCTCCTCTCCTCCCTCCTCCTCCTCCTCCTCCTCCTCCTCCTCCTCCTCCTCCTCCTCCTCCTCCTCCTCTCCTCCTCCCTCCTCCTCCTCCTCCTCCTCCTCCTCCTCCTCCTCCTCCTCCTCCTCCTCCTCCTCCTCCTCCTCCTCTCCTCCTCCTCCTGCTCATTTTTCTCATCCTCCTCCTCCTCCTGCTCCTCCTCGTCGGTGCCCGCACTGGCCACGGGCACCGACGGAGCACGAGCAGAGGGCAGTCGCCGACAGGCCCCCCGCCAGCGCTGGGCACGCCTGCCACCTTGCCCCCTGGGTGTGCAGCGTGGGCACGTGCACCCAGCCTGGTCTGAGCTGCACCGCTCAGGCTGCGGGGAGAGGCGGTGGCCAAGCAGGCCACCAAGGGAGGCGTCGACAGAGGAAGGGCGGAGGCGGGAACTTCAGTGGAGGCCTGGTTTGCCCTGCTCTCGAAAAAATGCACGCGATGTGCCAAGCATAATGTTCTGAATGAATGAAAAGGACAAGTCCGCAAGACACAAAGGAGCGGAAGTAAGGACGTCCACGGTGCACAAATCAGCATACCGTATGATTGCCTCTGGCTTGACACATGCTTCCAATGGACCGGGCACGGGCAATGAACAATGCACTTCGATGGACGTAGAAATTGAGGCGATGGCATTTTCTGTGTCACCGGGGGGGGCCATGGCGACGGTGAGAACGGTGAAGTCGGTGACGATAATGACGGTGAGGGCGCCGACGATGACAAGTCCCTTGAGTCCCAGGCGGCAGCATTAGGAAGCGCGATGCGGGGGCCGCACGTCCTCTTGTGCCTCGGGGTCACGTTTTCAAAAACCTCCAATGCGCGAGCTGCCCATTTCAGGTCACCTCATCTCTAGCAGGCCTCGCGGGGGGTCCTCGAGCCAGTGTGTCCAGCACCTCCCCTGCAAGCCGCTGAATCGGAATTGGGCACCACACTCCAGCCGAGTGCCCAGATACTGTGCCAGAGGGCGCGACACAGGGCTTCAATTCCATACGCCCCTACGACCAGATTTCTCGAAGTCCACCAACGCGAAAACGACAGTTTGGGATTCGACGCGGGATTCCAGCCAAATCCATGAAGCCCCTGGACACGATGTCGTGCGATTGGGAAACTAATTCCTTAATCAGCGGGAACAAGGCGCAAGCTCACAAGATTAAGTCGCGAAGACTTGGGTGAGTCGAGAAACGTGATCGGGCGAATGGATAACACTGGCTCTGATTAGATCGGCTTCGCCGTACACTCCTACGGAAGAGCATGTGCCATGCCGAACCAGCCTCGCAAGCCTAACCACGGACTTCGGCACACACTCCAAATCCAGAGCCTGGGCCGCCCCATTGCGGATGATGCATAGACCGCGCATGCTCCGCCACCGTGCCGGTGGGCACGGAGTGGGCGTGCCCGCCAGCCCTTTGCCCGACCCCCCGAACCTCAGACTTCCACCCCGACGAATGTGAAGGGGCCCCAGGACACACAAATGAATACACACAAGTAAAACTATTCCCCATATGCTCTTATATTTTCCTGGGCTCTTGTCTTCCCCCCCACTTCCCACAGTTTCCCATATTTTCCTGGGAATCGACGACTCATTGTGTCCGCGTGTTTTTGCCCCCTCCTGAGAATGATCCTCAGGGCCCCAAGACCCGCCTTTTCCGGAAGCCTCTGGGGGGCTCCGCGCGTGCCCCGTCGGAGCTCCCTGGCGCGTGCCCTTTTGGGGCTCCGGCGCACCTTGTCGCATGACTGGTCTAGTTTCTGGGCCCACAACGAATTGAAACCAGCGTACCACCGCATGTTGGGATATAGGTTTGAAGGGAGAAAAAAACGAGTGCCCCGTCTGAGTTCCACGGCGCGTGGCTTCTTGGGGCTCCGGCGCACCTTGTCGCATGAATGGTCCAGTTCCTGGGCCCACAACAATTTTCGGAGGCCTGGAAATTGGCACCAACACCAGCACAGGGGGGTTTGCCTCCACAGGGGGAAACTGAGCCTAGATGTCGGTGTTGGTGGCAATATTTCAGCCACCCTGGAAGCCAGAATATTACCACCATCACCGAGATCGGGATCGTCCTCCCTCGGTGGCGGCACACCGCCGATCTTGGTGTTGGTGTCAACCTCTAGGCCTGCGAAATTTGAAACCAACGTACCATCGCATGTTGGGATATAGGCTTGAAGGGAGAAAAAAACGAGAGACTGATGGTGGTGGCGGTAGGATCAAGCTAACCGCGGCCTTTTTATCCTGCCCGCTGCTACAAGCAGACGAGGCAGGAGGCGCCCACCACATTAGAAGATATGGCGGCGCCGCCTTGGACCAAAATGGCAGCCGACGAGCAAGCTACATGAACCCGCCGTCGGGGCGTACTCTCAAAGTCGAGTAGGGGGGGGGGGGGGCGAAGCGCGGTCGCCGCCACCTTGCACATAACTCCATAGCAGCGTCTGAAGCTAGCGCAAGAAATCGACGGCCAACAACTTCGAGCACCGATGAAACATACATATATACACACATGTCGATCATAGGAGATGGGATATGTTTCATGAGCTGCTCAGTCTAACATCAAAGCGAACCAGGGCAGAAAAGAAATCCAAAAAACAACGTACGCAAGACGGACTGGATGGTCCGTCCTGAATGCCCCGGCAAGGAGCGATGTGGCTTATCCAACATCGGTGCAACACACATTGAAGGAGGTCGCGTCTCCGCGACAACCGGACACAGCTTCGGTTCATGAGTCCAGGGAAAGAAGAAGCAAAAAAAACAAAAACAAAAACAAAAACAAAAAACTCAAGGAGCGCGGAAACGCGCTCATTTCTGAGCAGTCGTGTTTCCGCGAAAGCATTGTGCGGGGCAAGCAAGAAGGCCCCTTTTCCCTATGCACAGAACGGCCACAGCTGAGCAATGTTCCAGACCTCTAGGGCCCCTCAAGGCGCTTGAGCAGCCACCGAACTCAAAAGTTGGCAATAGGAAACTGATTACTTCGATATGGCGCGCATGACTTGACTTCCCATGACCTGTTCCTGCAGCCCGCCATGACCGGCAGGAGCAGGTCCCGATCGATGGTAGCCTCGGCGCGAACATCTGCCGCATGTCGTGGGTGTCGCACAACTGTACGTTGTTGACGACGCGGGGATCCAAGAACTCCCTCAACCAGCGAATACGCCCCAATATTATATTCTCCGTAGGTGTCTTGAACACTTTGCCAGAGAGCGATTTGCTAACTGATCCGGTTGCAACCGCAGTGGGGATACCTTGGTATAGACCCCACCGTTTTCACGAAGGCGTTTTAAACCAAAGGGACTCACGGGACCCTTAATGAGCTCTTGCAGCGTTACCAAAGGTAGGGCAACACTCATCCATGCTATAGGCAGCGGCAAGTGCTTCGGCAGCGTAGGTGGATCGGACCTGGAGGCGACGGACTTGCAAAGGCTGTCGACGCAGTGCATGGCCTGCTCCTTGCTGCACGTACTTCCACGACGCACTCGCGAAGAAGATATCCCTGCCTCTCATCACCCTCATCCCCGCTGAGTTTCCGATACCCCGAATCACTGCGCAGGCCCACGGTACCATCAGGAGCCATCACGCGATGGACGGTCTCCTTCGATTCCTGCAGCAGCTTACAAGCGAGGGCATCGTCGTCCCACCTGGCCCGCGCTCGAAGTCTGAGTACACTGCTAAGAGACAAGATGTTTCATGGCACAAACTTATGCGAGGGCCAAATAAGGAAGGGTCGCCCGAAGGCGAACAAGCATGACACAATGGTCGTTGCCGAGGCATCAAGAGGGGCGGCAATACAAGCGGGACGTGCTATCGGGCGAAGCTGCTTGATGCAGTCATATTGATCCATGACGACCCTCCATCGTCTTGGCATACCTCACCACGCAAGTCGCGCAGGAATGCCTGTGAAGCGTGCACTTGCCGATTACCTGCTCGACTTTCTTGACGCAGGCATCTACGAGGGTCCCCTTGCCCACGCAACGACGTCGCGTGCGCGCCTCGGCCGTGACCAGGTCTTGAGTGGCCTCAAACTTCGGGTCGCGCGACATGAACGCGAGGCCAAGTCTCTCCGCGGTTCGTTGAAGCTTGCGGGAAGAAAGCACAAGGGGAAACCATAGTGCCTGTGCCAGACTCGAGGCAGATCAAGCGATGCCAAGAATTGCCCGGAGTCGTCGCAATCCTCGCAGGGCGCGTGGGCTCGTCACGCTTCTAGGAGGTAAATCAAACAGACCATACTTTCCTGCGCTCCCGTAGCTTCGGCCAGCTCTTTGCGAGTCAGACCCTTAAGACAGGCCTTGTCTACGTCCAATCTAGCTAACATCAGATCTCGGTGACAAGCAACTGCACTGGACAACAAACTACGGGAGGAGCGCGCTGCCCCCCCCGAAAATGTCTCCTCGGAGAAGGCTTCGCGGCACACAAAGCCACCCAGTACCCGGCGAAATTGCATAACCTGTTCTGTCTTCCATGACGCCGTCTCTTTGATCTTCCGCTTATATCCGCGACAGTGCAAACGCTACCTGTTTGCAGTGATTGCTAATGTCCTGCTTAATACGTAAGCCGCCTTCCTTGGCCAATGCAGCCAGCGCAACTTCCGCTAATACATAAACTCGCACGGGGGCCTTCTCGTCGGGGAGGATGGTGCCCAGTTGAAATAAATCTAGCACTATCCTCTCAATCTCACTACCGAAGCAGAGTAGGGCACACTTCCCATACGCATCGGAGCCAAAGTCGTAGCGACCAGCAGCATCATCATAATTGGGCACCTCGATGGACATCACAAGGTCGCCTGACCTTCGCTAGGCGAAAAGGTCACAATTCTGTATGCGCTCACGTAAATCCATGGAGTCTTGTTGGAAGACGCGCCCTTCATCGCAATAGGGTGCGAGTACCGTGTGAATACGCATGAGTGGAATGGTGACTGAATAGAAAGATTGGCACTGCTAGGTGACATCATAGGATTCAGCGCACTGATGTCCGGTATCCATCAGTTCCTGGCACACGTCCTGCATGATCATGGTGCCTTCTTCCTGTTCGTCCTCAACTTCGTCCATAGTGGATAGACGGTCATCTCCGCTCTGATTCCATCGGGTCTCGGGGGGGTTAAGCGCTTCCGTGGCCACAACCCTTCCCGATGTCCATCAGCCAGACCTGGAAATCGCGAGATGTCCTCGTCAAACGGCTGGACCTGTCCTCTAGCGATAAGGCACTGCATCAGACGAGATTGGCTACTACCAGAGTTGTCTGGCACGTCGAGGGAAGTCTTAGCGGACCCATGGAAGTGAGAGCAGGGCTGGACGCCACTGTCGCGGCCAATCAAAGTCTGGCGGTCAGCTCCGGGATAGGACTGCAGGGAGTGGGCGTTCTGGGCCAGCCTGACGGCCATGATGTTGTCAACTCAGAGCCCGAAGGGTATACTGCAATGACTCATGGACTTTCGCGGCCCACTTACTGCCCGAAGATATTCGGTTGACCTCCTTGCAGTCAGGGGCGCAGCCAAAAAAAACAAAAGCCTTTCCTGCATAAACGGTTGGCATGTAAGAGATGATGGCACGCGTGGTCACGTTGCCCATTCCGAATTCCCCGAAGACGAACACTGATATCAACAAGGTAAGCCTCGCATCTGGGAGTTGAACCACAATCTCTTGATGCACTGATTTGGCCATCAGCTGACCTCTGCCCCCATTGACCTCAGTGACCGTGCAGAGGCCATTCCAGCTGCCGTGGTCCTCTTCTGTGGCGGATGGCCTGCGGCAATCAACTAAGACACCCATACGACAGGCCCTGCCACCATCGACTGTCGTTTCCGCCTTGAGGGCTCGATTTACCTTGGCCGTGGCCGCGGCCGGTGTAGTGGCCTCCAGGGCAATCTCGCGAATATGTCGCTCACGTTCCTGATCTGCGGTTTCAGGTTCTCCCAGGTCTGGTCCTTCAAGGTCAGGAAACAATGGCGGTTGCCTGCCGATGTAGGCATTGTGGGGAGAGAGATCACCACAGAAAGTAAACGCACGACAGGCGAACAGCGCTATGCCAGGGCGACGTCATGCCTCTCGCGGCATGCATAGCTCGCAGAAGTACGCAATTTCAAACATCAGCGGCATTGGTAGGGCGTCCAGAAGCCCGAATGCGAAGTTCGGCCCCTGTGCCTCTCACTGTCTCTTACCGCGGCGATTGTTATGACCTCCTTCGCCGACGCAATACAGCACCTTAGCGGCATGGTTGTACTTCACCGAACACTTGTAATCTACAAACAGGGGGGCGCCCTTGGACCTGTCGGGAATCTCACATTCGCTCGCGCACCCGATGCACCGGTCGACGACGTTGAAGGCGAGGTGTTTCTGGTCAAAGAAAAGATCGCACTCCACTTCCTCGTTAGACCAGCCAGGCAGAGCTTAGCACGGGCAATATGGAGGTACCAGGACGTCTCCATGCCCAGCACCCCCAGCAGTTATCAACGAAAGACTTGGTCATGTTGAGACTGACGTCGCCTAAGCACACTCGTTGTAACATGTCGGGCATCTCGGGCTCTTGAGCGCGAGTGAACCGAAGGTGGAACTTCCTGAGTTCCTTGTCGATAACCGCGGGGCCAGCACCCCATGGGACACTAAGACCAGACTGAATGTTGAATCTGGATCAACTAATCAGGCAAGGCGCTAAGACCAGGACCACGGTCCGAAGATCGAGGCACGGCCCGAGCAGCTGAAGGCGCTGCGCGGCATCTGTCATGACGGTGAACTGGTTCAGGCAGAGGAGGAACACATGAAGCTGAACTGGTCGCGCAAGCCCTGTCCATCTCCGCGGTCGGGTTATCAGCAGCACGCGGTCGTGGAGGTATTTAACGGGCCCCCGATCGCCCCGTCGACGAAGCAGACTGCCCCCCACATGGTTCCATAATTTCAAAAGGATCCCCAACATCATTGGGTCCAAGGTGCACTGAAGCACTATAGCCTGTGAGCCTGCTAAAGTTGGGCATATTGGCATTCGCCCGCGGTGTAGCTGCGGCCTGGCTCTCGCCCGCTGCAATCCCTTCCGCGTGCTTCGCATTTCCGGCGGGCCGAGATCGCGTCTTGAGTGCGAGGGGCGGTTAGCTCGAAAGCGCCTGGCACACGCAAGGCAGCCACATTCACCTCACGAGGCCCTACCGAGACAAGATGGATTAGCGGCCCGCGTCGCCAGGACTGGAGCAGCAGCACCAGAAGCTGCAGTGGAGAAGGCGTCGGCGTCGGCGAGATAGTGCAAGTTCGAATTTCTCCGCGCCGGCCAGCGCAATGGCACCACCAATCTCAGCGAGATTAACACGCAGCAAGGCTTCGCGGTGCAATGGGCAGCCCTCGTGAGATCCCCGCTGCAGCGCCCGCCACGGCCACGACGTTAATTGCCCCTACACTTCGAGAAAATCTGCTGAGAAGCATCGGATGGTTGACAGCGCTCTCAATGGGTTTTTGCATTGGCATACCATGGCTACCAGTGAGATTCGTCGCGATTTGGTCGGAAGCCGCAGTCTCACCATATTGGCGGCAGGCTGTTCCTGCACCCAATACCAGCCCAGCTGTTCTCGCAGCACGGCGAGACTACCACAGCACCACACGCGTCGAAGGCGAGCCTCATGATAACCCCTTCCACGCGTGGCAATTCGCCTCTCAATTGAAAAAAGGAGTTCGGGCCGGTCGCTCTGCAGTCGGGCTGGCGAATCGCTGCTAGCACATAGCATGTGCCAAGCGAATGATAATGATCAACAGCACGTTGGACACTGTGACCACCCAGATCTAGACAGAGAGCCACGACGTCTCAGTTCCCAGCGCAGGACAATCCTCTAGCAAATACCACCTCGGGAAGCCCATATTTTCCTCCGCGAACGTCACAAATGCATCGATATCAATCCTTGTCCATTGCACAAGGGGGACATGAAGTTGTAGATATGGACATGCTGACGGTTGCTGAGAGTGTAAATGTCACCAGGAATTTCCTCGCAATTGTCGTTCTCGTCGCTGCTGCACGGGCCTTTCAAAGTCTACATCATACATCATAAATAAAATCGCCCCCGCTATCGTCACTGCCGCCTTCCACATGCGCTGGGATCTTCTTGGACTTGATGCCCGCTCCCTCATCTCTGTTGTGTTTCTCCTTGTGTCGCGTACGTGCGTCAATGGGAACTGATGTCATGTCCCCATGGTCAGCTCGCGCGCCCAAATGTCCAATCTGAGGAACTAGGGCACTACAACATCCACAATCACTGGGGGGAAGTATTCGGCATCTATGATGACGACCTTACGTTTCTTATGTGGTTTGTGGTTGTCGTCAGTCTCGATATTCTGCACCTGCTGACAGTGCAGACGCGCCTGGGCATGCTTGACTCCAGAGGGCAACTTCGCCTCCTTCTTGTGCCGATTGGAATGTCTTCAACAAAGATGCCCTGCGGGACCCAATTGTTTTTGACAGGCACTCATAGTTAAACTTCAGGAAACCAGGTTCCTATCAGGCACCACCGGGTCGGCCTGGTTTGTTTTGATCAATCGTGCAGCGTTGGAGTCACGACGCTCGTGCGTCATGAACACGCCTAAACCATTGGAGTATGTGCTACCAGATGCTGGTCAAGGCAGTCGGTCAACTTGGCGAGCGTCGCCTGTCTCCATGCACTGTGGCACCAGGTTTTCCCATACCAACCCAATACATGTTCAGCGCTGCCATGGCGGCATGTACACGACCAAATCCGCGATGGTACCACACGTGCAGTAGCGATCTGGAAGTACGCACCGCTTGGTGTCGCACTCGCAATATCGCAGTTGCAAACAGAGTGGGGCAATCTCGCACGAACCACACTGCAGCTTCATTCGTGCACAAACTGACGCATCGGGGGCAGATGCCTGGAATGGCCTGGAGGCCCAAAGATGGCGACGCCCAACTTGAGGTTACGAACATGGACCACCAGGTTCGGGAGCTTCTGCCAGCGCGGCCCAGATCATTCGTGGGTAATGCGAATGTACCAACCACAGGATGTGCTGATCCACAATAGTGCCATAACTGGGGAAGCTCCTGAGGAGGACAGCCAGAGCCACCTCTTATTATTATGTAAGAAATACAACACAGCGCCCCCTATTATTATGGAAATATATAAACCAGCGCCCTCCTATGATCATGGAGACTATTACGACCGACCACTGTGTTGCTCATGCGCAAGATTCCCAAGCAGTTGTTTTTGTTCTGCATGAATACAACTCAGCACAAGGGCACGCATTCCATCATCACAAATGCTCAACATGTAATTAAAAGCCAAAACTATAAGAGAACCTCGTGCAATATTCAACGCGCATACAACAAAGGAAGAAATTGCACGCTTTTGCTCGATGTAACCACGTGCGGAGTCTCACAAAAATACCTTCCACGCCTCCTCCACCTCGCGTGCTTCCCTCCTCCTTTGTCCTCTCCTGTCCTCCTCCCTCCTCCCCATCTGCTTATCCCCCTCTATCCGGGACGGCTCTCCTCCTCCTCCCCCATTCCTCCTCGACTTCGCTTTTGGGCCCTCCCCCCTCCCCTTCCCCCCTCCACCTCTCCTCCCCCGCCCCGCCCCCCCTTCGAGCACGGGGGGGTCGGCGCGAGCGGGAGCTGGCTGGCCTCGCTCCCCACCCCCTGTCGCGAAGAGGAGGAGGAGGGGACGGGGGGGAGGGCCTGGGAGTTGGCGTTGGCCCTGGACGTTGGGCGCCGGCCCCGGGCGGGCCTCTGGCCTGTGGCCCCGCCCCAGGAGACGTCGAGAAAGACAGCGCCGCGAGCCCCGCTGGATGTCGGCCCCGTTCACGGCGGCCTCGACGTCTTCCAGCGCGCGCAGGGCGTCAACCTCTCGGCCCGCCCCGACGCCGCACTTGGATTTGCACGGTCAGTTGCCCACGGCTTCCAGCCGCGCTGCCACCGGAGCCAAGGCCCAAGGACCACTCGCTCAAGCATTCAAAAATAAAATTTGGAAGAACAACAAAAATAAGCGAACTCCCCAGGCGCCCTCCGCGCAAGCAGCCGAAAAATAGGGCTCTCCCCAGGCAATTGAAATTTTGCCTAATATATAAAGAATACAGAATGCCAACAATGCAAAAATGCACCTTCCCCCGGGGAGACCTCGCCGTTCTCCTGGCCCGATCAGCGCGATCTTGGGCGGGCTCCGAGCTCCGCGGTCAAGCCGGCGTGCTTGGAGCCCAGAGCGCTGGGGCCATGTCGCCACGTCGTCTTGGGCCTGAGCCCTGCTTCCCTCGGCTTGAAAACCCGCGCCTGAAGCGCAAGCTCTGGCTGCCTAGCGTCAGCCCCCGTTCCTCGATTTGGACACGCCCGATGCCCGGGCCCCGAGCAGGCTCGCCCGACGCCGCGGGCCCAGGCCTGAAACTCAGCAGCAAGAAAAAAGCCCAGGACCCCTGAGACGCCAAGCAGCAAGCAAGAAGCACAAGGCCCCATGCCCGAAGCCCAAGCCTCGAACTCTACGCTTCTACCCCCATCCTAGAGGCCACGTCCACCGGGCTCTGGGCTGCAGTTCTGCAGCCCTAAGCCTAAAGGGCACAAAACGCAAGGCCGAAGGCCGACCGGGAGCTCAAGCGCCATGAGCGCTCGCCGGCAGGAAGGGCCTTTCGGGCGCGGGGGTTAAAAAACAAATATTTTTCCTCGGCAGCATGTCGTCGACTTGCGAAAAGCATAGCCAGAAAAAGACGGAATGAACATCGTTTGGGTAACCATAAGCGGGCGCCCGCGTCCTATCCATTTTTATTAAAATTATCCCAGCGCGACCCTACCTAGGACTTGGGGCCCCTAGGAAAGCAGCATTAATAGTAACAGTAAAGCTAAGCTAAAGCAAAGCTAAAGCTAAGCTAAAGCTAAGCAAAAAGCTAAGCAGAAACTAAGTACAGCTAAACTAAAGTTAAGATAAAGCTAAGATACAGCTGAGCTAAATATACGATAAGCTAAACATAAGCTAACGCTAAGACAAAGCTTAGCTAAAGCTAAGCTAAAACTAAGATAAAGCTAAGCCAAAGCTAAGCTAAAGCTAAGCTCAAGCTAAGTTAAAGCTAAGATGAAGCTAAGCTAAAGCTAACGCTAAGCTAACGCTAAGCTAAAACTAAGATAAAGCCAAGCTAAAGCTAAGCTAAAGCTAACCTAAAGCTGAGCTAAAGCTAAAGCTAAGGTAAAGCTAAGATGAAGCTAAGCTAAACCTAATCTAAAGCTAAGCTACAACTAAGCCAAAGCTAAGTTAAGGCTAAGCTAACGTTAAGCTAACACTAAGCTAAAGCTAAGCTAAAGCTAAGCTGAAGCTAAGTTAAAGCTAAGTTAAAGCTAAGCTAAAGCTAAAGCTAAGGTAAAGCTAAGATGAAGCTAAGCTAAAGCTAAGCTAAAGCTAAGCTAAAACTAAGATACAGCTAAGCTAAAGCTAAGCTAAAGCTAAGTTAAAACTAAACTAAAGCTAAGCTACAGCTCAGCTAAAGCTAAAGCTAAAGCTAAAGCTAAAGCTAAAGCTAAAGCTCCCAAGGGACTGGGGGAGCCGCTCCCAGGGGACTGAGGGAACCGCCCGGGGCGCTGTACACTGCCCGGCCCCTTTAAGCTAAGAGAGCAAGAACCCTTCTAGGCAGAGCCTAGGTAGGGAACAAAGAACAACAAACAAACAAACAAAATATGGAAAACAAGCGTTTCTTCTTGACAACACGGATGTTCTGGTCGTCGACGCTGCGCGAAAAGTGTAACAGAAATGAAACGGAATGAAAATCGCTTAGGTAACCCTAAGCAGGCGGTCGCGTCCTATCTACCAAAAACAATACAAAGGCAACGTTTTCCTTGACAGCATGGACCTTCTTGTCGTCGACGCTGCGATCAATGTAGCAGGAATGGGACGCGGCGCACATCGCGCGCGGACGCCTGCCCACCCTCACGCGGGACCCCCCCTCCTACCTGGCAAAAAACACCGCAACGCTGACGTTGTTCTTGCCAACATGTACTTTCTCCTCGTGGGCGCTGCGAATCGCGTAGCGGGAAAGGGACGCCCCGCGGATTCCTCTTCCTCCTCAGTTTCTCCCACCCTCACTCTCTCACTCCCCTCCCCCTCCTCCTCCCCCTCCTCCGTGCGCGGCAAGAGCGAAACGATTGGCGGTGCAACTCGCGTGGCTGGAATGAGACGCGGCGCACTTCGCGCGCTGGACACGTCGTCGCCGACGATGCAACATGAGAGGCCGGAGCGGGGCTCGGCGCACATCGCGCGCGCTGTTGTTTCTCGTCGACGTCGTTCAATTCGCGGCTGTGACAAGACGCAGCTCACGTCGCGCGCCGCACGGCTGGCCGCCCACGATATAAGAGGAGCGGCAAACGTCGGACGCGACGCACTTGCTTCTTATGTTGTGGGAGGGCGGGTGGGAATGGACGGAGCCCTCCGGCTCGTTCGAGCTGGCTAACTTGATCCTTGCCTTCCCCCTCCCCTCCCCTACCCTTCCTTATCTCCTTCCCTCCTTTCCCCCCGACCCCCTCGAGGCGCTCGCCTTTCCCCAGCGTGCCTCGTCGGCCTCGCCGCCAGAAGCAGGAGCACCAGCAGGAGGAGCCGGGGCAAGTGGAGCGCGGGCGGCAAATTTTCCGGGCGACGGAGGAGAGGAGGAGAGGAGGAGAAGGAGGAAAGGAAAGGAAAGGAAGGAACCGCAGCTCCTCCGAGCGAGCAAGGGGGCGAAGAGAACGATCACCGCTCCTCCCCGGGGGAATCGCCTATTTGTATTATGATAAAAGTTCTGCACATAGATGTGTTCACATTATTCCATACATTTATGGAAGCCACTGGGGGCGATCTCCCCAGGTGTCACCCGCTTATAACATTAGTGTTGTTCCCCATAAGAAGCTTACCAAGGCACTGCATCCCGTCAGAAATCACCAGCTCAGCATAACAAATGCTGACACACAAGCCCACAAGACGTGATACGGGCGGAGACTGGCGCAAACCACACGCACGTCCTCCATTACTGCGGCACGAGATTGCCGCACAGAAGGCAAGCGACCCTGGCTGAAACAAGCTGCTGGGGGGCCCACGGCAGCCTGTCCTCGTCATACAGGTAGACAAGACAACTGTGTCGGGCTTCCTCGAGTCCGAGTGGCGCACTGTCTCCGTCTCCGTCCGCCGATTGTCGAGCAGGAAGGTGGCGTGCTCCATCTCGTCGGCATTGCCGTCCATGTTGGAGCCGGAATGGGCACACGGGGGCACGAGGTGCCCGCTGGAAGATTCCAGCACGGGTAAGACGTTGGCCGGCTTCCCCCAGTGCACCGCGCATCCATCACCCTCAAGAAAGGACATCTTCTCCCCGCCCGTCCGCGCCGTTGTCCTGCACGGCAGGTTGGCCAAGAACAGCTAGGAGTTCTGAATTGGTAGATGCGTTTGGGGCGGCTACAGCTCGTTGGCTCTGCTTTGAATATCTTACCGCAATATGATCTCTCCCGATATCGCCACAGGGAAGCGGTCCATGTCGCAACTTATTGCCATTGAATCGGCTTGCTCGCCTCGAAAATTATGGACAAGCCGTAACTGGAGATCGCGGCGTCCAACTCGTGCTCCACTGACTGGTGCCCCGCTAGGTTGACGCACGAGCCCAAGTCTACGCGCATCGAGGGTCTTCCATCTGAGAGCGTGGCACGCGATGCGGTCTCGACGTGGACGATTCCGACGTTCGCGCCCCCGCGAGGCCCCGCAGTGGCCCTCGCGAACCCACCGAGGGACATGTGGGACAGATCAGGATCACAAGTTGTGGCCCATGCCTCAATTCATTCCTGCGCGCACCAAATGTTCGGCTACTGGCCACCAACTGATTGCGCACTGGCTGGCGCAGCGCACGGAGGAGATGGCGGCGCAGGTGCTGGCGCCGCAGACCGCGGCTGTTCAGGACGCCGCCGGTCTCGCCGTTGGCGCAAAGCTGCAAACGACCCAGCCACTCCTCTACAAGCGTGGCGCCAGGGAAAAGAAACAACGATTTGGCGATGGCGAGCGCCCGACAATTCGGACAGTCAGGGGCATCATCCCTCCCCCAATGTAGCTGCGCGTCCTCGCCGGCACTCCTCGTTGAAGCGGGGGTTGCAGCGCGAACGCACCAAGCACGCAGCCCGGGTCGAAGATGCTCTCGAGGCAAGTGGATCATACGTCATCATTCCCGTCGCAGCGCGTCACCGCGATATCAGGCCCGACTGCAGCTCGGCGGCCCAGAGGAGCACCGATGCTGCAGCTTCGGCGCGCGGCCGCGTCTCCGCGAAGCTCGCCAGAGTCTGCATCCAACGACCCTATTGATTCACGCCTCGGCCCCTCCCCCCACGACATTGTAGACGACTCGCGGTAGCAAGGCGCGATCTCCCACCTTTCTCGCGGACAGCAACAACAACAACAATAATAGCAAAAAGACAAAAGAAAAAACACCACAAACAAAAAAACACAACAAAAACACACACACACACAAAAAAAAAAAAAAAAAAAAAAAAAAAAAAAAAAAAAAAAAAAAAAAAAAAAAAAAAAAAAAAACGTCGTCGGCCCCGTTGGCGAGGGGGGTCACCAGCGGCCAGCCCCGCTGGCAAGGGGGTTCACCAGCGGCCTTCAAGATTGCTCGGCAAATACCTCTGGCAAAGCTGGCGAGCCAGCTAGATGACGCGCTGTGCGTAGCAGGCCCATGAAACTGGCCGCGCGATGATGTCGCACGCGCACAGGGCGCAGTCGTCGGTCGCAGCGTCTGGTGTCCAAGAGCAAGGCGGCGCCCAGGCACCAGCTGCATAAGGTGGGCCTTGTTGTTGTAATGCTAATGTAGCTGCCTGTATTGCTGCTTAGTGCTGAAGATGCAGACGGCGTCGCAAATGGTGTCCGTCCTGTGCTGCCTTCGCCTGGCGTAGGAGTCGGAAGCTATCTCGTATTTCATTAGCGTTAACCCCCAGTCGACCAAAATCTGGATTCCCTTGAGCGCCCTGGTCGATGATGGCCCGCTCAGTTACGTCCCCATGAACTGTCGCCGCTGAGGGTGCCTGTGATGAGCGTTGGCTGACGCCAGGAATGATGACAAGCCCTGCATCTTGTGATGCTGGTAATTGCTGGGTCTGCTCAAGTCGGCCATGCTTGACGGAGCGGGTTGGCTCGCCCGGGTGGACTCGGTCGCCTGCCGTTCCATGGGTCTCGTAGCATCACCTGATCTTCAGGTTTAGATATTTTGCGCAGCTGCTATCGAGGCCGGTACAGAGCCATCCTGCGGCGCAGATACCAGCTCGTACGAAACGATCACATACGACACACCCCATCGTCGTTGTTAAATGATCGTGCGCGCGTCCGACTGGTCGGTCCCAGTGGTGGCGCTGTGCTTCGTAATCGTTGGACGTCTCGTGGTGGTGGTCGCGGTGGCGGTGCTGCCGCAGGTGGTCATTGTTCTGGTCGTGGGGGGTGTCATCGAGAGGTCGGGCGATATGGAGTGCGATATGGAGCGCGTTGTTTCCTCCACGTCGTCTCGATTGCGCGCCTCAACAGTGGTCTGGTCGAAGTTCGTGGGGAGTCGCACTGCGGGTTGATACAGATTCTCAAATTCTTGAGGTCGGCCACCTGGTAGAGGTAACAAATTGGGATGATACCGTTGCTCTGCATGTAAGCGGGACGTTGCTGCTGGAGCGCAAGATCTGAACACCGTCCTTCAGCAATTCTTCAACTGCTATGTAGAAAGCGATGTGCGAATTGCGTCGAACACCACTTTGAATATTCGCTGAGAATGGCCCACATTGAACTGCGCGAACCGCGGATCTCCCACCAGCGCCACTCTCGCTGCCCCGGCCACGACACGATAATCCCCCAGCATATCCGCGAAAGATACTGTGTAACGCTCGGTCTGCGGCGCCGTGGACCATGCCTGTAGGGCAGGACCCCGAGCCCACGTCGTCAAATTTAGTCTCTTTTTTAACATTGGCCGCGTCGAAGTCGGAGCCCCCCCCGACCCATTTGCACGGCGCGCATGTGGCACTCGTCGTTGCAGCCGCTGCTCTCATCGGGGTCACATCTCATACGGCACCATTTATACTCTTCACGTGCCACTCCGGGATTTGGACTACGATATATGCTTGCTGGTTGGGTGAGTAGTCGCGAAGCCAAGTGACTAGGATGAGGATAACGACTCTGGCTCGCTGAAAAAATGTCCTGCTATCTCGTCTAGACCGATCCGTTTTGCAATAGGGATCGAGTGGAACTGCCAATCCCGACGCGATGCGGTTCTTAAATGGCAAAGCGCAGGAGCCACGGCAAGAACTTTGATATCCCCCCATTACGTTCCTTGGCCCAGACCAAGTCCACTCAGAGTCTCATCCATGACCCCCCCTTACAACCGGTCTCCTGAAGCCAACAAGGGTCGAGATACGGCTGAGAGCGGGGCTGGCGCCCTGATCTCGCTTTTCTGGCGCCAGCGGCGGCGCGGGACGCCCGCGGAAAAGAGATAGTCGCGGAGATATCGAGCGGCCCCCTTCTCGAACGGCCGCCCCCTCTTGGAGCTTCGGAGCCTCGGTTCCGGCTGGCCGTTTATTTCTGCCTGGCCCGGCCTAGCTCTCGGTCATATTCCCGCGGCGCGTCGTCTATGTCGCCGATCGCACGCGGCCGAAGAGGGGCACTGCTTCGGCCCCCATGATCAACAGCATGGTCTTCCCAAGAACGGCAACTGCATCGGCGGGCCCGCCGGGGCCCGCGTTCTCGAACCAGGGCGCGGCGCATATCCCGTGCATCCAGCGCAGCTCCGCGCCCCGTGGAATGACCTCGCCGAGGTCCGCCACGTCGTCGATGGAGACCTCGTCGACGTGGTCGCACCGATCCAACCGCGCCTCGACCACCTCGGCGGCGTCGCAGTGCCGACATCATTCATGAACAGGGCATCGTGTTCCTCGTCGTCTGAGGCCCTCCTTGTGGCAAGGCTCCTCCTGGCAATTGCTCGGCGTGGTCACGTCAAAGGGTCGGCGCGCAGCCATCCGCGCAACTGCCCGCGGGTGGTTGGATGACCGACAGACTGGTCACATAGGGAGGGCGTCATCGAAATAAATCTGGCACGCTGGGCACCGCCAACCTCAGAAAACCCACCTGGCCAATTCTGCTGGATGGATTTCATCCAGGGAAAGCTCATCGCCATCGGGTGCAGGATCGAAATTGGTGGATTCCCTGATCGCGCCCTCGCCCTCGTCGACGGTCGGCGGCATTCCGTCTGAGGTGCGGGTCCAGGTTCGTCAGGATCGCACAGTGCATCGGTACGATAGGACAGAAGAACCACCGAACTTTCTCTGAGATTGTTCGCGATGATCATGACGTCCATGAACCATGCTCGTTCCATGGTGTCGTTAAAACTGAAACCCTCAGGGTCCTCGCGCTGCACGGAACGAGGGCCGCCAGCACAACCAGGAATTGAAACACCAACGGTGAAGCTGTCAAACTCCTCCACAGCAAAATCCAAGTCTGCTTGGCGATCTGGCGCCCCTGGCCAATTCCACTAGGCAAGCGGCGTCGGGGCCATCACTGGGGGAATATATATATATATATATATAGAGAGAGAGAGAGAGAGAAAAATAGAGAGAGAGAGAGGGAGAGAGAGAGAGAGAGAGAGAGAGAGAGAGATCCACGGTGCACGCCGGCCGTTGTCATGTCCCAGGTGTTCCGCTTCCCAGCGTCGTCGTTCAATTTCTGGCAGTCCCTCTCGGCCTCCACTTGACCGATGAAAAAGGTATCGCATGCGCAGGAACCTACCTTCCATGGGACCTCATGGCGTCTTCGCGCTAAAACGTCACGCGAGCTGTACGTCGTGGGGGGCCGCCACATCCATTAAGCGCAAGCAGGATGATCAGGGGCACCTTGGTTCAGAATCGCAAGAAATCCTCGGTCACCTTGTGGGCAAGTACTGGCCCTCTCGAATCAAATCCCGAGGGCACTGAGCCACTAGCCAGTTTCTCGGCGACCTACTGTGCAGAATTTCTGATTAGTCTCCTCGAGATACAGACCGAGGGCCACGACGTTGCGAGGGCGAGACAGTAGGACCTGGGACGTCAACGTCGTCGTCCACAAACACCTAGTTCATGCCATGCGAGCGTTCAGCCTCAAGGTACACGTACGTGATGACACAGTAGTGCTTCGCATTCGGGTTTGAAGGCTCGGGTCGTGCTCCCACTAGACGAGGTGCACCAGCTCCCAGCGAATTTTGAGCGCTCGGTCGTGTCCCCACAAGCCAATCGTTGATGGAATAGGCGTTGTCAAGCGCGTTGCGATCCATCAGGTCGTCAAAGCGAAATATACATGTTCGAGCGTGGCCTCCATAAGTACAAGTGCATTGCTCCTGCTGGATCTATACTTGTAAGTCGAGATCCTCCACGACGCCAGCGACGCGGGCATCAGAGGCCGAAGCGCTACCTTGCCCAGCAGGTTCTGTACAATCTCGCGCGAGGTGCTGAGTGGGCCTGCAATCATGACACTTCATAACGTGGACGTCTCTCCCAGGTGGGCTGCGCTTGCTGTTTTGGCCCTTCCCTGATGGGCGAGCGGACCGACTGCATGCTCCGCCTCCTCGCCCGTCGCCTCTGCCTCAAAAACACTTGTCGGGAGCGCCACCGTTCAAGGCAGTAACGGAAAATTGCACGCCTCTACATGTTAATCGTCGACTCCCTCCACGGCCACCGCGCCCTTTACATTCGACGAAACCGCTTCATGAAGCGCCCGACCCGCCTGGCCAGCTTGCGCCTTTAGCGCCGCCAGCGCCCGTTGCGGCATTAAGTCAGTCGATGTTCTGTTAAATTTGCCAGGTCGTTCCATGCGCACCTGGCATCGCAGTTGGGGGGGACTGCGCCCGCGCCAGCACCACGATAGGATGCCCCGACAGCGGCTGCAGGAGTTGTCGTTGGAGCCGCCGATGTGGTCGGCGGCGCCCAGATGGTCAAGTTCCCATGGACACCTTGGTTTGTTTTGGCGGCCGCAGCAATCCAACAGCCAACCACAGGGGCTCTGGCCAGGGGATGTTCGCGTTGCGTGCTTCCTCCCAGCAGGAACGTTTCCGCCACGCGCGCATCGGCCCCGGCGTGGCTGCCCATCAGCTGGGCGATGTTGCCAAGCATCCAATCGGCAATGTGCCGACAGCACTGGATGGACTTTATCATGCCGTCGCACTCCCGCTGGGCGCATCGCCTGACCCCATTCAGCGAGCAAAAACGATGCCACTTCGCCTGGTGAGATGCGCAAGGCTCGGGCCAGGGTGGAAAAAAATAGCTGGAAGTTCTCTAGCCCGACGCCTGCCGCGTCAGCCTCCACGCGGGCAGTTCCTCACCTGGAAAACACCCTGCCTATGTGCCCGCGGAAGTCCATTAGCTCCAGCCCCTGCTGCAACTGCCAGTCGCCCGAGTTCGCCCACTAGGCTCTCGAACCGCCAGGCCAAGTAGTCCAGCAGGTAAGTTACTGGATCGGCACGGACACCGTTCCACTCTGCGCCGAAATTGACGACGGCGGGCGGCAGACGTATCGCTAAAGTGTGCGCGAGGCCGTGCAGTCCACGTTTTAGGGCTGCTGCTTGTTGCGAAGGAGTCACCCGCCCCGAGCGAATATTAATGCAGGCGTGGACCTCGCGTATTCAACTCATGCCAGCTGGGTCTCACGCGGGGCCCCGGCTCTGATCCCCTTCTCGCTCAAGCTTCAGATAGCCTATGCGAACGCCCCTGGCGGAGGCCAGGAGCCCGGCACTACTCCGACGTATGGCTATAAGGCTGGCCACGTTGCCACGAACAGCGGGAAACCGGGAGCAGTTCGCGAGTCAGACGCCGTGGTTGTAAAAGGGCGACTCTCTGGCCGGGCAGTCGGGTCCGCTCGCGCGCGTGAAGTCCATGTCCTAGGCGGAGAGGGCGCAGTAGTAGCGTCGGGGCCGCCCACGCAGAAGTCCCAGTAGGAGTCCACCGTGGTGCTCTTATTGCTCTGCCGGTAGCATCCGTCGTACTGCTAGCTGGCGTAAGTAGGCCATGACGCCGTTGGTGGCGGCGAGCAGAGCTGCCGCGGCTGCGACAGCTCCGCCAACAAGACGGAAATCTACGCGCCAGACCGTATTGGAATAGCACCGTCAGGGAAAAACGGCGATAGCGATGGTGGTGGCGGTGGTGGCGGTGGGTATCCTGTCCACCGCTGCAGATAAACGAGGCAGGTGGCGCCCACCACGTCAGCATAGAGGGCAGCGCCGCTTTAAACAAAAAATGCGCTGAGGAGGAAGCAACATTCGCCCCCTGTGGGGTGTACCCTCCTCGTGAGAGGCCCCCACAAGGGACCAAGAGGGCCGTACGAGGCCCCAAAAGCGGTCCAAGAGGGCCCCGACCCAGAGACCGGGCCAAGACGCCCCAGACGGCCGCAGGACGGCCAAGAGGCAGCCAAGACGCCCCAAGAGGCCCCCAAGAGTCCTCCCAAGAGGGCACCAGAAGACCAACATCACTAATTTCCCTGATGCTTCTGGTACTCCACGATGGCCAAAGAGGCCCCCAGGACCACCCCAAAAAGACCCAACAGGCCTCCAAGAAAACCCACGACTGCCCAAGAGCGCCCCAACACGGCACAAGAGGCGCCCAAGACGACCCAAGAGAGCCCCAGGACGGCCCGAAGTCGCACGCCTGGAGAGAGAGCACGAACCAAAGTCCCAGGCCCCCCGCCAAAGGGCCCAGAGACGCCTAAGAGGGCCCCAAGAGGGCCCCAAGAGGCCACGAAGAAACTTTTTTGATCTGCAGGGCGAGAGCGAGCCTCTTCCGCTAAAAGCTCCGCGGGACGCGCGCGGCATTGATTGACAGAGAGGGGGAGCCACGAAGAAACGCAAAAGAAGACTCAAGAAACTGCACGAGGCCCCCAAAGAAAATCCCCGCGAAAACAATCCCACCAGCATTGCGTTAGCTCACGCACGTGCCGTTCGCATCCTGCGCCGAGTAGGGAGAAATCGCAACGCAGAACCACAACCCCAGGTGAAAGGGGCGAGGGCGTCCGGCTGGCCGCACGCGCCGGGCGCGCGCCCAGGCCCTCAGCCCCTGCGGCGCAGGCGGCCTGCCTCTCCGCGTGGGAGGGGGGGAGGGCCAGCACGCCTGCGCGGGACGACTCCCTTTTGGAACAGGTCTCCCACTCCCCGCGTGAAGTCGGCCCACGGGCATCCTCGTCGCGTCGAGTCGTGGCATGCAAAGGCATTGCCATTGTGGCCAATCGCGGCGAGTCGTGGCACAAGTTCGTCGTCATCGTCAACACCCCTTGCCCGCACACCTTGCCGCCGGGTTTGGCGGACAACGGGCTCCTCGTCACATGCGCGCGCAAAGGGTGCCCAGAGGCCAGGTGACAGTGGATCTCAGGCGGCTCGGCGACAGGGCCACCCGATCACGACCCCAACGCAAGGCGCGACACCACAACACGACACCGCAACGGCAGCACGGCACGGCCACCAGCCACAGCAACGGCACGTCACCACTCGCTACCAAAAACAGGCGTGCACGAGACACGCACGAAGGCAGGACCGGGGCGACCGGAACACAAGACACAAGACACAAGAGAAGGGGGCAAGAGAGAGAGAGAGAGAAAGAGGGAGGGGAGAGACAAGCACGAGCGGGCGCAGCAGGACTGAAGCACAGCTGGGCGCAGCAGGACAGTGAAGTACAATCGCGCGTGTAGACACCCGCACGCAGCACACTTGTTTTACCCAACGAAGAGA
>CAUYUJ010020172.1:80000-127500 GCA_963575745.1 Prorocentrum cordatum
CAGCCCAGGCCTGGTTGCGTGGTGGACCGACGGCCACACACGTGGAGGGAAGCGAGAAAGAAACAGAACGAGGTGGTGCGTCGGAGGACTGGCGGGGGTTAAATGACAATGGCATGCAGCACTGCCGGAATTGGCTCACGGGGAGGGAGGGGGTGGAAGAGGGCAGAGAAGGGTGACATGGCCAGGCCAGCGCCGCCATACCGCGAGGCACGACTGGGAATGTCCTCAGGTCCAAGGCTCAAGGTGTCCCCACTGCCTGTCCTGTGTTGCGCCACCACCCCGACGGCAGCCAGCAGCACCAGCGGCCCAACCACCACCACCGCGGAGGGCGGTTGCTGGCAGAGCCCCAGCGCTCTTGGCGGGCCGCCGCTGCAGGCAGGCGAGCGGGGCCCCGCCGCCGGCGCCACAAGGCAAAGAGGAGAGGGGGGTCGCGGAGGCTGGGCCGCGGCCGCCGCCCGCTGCCGCGCGGGCGCGCCCGGCAGCGGTGGGCGGTTGGCCCGCGCGAATGCCGGCGCGGCGGGGGGCGGCGGCAGCCAGCGGCCTGCTTGCGGCGGCTGGCCCGCGGCAGCGGCTGAGCCCGCGACGGCAGGTGCGGCCCGCGGCGGCGGGGACCAGCTGGCGGCAAGTTCACGGTCCGCCTGGCTTCGGCCGACAACCCCCCGCTCTTTCGGAGCGTGCCCCCGCCCCGCCCTCACCGCGGGCGCACGGGGTCTGTGCTAGCCGTGGGGGTGCGCGGCTGCCTTGACGTGAGCACCCCCCCCCCAAACAAAAAAAAAAAACGCCTGGACCAGACCCCGAATTGATCTCTTGCGGCGTCTTGCGCCCAGGGGAACTTCCCATACGACCCCTCTGGACCCCGAAAAACTCAAAGACGGGCCAAGTGAGTCCAAAACGGTCCCAGATGCCCCCGAGTCCCCGAGCGATCAGTCCAAGGCATGGTGTTGACGGGGGCCGCGGGCAACTAGACTAAATCCGTTTCCCTCCCCGTTGGCTTGCCATACGGGTGATATTGTTCTCTCCGAAACACTAGCAACACTCTGCAATCACTTTGCTGCGGGGCCTCGGGGAGTCAGGGTGGTGCCCGCAGGCTAGACGTTTGACCCCTGTGCCTCCCTGCTAGCACCCCCAAGGAAGGAGGGCCTCACCTTTTCCCCCTCCCCCTGGCACTCGCGCCGGTACGGGCACGGTGGCTCGTAGAAGAAGAAGAAGAAGAAGAAGAAGAAGAAGAAGAAGAAGAAGAAGAAGAAGAAGAAGAAGAAGAAGCAGAAGAAGCAGAAGAAGAAGAAGAAGAAGGAGGAGAAGAAGAAGAAGAAGAAGGAGGAGAAGAAGAAGAAGAAGAAGGAGGAGAAGAAGAAGAAGAAGAAGAAGGAGAAGACGAAGAAGAAGACGAAAAAGAAGGAGAAGGAGGAGAAGAAGAAGGAGAAGAGTAAGAAAAAGAAGAAGAGAAATATTAAGAATAATAAGAATGAGAAGGAGAAAAATAATAAAGAGAAGGAGAAGAAAAAGAGGAATGATAAGGAGAATAAGATGAAGGATGAGAGAAAGGCGAAGACGAAGAAGAAGAATAAGAAAATGAAGAAAGTGAAGAAAAAGAAGAAGAAGAAGAAGAAGAAGAAGAAGACGAAGAAGAAGAAGAAGACAAAGGAGAAGATGATGAAGAAGAAAAAATAGACGAAGACGAAGACGAAGAATAAGGAAACTAAGAAGAACAAAAATAAGGAGACGAAGAAAAAGAAGGAGAAGGAGAAGGAGGAGGAGAAAAAGAATAAGAAAAAGAAACAAAAGAAGGAGGATTAATAATAATCATAACAACCATAAAAAAAAATAATGCTTAGACGAAGACGACGAAGAAATATAATAAATAGATGTGCGCCCGAGCTCTTCCTTCTCGTGCAAGCGGGTTCGACTAGTAGCTTCGCTCGGCCACTCCCAGACACCTGCGCTTGCTATGCTACTCGAGCTTTGCTTGAAAAAACGATCTCCCGATCTCACTCTGCAGCTGCTTTGCTGCTGCTTCGAACGGCCTGTTTACTGAAGTCGGAGATACGGGGCAGCTACTAATTAATCTTTTGCCTTTGAGAAGGGAGAGCACGAGAAAAACCTCCGCTCTGCAGTCACACGCGACTTGATTCCGGGTTCGCCACCCGAGCTGTACACTAAGAATACATCCTACCAATACATTTCACTCCGCAACTGCTCTGCTGCTGCTCCAACTGGTGTTATCGCTAAATTCTGCGACCGAGGACAGCTACACAGATCTTGCTTGAAGGAGGCTCGGAGGCGTCGGCACCTCAGAAGAAGGTCTACGAGTTTCCTCGCAGCAACCAGGGTTTACCATTCACCACTGGCGCCCAGCTCTGGGACACCAGCAGGCTAGTTGGCGCGGCCAATCTCGACTCACGTCTGGGGGGGGGGGGCTCTGGGAAAAAATGCTGGGAGATCTTTGGACATTCGTTTGGGGCGGGGCAGCTTGTCCGGACGAATTGGAATGCACTCCTGTCCACAATCTTGGTCTCAACTCGGTCCTGTCGTTTTGGAGGGCGGGGTCTCATGGAGCACTCCGCCCTGAGAATAAAGAGGAGAACGAGGAGGAGGAGGAGGAGGAGGAGGAGGAGGAGGAGGAGGAGGAGAGCAGGAGGAGGGGGAGGAGGAGGAGGAGAAGAGGAGGAGGAGGAGGAGGAGGAGGGGAGGAGGAGGAGGAGAAGGAGGAGGAGGAGGAGGAGGAGAAGGAGGACGAGGACGAGGAGGAGGAGGAGGAGCAGGAGGAAGAGGAGGAGGAGGAGGAGGAGGAGGGGAGGAGGAGGAGGAGGAGGGAAGGAGGAGAAAGGAGGAGGAAGGAGGAGGAGGACGAGGAGCAGGAGGAGGAGGAGAGGAGGAGGAGGAGAGGAGGAGGAGGAGGAGAGGAGGAGGGGAGGGGAGGAGAGGGAGGAGGAGGAGGAGGAGGAGGAGGAGGAGGAGGAGAGAGGAGGAGGAGGAGGAGGAGGAGGAGGAGGAGGAGGGCGGGATGCAAGTGAGGGAATAAGTCCAGATGGGGAGAGAGGCGCGACCGAGGTACAAATTGTACCTACACCCCACGGAGAAGGTACAATTTGTACCGACGCCACGCAGACAAGGTACACATTACACTTTTGACCACGTCCGCGACATGTGCGAGGATGTTAACGGGGGGGAGAAGGTACAAAACGGTACCGGATACTCATCCCCCCATGTCCTGATCCCCCTATCGCCATCCAGCCGACTCTGAGAGGCACAAAGGCCACCACCAACGTCAGAAGTGATACCGGCACAGACGCAAGCACAGACACCAGCCCCAATGCCAGAATCAACGCTCCCGCTGACGCTTGCTCGGACGACATCCCCTACAATCTCGCCGGCCCAAAGCCAAGGCTGAGAAGGAGGAGGAGGAGGAGGAGGAGGAGGAGGAGGAGGAGGAGGACGAGGAGGAGAAGAGGAGGAGGAGGAGGAGGGAGGAGGAGGAGGAGGGAGGAGGAGGAGGAGGAGGAGGAGGAGGAGGAGGAGGAGGAGGAGGAGGAGGAGGGGAGTGGGAGGGGGGCTTCTTAAAGACAGCTGGTTTTTAGAAGCACCAGCCCCACATCTAGAGATAAGACCCGCGCCTTGTAAGAAGTAGGAGTGCTTCAAAAAGGCCCCTCCCCGTCCCACTAACCCCCCTCTGCGCGTGCTCGAGAGCGGTGCACTGAGGAACTGTACGAACCGCCGCAAGTCAAGCACATCGCGGCCGAGCTGCGCCCAGAGCGAGATGCTTGCACCTACGACCTACTGGCAACAGGTGCGGCCCGCGCCTTGTAAGAAGTAGGAGTGCTTCAAAAAGGCCCCTCCCCGTCCCACTAACCCCCCTCTGCGCGTGCTCGAGAGCGGTGCACTGAGGAACTGTACGAACCGCCGCAAGTCAAGCACATCGCGGCCGAGCTGCGCCCAGAGCGAGATGCTTGCACCTACGACCTACTGGCAACAGGTGCGGCAAAACGCAGCCAGGCAGAGCGAGGAGCGAAATGTTTGAGGGGGAACTCCTGAGAGGTCTTCTTTGAAACGACGACGAGCGATTAAGCCAGATTATGGGGCCACTTCACCGGAGAGGGCCAGATTCCACCCAGGATGAAGCCGGTTTGAGCCAAGCCGGATCACGCCGGAGCGGCCCAGAGTAACACGAATGTCGACCGCGAGAGTACCAGCGCCAATACAAAATGGTAAATTTTAACGTACCAGCAGTTATATCGTGTTCCGAAATAAAAACGTCAGTAGTTGTTGTACTTGCTCAGCGGCTGGACGATGTAGTTGCCCTGAGCGACCACGCACCTAATGAGCTCGACGTCGTGCTTGCAGGTCACCATGCCGCGATCTCTACAAACATCCCCCCGAGCGTCGACAACACAAGGCTGGGGTAGCCGCGGCCCGCCAAGATCTGGAGGAGGGCACCCGAGCGAACAAGAACGTCGCTCGGGAGCTACGCCGAAAAACGCAGCGCAGTGTCGGGAGGGCCGTGCAGAGCACCAGCGGTACGTCAGGCCAGTGCTCAAAATTGTCCGCGAGGGGGGAGTGTCCCAGCGAACCGCCGCAGATCCGCCGCCCGAGGATAATAACCACGCATGTCCTGCCAGCAGGATGCAATTCGACCAGGAACGGGGCCCCTGCGGAACACGAACACGACGAGGGCAAGCAACAAGTAGGACGAAGAGTCCCGACGACCGCGCGCCCACAAAATGAGGGCGCAGGATGTCCAAACAAGCAGACAAGACCGGAAGGATACTGGACCGGGAGCTGGGACGCTCCCGCGAGATCTCGGGATCACAAAAACAGCGGGGGCCGCCAAACAACAGCGCACACACACACACACACACACACACACACACTCACACACACACACACACACACACACACGCACGCACGCACGCACGCACGCACGCACACACACACACACACACACACAACAGCACACACACACACACACACACACAACACAGCGCACTCCCCCCACAAGCCAGGCCGAGGAAATGGCAGGCGAAGCGTGCCCGACGCACAGGGACAAGTCACATCACAGTTCCGCACATCCACAGGGCGACACGGCGTCGCCCCCGCAGTCGCTCACCAACCACCGGCTGGCTGGGCGCCCGCGGGCCCCTAGCCGCCAAGCAAAAAAGTTAGCCTCGCGCGCGGCAGCGGGGCCCAGCGAGCAGAGAACTCAGGAGGGGCGCGCCGTGCACGAAGGCAACTCGCGGGCAGCCCTTCCAACACGGAGCACGTCGCCCGCTTTTTGGCGCACGGGCCGCACGCCCCGAAAAGCGCCCTTGGAGACCAAAAGGAGGCCCGGAGAGCGTCGCGCACTGCGGCGCCATTCGACCGCGCATCCACATTCGGATCGCCTTCCTGCTCCTGCTGTCCTCTCATTAATGGTGGTGCGGCGGCTCTGCGGTTTCACGCCTGCTGCCCCTTTCGCTTGTCGTTATGCCGCCTGGCGCCCCCCGTCGCGCCCTCTGCGTCTAACCCTGCTTCCCTCCCGTACGCGCTCGCGCATGGTGCTGCACTCGGCGTAGACACGCGGTGGTGCTATGCAGCCCCGTCCTGCTCGGAGTCCCCTTCGCGGGTCCTCCTTCCGCCCACCCCCCCCAAAACGCCCTTGGAATCGGCGATACGTCGCCGCCGATAGATCGGCGATAGGCCCCCGATGGCGAATGCGGGGTGGGGCTATTGGGCCCTCAACGGCGATCGATGGGCGATCGGGGGTCGACGCGTCCCCTCCTGAGCCTATCCCCTCCCTAACGATGCCCCTAAGCAGCGCCAGGACGTGTAGGAATTAGGCACGAAGAACTCCTGAATCGGCGCAGGCCATCCCTTCGCAGCGCAAGCTAGACTCTGCAACGCCTCTGCGGCGATGCCCGGTGCTGGAGACAAGGCGCGGCGGACAGGGCCGAAACGCCTGCCCCTCGGACACTGCCCCGGCTGCGGCCGCCGTCTGGACGAGACAATTTTTTTGGTTTTCGCCGGCCAGCGTGCGCGCAAGCCCCCTGGGCTCCCAAGACGCGATGTGCGCTCACCCTCGCAACGGATCAAAGAAACACTCCCTCTGCACGGGGGGCCGCCTCTGGGGTCGTCCGTGGGGCGTGCGGTCCGGCGCTCCCTGCTGCGCACCGTGGTGCTCAGAGCCAGCGTCAGATCCAGAGAGGGGCCCAACAGCACGCTTGCGCAGGCCAAAGACATGCGCACCGTTGCGCCCGGGGGCTGGCAGGCCACCGCCCTCCCCCCGGGCCACCGCAGCACCGCCCGAGCGACGGCGAAAGTCGCGCCGGCACCATCTGCCACAGGCACTGACACACTTGGCGGCGGGACGGCGTGACGCTTGGGCGGGGTGGGGCACGTCAGTGCGGGGGCGCGGTGCGATCGCGAGAGCACCCGCGCGAGCACCAGCATGTGGTGGGAGGGTCCAAGCCCCCCACGCTTACGCACGATCGCTACCGTTGCGTACCCGTCGGGGGGGAGGGGCAGACTTGGCCCGGGCAGCGGCCGTCACCAAAGTGTACGAAAAGAAACCTGGGTGAGCAGGCACAGGTGGCAACAGGCGCCGACGCAGCACGGCAGACACGGCCAAACACCGACGACCGCCCCAGCACCACGCGGCAGTGCAAGGCCAACGGCACCACGCGACACACAGCGCCACGAAGGGGGCAGCCGACCGAGGAGACTGCAGGCTTGGCTTGGTCCCCAGAAGGCTTGAGAAGCCAGACGCGCGGCAACTTGAGACCCAAATTACGTCGGATCCATGTCGGGCCCCCATCGGATTCACGTCGATTTTACATCGGACGCACGCCAGAAGATAGCCACGCGAAAGTCGTCCTCTATTTACGCAGCGGACGCGCAGACTAGAAAAAAAACCTTTAAGCACCGTGCGAGACCCCCAGGATTCTCCTCATAGCAAACTGTACCGAGCCCAGTGCGCACCCAGGTCTGACACCTGGGAGTGAAAGGTAGAACCACGACCTCCTCCTGCTCCCCTTGGCGTGATGGACCAAGGGGCCCTGTGGAAACGGGTCCTAAACCCAGGGCCCGAAATTTCTTCCCACAAGACCAGCGTTCATCGCGACTCGTTGGGCCGTAGGGCCTGGGGAAGGCCACGGTATAGCCCGAAACGGCGAGGGACTTCCAGGACCCCTTCCCCTCTAGAACCCCTCGGCATTCATGCCAACGTCCTGGCTGCTCGCCTTAGAAGGAAGACGCACTGAGCAAATGCATGTAAATTTTCGGCGTCCGCGCTGATTTCTTGGGCCAGTGCTGGACCGCACCCTCCCCTGGCGCGCGCCAGTGGGGCCCAGCGCAGATCCGAGAAATCCGAACGGGATCTGCGGCTGCATGTGTACGTGGGGGCAGCCGATGTCACCTCCAGCGACGCGCGGAACATGAACCGGAAAGATTTGCGTGCACTGGCGACCTGGGGGTCGGGACTCGGGAGAACAGAAAGAGCTCGGAGGCGCTCTGGGCGGCGCGCTGTCGCGCACTCCCGCAGGCCCCGCAGCGACAGCACCACCTTTCCCGCGTCGCGCGCCAGAAGGAGAGGGGGGGCCCTGCCTGGCCCACCCACCCCCTCCCGCGTAGCAGCAAGTGCTCGTGGAGTACACCGGGGGCGCGCATCGAGACACCGAATGCTTTTCGTCAGGGCGCCCGGGGTTTTTCCGCTCCGCGCGCTGCGCGGTGCCTTCCCGTGGCCGTTGAAGGAGCTGTTGCGTTCAGGTTGCTCTGGGCCCCCCCCCACCCACTCGCATCTCGCGCCTGCGGGTTGAAGGGCCAGATTTCTTGCGAGGGTTTCTTGCGGCCGCGCCCGCACTGCATGGCTCTACCGACAAGGTTTCGAGCCGACAGTTCCAAGCACTGGTTGGCCCCAGAGATGTTTGTGCCCCCTCGGTTCTACTGGTTCCGCGGCCGCGCAGATGCGCGGGGGCAACGGTCCTCAGCTTCTCGCGGTCCAATAGCTGTTGAGAACCGACGGCTCTAAACCGCGGAGCTGGGGAGCCGTGGGGGCGCCTGGGGAGCCCCGAAGTGAGGCAGGCGGGCAAACGCGAGCTCGCAATTCGGTTCGCGTGAGAACGCATGGGCAGACGAGCGAGCCCATAGAAACACCGGTAAGAACCGCTAACTGCAATCGCTGTTCAGAGAGCATACGCAGGTTGAGGTCACGGGGACGAATAGCGACACACGGGCAGACGCGAGCTTGTGCTCCGATGGGCTCTAGCACTTGTCCAGTGGGAAGACGTGGACAGATGAACGAGCCCATCGCAACGCAAGCAATAACCTCCAACTACAAGCGCCTTGAGAAACACATGTAACTTGAGAGAGCTCACCAGGACACATATATCGATAAACGGGCAAACGTGAGTTTGTGCTTCAATGGGCAAGCTCATCCGCCCCGCGGGAACACGTGGACATGTGAGCGAGCCCGGCGAAATGCTAGCAAGACCCTCAAACTGAAAGGGATACAAAAAGAACACCTGTCAAATGGGAGAACTCCTCGGGACGCATAGCGACACAAGGGCACGCGGCAGCTTGTGCTTTGATAGGCTCGCTCATCTGTCTGGTGGGAACACATGGGCAGATGAGCGAACCCATCGGAACACCAACATAATATCTCACTGCAAGCGCCGCTTTGAGAGCGCATGTAAGCTTAGCGAAAGTATTGGAAGTTGTAGCGACAAACGAGCACACGGTAGCTTGTGTTTTGATGGGTTCGCTCAATTAACTCGCGGGAACGCGTGGACAGATGACCGAACCAATCGAGACACCAGCAAGTGCATTTAGGTACAAGCAATGATCAGAGCACAGATGTAAACACATTGGGCGAACTCATCGAAGCACGTAGCGACAGACGGGAGAACGCGAGCACGTCTTCCGATGGGTTCGCCTATCCACGTGGACAGGTGGGCAAGCCCATCGAAACGCAAACAAAAACCTGCAACCGTTTTACACCACGGAAAGACGAGCAAGCCCCTCGACACACGAGCAACAACCTGTAATGGCAAGCTGTCTGTTGTTACAAACTGTGGCCTCTGTGTGGGCCCGACCCGCGAAGTGGCCGCGAGTAGTCGCTGCGAGAACCGAACCGGCGCGGGAGTCACAAAACGGCGCGGGGACGTACCGCGCGGGAAAATGGCGTTTCAAAACCGTCCAGTCCTCCTCCTCCTCCTCCTCCTCCTCCTCCTCCTCCTCCTCCTCCTCCTCCTCCTCCTCCTCCTCCTCCTCCTCCTCCTCCTCCTCCTCCACCGCGGAAATCCCGAAAGCTCACCGCACGGTCCGTCACCTGCACGGCGTGGGGACCTGGGAGGCCCCAGTTGCCCGAGGCGTCCTCGGTGGACGACCGAGCCCAAAAACGGCGCGCGAACCCCTGACCCCAGATGGATCACCCGACTGTGCCATTGATGAGGAGCAGCACACGCTCCAACAGGCAGGAAGGAAAAATGGCGAAGGGCAAGGCGACGAAAGCGGAACAGGTATGGGTACAATTTGTCGGACCCCTGGGGAGGGGTCCCGCTCGAGCGAAGACGCCCATGCGACAACACACACCCTCAGCCCCGTCCCAGAATTCCACTCCAGGCGATTCCGGGATCGCATAGACTTATGGGTGCTAGCTGTCAGCTCACCAGTAGCCACTGCGCCATTCTGCTGGGTCGCCCAGCGTAGGGCATCGCGCGCCCCGCGACGCGCGCCGGGCGGGTACGTTCTCACCCTCGCGTTCCCGCTCCGCCGCCGCGGAGAAAAGGGCGGCCGCTGCTCCCCGGACAACTCATGGGCCCCGTCCTGACGCGACACTCGAAGCAAATCCAGCGATGGCGACGAGGGCCTTCCCAGAGGTCCACAAAAAGAGAAAACGAGGGACGACGAGGGCCTCCCAGGAGGCCCCCAACAAAAAGAACAAAACGAGGGACGACGAGGGCCTCCCAAGAGGCCCACACAGGGGGAAAACGAGGGACGAAGAGGGCCTCCCAAGAAGGCACAAAAAAAGGAACACGAGGGAGGTAAAGACACCCGTCGGTCGGAAGAAGCGGGTCGAAACATCAAATAGGAAGGCGGTGAAAATAGATTGGGTTTCCGCCCGCCCCCTGAAGACGGAGGACGACGGGAAACATCTCGGAGAAAGGCAACCGCTCTGGCGGCCCCGACCGCGGAGGCGCGCGACCTCGGCTAGTTCCTCGCACCCGTGAAAGTGGCCTCAGGCTCTTGGCCGCGGTGGAGGGGCCCAGAGGCACACAAACAGATAGACACGAATCCCAGAATTCCCCATATTTTTTGTATTTTCTGAATTTTCGATGTCCCCCTCCACTTCCGATGTTTTCTGTTTTCTGGGGGATCGACGATGATTTGTGTTTGCGTTTCCCCCCCCCTGACTTGCGACTTCCAAACACGCCTAGAGCTCGAATGTAATTCAGGAAACGCACATCATTGTTGGTAAGATATTTACAATGCGAAAAATGTTCCAGTCGCAGACGTCTCGATATCGTTGGCGAATGTACCTGATGACTTTCTGTTTCGAGAAGTGTTTCCCAACTGTTTAGCTAGCCCACAGCTCAAATGAAGTGGAGAAAACGATCAGGATCTCTTGGCAAATTAGAAGAGTACGATTGGTTTTGTTGGTTTCAGCTCTGGTAGCAAACGGAATTCGGGCATTTAGATACTTGAGACGAGCGCTCCTGAACATGTTTTTGTTTCCGATTGCTGTGCCAAACAGCGCTGTAGCTCATCTGCAGCTCAAGTTACATCACGAAAGGCATCATCACTTCAGAAAATCAGCAGCGTACGAATAGATTGTCGGTTCGAACTCTGGTAGCAGACCGAGTTCGGGCATCTAGATACTTGAGACTAGCGCGCCGGATGGTTTTCTTCCGATTGCTGTGCCAAACAGCTCGCTAGCTCATCTGCAGCTCGAGCTACATCATAAAACTCATCATCATCTCTGAAAGAATTAACAGAGTACGAATAGTTGTTGGACCCAGCTCTGGTAGCAGACCGAATTCGGGCATCTAGATACTTGAGACGAGCGCTTTTGATGATTCCATTTCGATTGCTTTGCCGAACAGCTCTGTAGCTCATCTGCAGCTCGAGTTAAGTTCAGAAAACCGACAGCACCTGCCAAGATGGCATAAAACAGCCGACCCCGCCTGAGTGCTTTTTGATAGTAATATGTACCCGATCGACCTGAGATTGCGATGGCGAGCGGGCATAAGATCGAAGATGGGAGGAAAAATATTAGAGCTCTAAGGAATTTTCAAATTTGGAGAAAAATAATTTTCAACCGACCAAAATCATGCAAAACTTCCGTCGGGATTTTTCGGGCCAACTAGCCCCCCAGCGCGCCGGAATGACTCTCTAGCTTCGCCGCTTCGCTCTTAGGGAAGCTCCACGAGTCATCTCGAGAAAATGATTTTAAATAGGCCAACAAAACATGGGAACCGGCGGCACGCCGACAACCTTGGTCTGTTTTGTTTGGGCCCCTGTGCACCAGCTGCGAGACAACTGGAGGAGACGAGTCTCGCAAGTCCCGAAGCAGCGAGCGAGCAGCACATACAGGCGCCTCGGCGGCACTAAGTTCACATTATGTGATTGTCGCCCCTTCCAGGAGCCACGCGGCCTCGGACACATCTCTCCGAACGAGAGGCGTAGCAGTCGCGAAAGAAAGTTCGTGACCTGGCGGAAAAGGGCCGAAAGGCCTAGGCTGTGCAAATCCGAGCTCCTCACGCGCGTATTCTCTGTTCAACATGCCACTCTGGAGCCAAAAACCACATCCTGATCCCACAGGACACACCCCACCACCAAAGGCACTGAAGATGGCGATTGGAGTAAGGTGAGATTCAAAATTCCAAAGATATCGCTTGGTAGAATAGAAGGTCTGGACGTGTCTGGCCAGATGTGTAAGCGCGTCTGCCCTTTCATTGCCCTCACGAAATTCGTGTCGGATGAGATCTCTGCCAAGCGAAGCTGGTCGTATATTATACAGATCGGTCATCTCAAAAAGGCATCGATGACAGCCGCCACACGGCGGATGTAGCCTCTGTTATCATACCTTCAACGGCCCTGAATCCAGGAACATACAAGTTGGCTGTCACCTTTGAACTCCACCCCCAGGCCGTCTGAAGTAAGGTCCCACAGTGTCCCGTTCTAATACCAGAGCAGATCGTCGAGCCAGTTTATCCGCCTGTTTCTCGTCGTGTTTCTCGTGTTGTTCGGGTCGATTTGCATCCTCCTCCTGTTTGGGGTGATTTTGAATCCCCTGGGAGCCCGTTGGGAAACCCTTCCAGTTCTGCACGAAATATTCAACTATGGTCGGTTTGTGGTAGTGGTAGGTAAGTAGGCATTTCCAGGATCTGAGAAACTCTGGCCAGTTCCCTCCCACAGACTCCCACCAGCGTTCCCCAAATATACTGCCAGCTTCTCGATCCAGCAAGAGGGGGGCCAGCACGCAATCTCTTCCCCGAAGAGCTCAGGACCGTGCCACGCCAATGCAAGCGCAGAACTTGTGTCAGCGCATCTCGCTGGGTCGTCCACTGTACATTGTACATCATGGGCGCCCCATCGGGAGTCTCTGAACGCCCGTCGACCACGGGCAACATGGAACGGTTCAGTTCGCAGTCCCTCCTGTGCCCCTTCTCCCGTCGGTGCTGGCTGGGAATGCGAGATAAAAGCGGCAATCTGTGATGCAAGAACCTCCAGTCTCCTCGCCGCCCTGATAACCTCCCCCTCCATTTCCATGGCCGTCGTCACAGGATCCCGTTCCCCCTGCGGAGACCGAACCCGTTTAGTACGTTGTGTGGCTGATACATCCTCCTCCATTGACCGCGTTGATTCCAAAAGAAAGCGAGGGCAGATAATGCTGCGTGGAGCGCATCAAGCCCCAGCTCTTCCAGCACAGCATCTGAACTGCAGAAGGGAAGCCGAGCTGGCAGAAACGGGATCGCACCTGCCGAAGTACCTGTGGCCTCCATACCTCCCACCCCACGTTCCCTGGTTCCCCCCCCCCCCCGTCATACGAATGAGGCACGCCCCTTCAAAAGCATGAACACAGCGCACACCCTCGGCATCGAGAGCGAGCGCCTCGCCGCCGCACAGGAGCCGGGACTGCACCGTGCCCTGGTACCGCCGGAACTTCTTCATCCACGGCATCGCGCGGCAACCCAAAAATTGTACCTGAGAATAGAAGGCGCGTCTCGCACACTGCATACGTTCGGCGACACCCTGTTGCTGGGGTCCAAAGACCCTCGGTACACTGAAGCCCAGAACATTCAGCTGCTCGGCTCGCTTAAACGGCACACGACGACTCCCGATCTCCACAGTGATCACCCCGTACACTTACTACCACATGTCATCATCTCTAAACCGTCCTCCTTCCACTCCATCCCCCAATCCCTGAGTTCGGCAGTGAAACGATCGGCCACCGCCTGGGCCCCCTGGGCAGCCTTCGCAGCGAGAAGAGCACTGTCCGCCCACAACGCATGATGCTAGCACGTATACATGGCAGGGTTGGCATGATCAGAAATCTGGGCACCCACACGATCGTGGTTACACTGTCTGACTTCTTTCCACATAGCCATGCACACTAGGTTGTACGTAATCGGCGACTCCGTTCCTCCCGCGCGGAAGCTCTTGTCCCAGCTGACGCATGGGACCGTCACCCCCTCGAAGATCACAGCAAAGCTGGTTTGGCTTGTGGTTCAAGCAGAGCATTCTGGAGACGCGGCCCGATCCCAAGAACGCCCATTGCCCTAGCAACTGTCTGCAACGTCAAACCGTCGAAGGCTCGAAAGATGTCGCAACTGAGGAGCCAGGCTGTCTGGTCCTTTCTCCAGACGCTGGCACTTTGAGCAATACTCTTGAAGGCGGCTGAAAATCTCCCAGCAGCGCCGTCCAGAGAAGAATCCGTAAATACCCATCTCACACATGTAGGGTTCAGCACACTGCTCCAGCATAATCGTCATAAGTGGGATACCACTCCCCTAAACGTACTTCCTACAAGCTGATTTCTTGTTTGGTTCAAATTGTCCAGCTTAGAAGTCTCGGGCATCAAGGTCAAATACACATCTTGCCACACAGTGGGCGTTGGGCGCAGCCCGACCTCCTCCTCCCATAATTCTCTGTCCTCCGTCACCTCCTCCTTGGCCCGCAATGCCGTCACTCGTGTACTCCTACTCTTCCTAGATGGCAAGGCCTCCCACTCCACCTTACGTCGTCGATATTCCCGCGCCAGCGGTCGCATCTGTCGTCGTTGTTGGCAGGCTTCCAATCGGTGACCCCGAGACCGTGCGAGACGAAGTTGGGCCCCCAGGTGGACCCGTTGTGGACTCCTAGATGGAGGGGGGCCTCTGGAGAACCTTGGGGAACGTACAGTGAGTAGTGGAAGTGAGTGCTCAAGAATAGTTTCAGCGATTTGTTCAGGCCTGACTCCTGGAACCTGGATGCCGGTGAGCACCTGGAAATGCGTTTCCTCACGATGTGTCGGGAGGACTGGCGGAGCTGAAAACCGCGGGGCCTTGACGGCATCAACCGTCATCTCGACACACACGCACGCATGATCCGAGAGGTGCGCAGTGGCAGACTCCCCGATCCAATCAACCCTGCATTCAGTCAACTTCCGCTCCCACATGGTGGGAATGAGGACGTCATCGAGCACTTTGGGCGGAATGGTCTTCGTCCCGGACCTGCGTTTCTTCTCATTCGCACGATGAACAGAAGTGGGCCGCCTGTCATAAGGCGCGCCCACAGAGTTGGCAGCTAGAAGCTTCATACGGCACATCCATCCCTACAGTTCCGCCCTCCGAATATCCTCCTCCCATATTATGTCCTCTGGGTCGTTCCCGTATCATCTCCCTTCATGTAACATCACAGCACCTCCACTGACCGTGCCATTCGGCGTAGAAATATCAGGCGAGCGCTCCACGTTGAAATCGCCCGTCACAACCAGCTCGCACACATGTCTATGTTTGTCTTCCACCCCCTATAAGTTGTTCTGATAGTTCCCTACCTAGGCTCTGCCTAGAAGGGTTCTTACTCTCTAGCTTAAAGGGGCCAGGCAGTGGAAAGCGCCCCGGGCGGTTCCCCCAGCCCCCGCCCCGCGGTTCCCCAAGTCCCCTGGGAGCTTTAGCTTTAGCTTTAGCTTTAGCTTTAGCTTTAGCTTTAGCTTTAGTTTTAGCTTTAGCTTTAGCTTTAGCTTTAGCTTTAGCTTTCGCTTTAGCTTTCGCTTTAGCTTTAGCTTTAGCTTTAGCTTTAGCTTTAGCTTAGCTTTAGCTTAGCTTCAGCTTAGCTTTAGCTTAGCTTTGGTTTAGCTTTAGCTTTAGCTTAGTTTTAGCTTAGCTTTAGCTAAGCTCTAGCTAGCTTTAGCCTAGCTTTAGTTTAGGGTTGGCTTAGCTGTAGCTTAGCTTCAGCTTAGCGTTAGCTTAGCGTTAGCTTAGCTTTAGCTTAGTTTTAGCTTAGCTTTAGCTTAGCTTCAGCTTAGCTTTAGCTTTAGCTTTAGCTTTAGCTTTAGCTTAGCTTGAGCTTAGCTGCAGCTTAGCTGCAGCTCAGCTGTAGCTCAGCTGTAGCTCAGCTTTAGCTTAGCTTTAGCTTAGCTTAAGCTTAGCTTAAGCTTAGCTTTAGCTTAGCTTTAGCTTAGCTTTAGCTTAGCTTCAGCTTAGCTTCAGCTTAGCTGTAGCTTAGCTGTAGCTTAGCTGTAGCTTAGCTGTAGCTTAGCTGTAGCTTAGCTGTAGCTTAGCTTTACTGTTACTACTAATGCTGCTTTCCTAGGGGCTCCAACTCCCAGGTAGGGTCGCACTGGGATAATTTCTAACATTCCCTGAGCAGCATCATATGATCCCCCGCCAACGGGGCGGGGCATACGCCGACACAAGAAAGACACATGGGCATCGCAGGCACACTATAGCACTACGTGGAAAAGTACACCAAGAACGAACTACATTCTGACAAGTCTCCCCTCGCAACGCAATGGCAGACTTCCTGTCAGCACTAGAAAAGATTGTCCAGCCAAGTAGCTGAATTCACTCCAGTGGCAGGTGCCCACACTCCTGCAGCGCGAGCGCCTCGCAACCATGAGAAAGAAGTTCCCTCATGCAAGCAAACCCCCTGTCTGATGGGGCCCCCGTGTTCGCTAGATTCGAAATGCCTAGTCGAAAGAGGGCCTCGGGGCCAAAGGCCCGACTAGCAACTGAGCACCGTCGCGAACGAGCGGCCAGCAACTGCACAAAGTCATCGTGAGTAGTGGCAACCCCCGACGCGCCCTGATCACTTCGCCCCATACATCGCGATCAATGGCCCAACCAACCGACAACTTGAATACAGCAATCTCGACGGGCCTGCGATTGAGGTCCTGCGGCTTCGTCCACATCGTGCTTCTTCCGTTGGGCACGCTGCCAGTCTCGCCTCGAATCTCCACGTTGTCGGACCCAGGGCACTCACGGTAGGCTCCGTAGAAACGCCCCACAGCACCGATATTACCCTTTTTCCATGGCAGGGCCTCGATGCTGCAGCGGACCTGAGATGGCCTCTGCAGCAGATTGGGGAACAGATTCGCATATGGTGGTGGCTGGCGGGCGTTCTGAGCCTATGTACGCGAAGCATCTAGGGCCAATGCATCTCCGAAAGCACGTTTCATATTGTACAGCACACTGGATTCCGCCCCTGCAAGAAAAATCATCTTCACACGGATAACATCATACGAGAACCATTCAGACGTAAAGCACCCTCATAGTCGATCCTAGCCTCCTCGTCGGGGGAGAGAGCTGTCTTCAGGCGAATGATGAACATAGCTGCGTCGTTGTCACGCATCATAGAAACCGATCGTGCCATAGTGGTCCCCTTCCAATCCACCCACCCCGTGAGTTCGACATATGATGGGGGGAATGTCGAGGTAGATCCAGGCCCAGGGGGGCCAGTCCAGGAACCAGCAGTGGTGGAGGCTCCTCCTGAGGGAACCGATGGGGCACCTTTGGTTTGGAGTTCTTTGGCTTGCCTCTCTAGATTGCTCATTCGGATGTCGGTGGCCCCTGCCGGTTCGAGATGGATGCAATCTCGCCGCGGATCTGCACAGTCTCCCCCTGACGGACCTTGGACTCGACAACGTTGAACTCCGACAGGGCTCTGAACCAGCTCGGGGCCTCCGTGGAGGCCTGCTCCAGATTCGCACGCTTAGCCTCTAGTTCACGGAGGAGCTCCACAGGGGGTCCGTCGGGGCGCGCACGAACGTTCCGCTCACCATCCTCAACTCCTGGCATGAGTTCTTCTGGGACTCGAGTGTCTCGAGCATTTTGTTGGGCACCATCTGAGGGCATCTGAATACCAGGTGGAGCCTGAATAGGGACCTGATGAGCACCTCCTGGGCCTCCTTGACCTCCTCCTACTAATCCTGCTGAAGAACCACCTCCTTGACCTCCTTGACCTCCTCCTGATCCTGCTGGAACTCCTGCTCCACCTTTCCCTGCAGCACATCCCGCAGAAGCGGTACCTCCCGTCGGTGGCATGATATTCCTAATGCCCGTCGCCATATCTCCTTTGACCGATAAACACCAACCACGGAGCCAGTCAGCGTCGGAAGAATGCAACCTGTCCTGATTCTGGATATCCTCAAGAAGTCTCTTCCTAAGCCCCAATAGACGTCGAAACAGGCGTACCGAACACGTGTGAGTACTCGACTGTAGGCAAGGACTCTGGATCAAAACCTGGACTCTGAATACTCGGATCGGGAGCACAAGTATCTCCTGCGCACTGCGGACAACCAAACCGTGAACAATATCCCCTTAGCACGTGGAATTCGCACTGTGACCCCTGCGTCGCTGCAAATAATCACCCCTCACCCTCAGGTCAAGGGCGCAACAAAGAGACAATACAAAGAGGAAAGAGGACCCTTGCACTCCTCGCACACGATGGCCAGCGACGGCCGGCGCGCCAGCGGACAAAAGCAGCGCTGACCGCACAACGCGGCTCGAGACGGGTTCCCGACGGGCCAAGGCCGCCCGGAACTCGTAGAGCTTCCTCGCGATATACATGAATGGGGTCCGGGCGCGGCAATCTCGCATTCCGCGCGCGCGAGGGCGCGGTGCCATAGGGGAAGACGTAGAGGAGAAGAAAGCGCGAAGAGGAGAAGGAGATGGAAGAGGCTGAGGAAGAAGGAAGAGGAGGAGAAGGAGCAGATGTAGGAGGAAGAGGAGGAGGCGGAGGAAGAGAAATGAGAGGAGGAGCAAGAAGGAGGAAAAGGGGAGAGGAGAAAGAAGAAGAAGAAGGAGGACGAATCGGAGGAGGAGGGGAAGTGGGGGGGGGGAAGAGAAGGAGGAGGCAAAGGAGGAGAAGAGGGAGAACAAGGTGGGGTAGGAGGAGGAGAAGGAAGAGAGAAAGGGAGGGGAGGAGGAGCAGCAGCCTACAGCTCAAATCTAGCACAGAATTATATCTTACCAAATGTTGCAGAGTGCTCAATTGTAGCTCTGGTAGCAGACCAATCTAATACGTCTCGATACTATAGACGACGGTATGATGAGTTCCTGCTCAGCAGTGTGCTTGAAAGCTCGGAACTAGCACTCCGGATGATCTTCATCAGGTAGCTGTACCAAACAGCTCGAACCCCATCTGCAGCTCGAGTTACATCAAGGTAGGCAACATCATCTCTGAAAAGCTTGTTTGTTGGTACCTACTGTCGTAGTTGGTACGCATAGTTTGTTGGTTCCGGGTACGCATAGTTTGTTGGTTCCTACTGTCGTAGCAAACCGTGTTCGGGCATCTAGATACTTGAGACTAGCGCCACTGATGATTTCCTTGCGATTGCTTTGCCGAACAGCTATCCAGCTTGTCTGCAGCTCGGGTAACATCAAGAACGTCATCATCATCTCTTCAAGGATTAGCAGGGCACGAACAGTTTTACTGACCCAGCTCACGTAGCAAACCGAGTTCGGGCACCTAGATACTTCAGACTAACGCTTCTGATGATTCCCTTTTGATTGTTGTGCCGAACAGCTCGGTAGCTGATCTGCAGCTCGAGTTTTTGATGTTTGGTCAGGCTACACAAGGTGCGTGCGCCCAAGCCTAAGGACAAGAGCCAGTTAAATCAGCCTCCTCCGCTTTGCAGAGGAAATTTCTTTAACAATGTGCTCCACACCTGTGCACAGGCGCTCAGCAGCAGACAATTCTGCCTCCGTCACGGTGGAGCCTACATCAAACATGTAGGCTTCAGAGCACACGAGCGTCCACGGGCCATTCTCTGGAGCAACTTCAATCCAGCGGCCTCCTGCGGCACCCTCACTACTCACACCACCATCCCAACATCCTCTGATGTATTTGATGTTTGTCTTGTTCTGTTTGATGTAGTCGTGCTTGTACATTCTGTAACAATGTCCTTCTCTCGCATGGTGTGTAAGCTCATCAGCATAGGCATTGGTCTCTCTATGGATGTGTTTCCAGAAGTCCTTTCCGTGGGTCGGGCATCGTGCGTTGCATTGTTCACACATGTCGTACATGATATGTTGTATCCTGGCAATCCGTTTGGCATATCCACTGTTGTCACAAGCCCAGACCCCCCTCAAGCATTGTACCATCGTCCTACTGTCACCACACATTTCAATAGCAATCCCCTCCATCCCAGGGTCCCATATTGTCGTTTGTTCGTGCATGACTGCAAGCCGTCGGGCCAGCTCATCATTTGTCGGTACCTTCGCAATGCCTCCGACCCTCACCTCCTCCTTCCTCCTCAAAAACATGTCCTGCACTTTGGGTATCTGTGATAGATGTTCCACAAACTCTTCCCAATCCGTCGGGACCACACACGTATCATACCACAAGAGGGTCCTCCATTTTTCAAAAGGTGCATGCCAGCTTCCTGTCACGATCCTTGGTCTGCCCCTGCGCCGTCTCGTTCCCTCCCTCGCTCTCGTCTGACTCACGGACGCCAGCATTGCATCCCTCTGCACCGTCCATTCTCCCGATACATGCAGCATCGAGCGCAGCGTCTGCTGCCATGATTTGCTATACACCGTGGACGGCATGTGTCACTTATATGGGGATACTTCAACCGCAAATTCAAAGTTGTATCTCACGGCTTTTTCCACCAACGTTTTGAATCCCCCTTCTTTCAACATCTCCCTGGACCTGTTGGTATTGCGATCCCTGAACTCCTCCCACGTTTCGGTCTCTTTTCTGTGTAATCCTCGCATCCTGTTCAAACACCTTCCTTCAAGACTCCTCACTATGTTAAGTACATGCTCACTGCAATTCTATCCCACGCCACCGTGGCATATGATCTGTTGAACTCTGCGCTGGTCCCGTCTGAATTTTTCTCTCATGCTCACCGCCCGTGATCGATATAATTTATTATCAGCTTTATTCATAATATTATTAAATATAAATTAAATTTTATATATATATATATATATATATAAAAAAAAAAAAAAAAAAAAAAAAAAAAAAAAAAAAAAAAAAAAAAAAAAAAAAAAAAAAAAAAAAAAAAAAAAAAAAAAAAAAAAAAAAAAAAAAAAAAAAAAAAAAAAAAAAAAAAAAAAAAAAAAAAAAAAAAAAAAAAAAAAAAAAAAAAAAAAAAAAAAAAAAAAAAAAAAAAAAAAAAAAAAAAAAAAAAAACACGCCTGCCTGCATCAACGCGGCGCCGCACTGCATGGAAATCCTGCGGGCTCGTCACATATTTAACCCCCAATAACTCACATTCACTTTTTCTCGGCAGAGTCACTGCGTCACGTAATTGATAAGGTAGGCTAGGGTCTCCAGCCTGCACACAAATATCATCCCCCAGTTCACATATTGATTGTGCCCCCTGGTTCTGTCTCAGACCAAACACAAGGTACTCCAGACTCTCAATCTTCCAGTCCATACCTGCACGTCCGAGGGCAACGGTCAGCATACTCACCATTTTCTTCAACTGATTCGCCGAGGTTGCTAGCAGCACCACATCATCTGCCCAAACGTAATGGTTGACCAGCGCCTGTTGTCTTCCTTCGCCTTCCAATCGTACCCCATAGTTACAGGACTCCCATGTTTCAACAATAGATCCCCATACAGCCTCCAACACAATATTGAATAATACTGGACCTTCTTTCCCCCCAGTTCGTACCGATTTGTTATAAAGAATCTCCTCGCTGCACACATCTTGAAAGTCAAAAACTGCAGTGGTTCCAATCATGGGCTCAACAATTGCGATAATCAAGTCCTGCTGGGTATCTGAAGTATTCCATCGCACGGATCACCATCGAAACCGTTACATGATCAAATGCTTTTTTGATACCCATTACTCCCATGCGTATCGACTCACCTTTCCCCCAGAGAGTGGCGTGGCGTGTCGCATGCAGTACCGGGGCCGTCACGCGATGTACTTTGTGACTTTTCTGGAATCCATACGTCGCCAGCTTCTTAGCACGTCCATGTTCTTCCACAAAGATAAGAAGGCACGCCATGTACCACTTGCTCAACACACCCAACAGCGATATTCCACGAGTCTCTCCAAATGTTTGGATCACACTCATTTTTGGGATCAACCGAGGTATTGCTTTGAGAATCTCCGCCACCAGGCCATCGGAGCCCGCTGCGGTCCCGCCCTTCAATCGAGCTCGAGCCCCCAGCAACACACCCATGGATATGACCCTGTTCGTAGTCCTGCCCTCTGCCTCCCACTGTGTCCGTAGTCGATGCAACTCTCTCTTTGCAGCTCCACCCTCCCCATCACATGTATCTGACCGTTGGACGTGTTTGTTCAACTCCTCCACCCATTTTCGCTAGTTTTCCGTCAGTATTCCGTCGCACACCATTTCCTTGATACACCTACGGGGTCCATGCTTGGAGCCACTGGGGTCCTTGAGGAGCTGTTCCCTTCTAAATTTCCTTCGTAGTGTTTTTTGACGTCGCAATAGTTGTTTTCTACGCTCACCGAAGACACCCCGCCTTAACTCCGCTTCCACATACACCAGTTGGTCAGGTTTCTTGATTGGTTTAGTGTCCGCCCTGCCTTTTGTATGCCTACACATCGTCGCAGCACTCACAAGCATCTCTCCCACCGTCTGCATGTTAATATTTCCCTGTTCACTCACATGTTGCTGTATCTGTACGCCGGCCAGTGTACTGAATACAAACGCTGACTCATAATCCTCCGGGGCCCAGTTGATGAGACTCGGGGGTCTAGGTCGGACGAAAGGCTTGCGTACCGATGTACGTTTTATCCTCACCCCTACCTTCGCATGATCACTGTATCGCGATGCCCAATCCTGTGTAGGATCAACAAATTCCACCATGCATTCAAATGAGCAGTTGATCCGAGCCACCTCGGTACCTGCAAACTGTGTCGGTAAAAACACGTAATCCAACACCCTGGAGTAACTGCTGGTACTCCACGGCCTGTGCGCCACTTGTCGCACGCCGTAGGTGTTGGCTGCACAAAGACCCCAATGATTCAGAAAGCGCACGAGCATGTCCCTCCTCTCCTCATGGTGCTTCGCCTCCGTCCTCATCCACACCTCCTCCAATCCTTCTCCCGTGAAACCCAAGAGGTTTGGTTCCAGCTCAGTCGGCGCATCTGTCCGCACAAACTGCAATACTTTTGACCCCTGGTATTGCTCGCTACTTAGTTGCATGCATGCACACAGCTTAGCTAGAACGTCACAATATTCATCAAGTCTATCATCTCCCCGCTGCACTGTGGGTAGGTACACTGAGGACACGACCACAGATGCAAATTCTACTACTGCAAACCTCTCACCACATTAACTGTCGGAGATAGTCGCCGCCCATGGGCCCCTAAAAGGCCACAGCAGCTCGTCTACATGCACTGAAACGTACCTGACACCCACATGTTTCAAAAGCGTCCGATGACATATACTGGCACTCCTGCAAACACAGCACATCATGTTGGCAATATTCCAGCATTGCTGGCAAAAGCTCGCTATTCCTCATGTTGACATTCCAAGTTGCCACCGCGAGCTGAGTGGCAGGTTGGCACCGTCAACTATTTGTTTGTCTGAGCTTCGTGAGCAGTGCCTCCTGATCCACCTCAGGCTCCACCCTCCTCAGATTGTTAGTATGTAGCGCCCACCACTCTGTATACCCCATTCAGCAATCAACACCCTTGTGTCGGGATCAGTTTGTGGGTTCTGCGCAAACTATATATATATATATATATGATTTCGGCGGCCCTGGCTCCCCCTTGCACATTGTCCCCATCGTTTTCTTCACCTCCGCAAAACAACTCTGGAACTTGCCTACCTGTTGGACATGGGGTGTCCTCCACGGCGCACGCTCGACATGGAACTTCACATTCGCAAGTAAATCCGTGGTTCACATGTTGTACGCTCTTTCAAAGCAATTCCGAACCTGCCATATGAGCTCCGCTCTCGAGTTAAGTTGAGAAAACCAGCATCCTCATAATCTCCAAATGAATGCAGAGTAAGAATAATTGGTCCTTCCAACTCTAGAAGACTGGTTTCAGCCATCCAGATACTCTAGACTCGTCCTTCTGACGATGAACTGCCGATTGCTGCGCCAAACAGCCCTGTAGCTCATCTCGAGCAAGAGTTAACTTAAGAAAAACGACAACACTTCGAAAAATATAGCAGAGGTTCACGAGTTGTCTCGTCTCACTTCCCGTATCAGACCGAACTCGGGCATCTAGATACTTCAAACAAGCGCTCCTGATGATTCTCTTCCGCTTGCTGTACCAAACAGCTCTGTAGCTCATTAACTTAAGAAAGCCGACATCACCTGTCAATATGACACTGAACAGCCGATCCCGCCGTAGCCATTTTGGCTCAAGCAGCAAGCTGCTCAAGGTAACTCGAGCTGACGTCAGGACGTCAGGGTTCAACGTCAAGCAGGGCCCACGTAAGGGCACACACACACACAGGCTAGCCTCGAGCCCCCCTCTCGTGCGGCGCGTGTTTGACGCGTCGCGGGGGCTGTGTTCACATTGATTATTTCTTCTCGCTCTGGACACCAGAATATCGTGGGGGTCGAAGGAAGATCGAGATCTGTCTGGATTTTACAGAAGACCGCTGTGGGCTGTTGGATTGAAAACGGACTCGCGGGGAGCGTATATTTTGCCATCGGACGACGATTTTAGTGACCACCTCACATCAGCTGACTTGGGTATTGATTGTGGCCCACATCCCTGTGATTGGTTGAAATGGGGAAGATGACGCAACATCGTAACCATGACACGCAAGTACAACATTTCAGGCAACAGTTACACAACATCGGACGTCTCGATTATGAGATGCACCAAAGCTGTTTTCAGACCCAAGTCAATGCACGTGCGTAGATGCATTCTAATACATGCGCATATCTGCACAAAAGTAGGCGAAGAAACAATTCAACAAGCAAGCGAGCCGACAGCGAAACATATAACAGGCGCACCGCATCGAAGTGGCCGTTCCTTGCGACGGGAACCAGAGAGGATCGAGAACTCGACGCTGATTGGACAGACGGGTGCCACAACACAGTGGGAGCAACATGCACTCCGTGAGTCCTGCTTTCGACGTGTGGCAGCCCTTCCGAAAGGTAGACCCCCCCTCCCCCTGCTCTTCGTGGAGACCCTCCCCCCGTCCCTTCAACCTCCTGATATGCATACCTACTCTTTCTCATCCTCATTCGCCTGCCCATTCCCCCCTCCAGGCCATTCATGGCCCCTCGTGTGCGGCACTGCTTCCATGCGCCGTCGTCGTCGTCGTTGTCATCATCATCATCATCACCACCATCACCATCATCATCGTCATCATATCAACAACAGCAGCAGCATCATCAGCATCAGCATCAATACCATCATCTCCACCACCATCATCATCACTACTGTCACATGTACACAGAGTGAGGTGGGAGTAGTTGTGACCGAGCAGGGATTTATTAGTGAGGGCACCACGTTCCTGAATGGGCATCTTTACATCGGCCCCGCACTGACAATCCGCTGAAAGAATCCCGATGTCCATAAAGGAAACCAGCTCTACGAAATATACTGGGCGCCGGCGGTAAACCGTCAACCTTCCTTACCGCCGGGGGACTCGTAGAGCTTCCCGACAATATATAATGTGGAGAAAAATGCAGAGAACGAATAGTTTTTCAGCCTAAGCGATTTCAGACCTCTCGATGCAACAGCCGAACGCCCCCGATGCTTCTGGACTGTCTTCTTTGCGAGCTCTGTAGCTCTCCTACAGCCCGAGTTACGTGCGTAAAACGACAGCACCTCTCAAGATGACTCTAACAAAACGAATAGTTTGGCAACCCAGCTCGAGTATCAAACCGAGTTCAGACCTCTGAATGCGACAGGCGGACGCGTCTGATGTCTGCGAATCGACTCCTGTAATTACCAGCCCTGCCGCCCCTACAGCCCGGTTAACTGCAGAAACCGACAGCACCTCTCAGGACGACTCGAACAATACAATAGTTTCGCGGACCTAGTTCGGGCAGCAGACCGAGTTCCGAGCTCTGGATTCGACAGGCGGACGCGCCTGATGTCTTCAAATCGATTCCTGTGACCACCAGCACTGTAGCCCCCCCCCAGCCCGAGTTAAGTGCAGAAAACCGAGAGCACTTCTCAAGGTAACTCGAACAATACGAATAGTTTCGCGATTCTAGATCGGACAGCAGACCGAGTTCAGAGCTCTGGATTCAACAGAGAAATCCGACTGATGATTCTGAATCGGTTTCTGTAAGCATCAGCTCTGTAGCTGTCCTATAGCTCGAGTTAAGAACAGAAAACCGAGAGCGTCTGTCAAGATGACTCGAATAATACGAATAGGTTTGCGGACCTAGCTCGGCTAGCAGACCGAGTTCAGACCTCTAGATTCAACAGGCGAACGCGCCTGATCATTCTGAATCGATTAGCTGTGCTCACCAGCTCTGTAGCTGTCCTAAAGCTCGAGTTATGTTCAGAAAACCGTCATCGCGTATCAAGATGACTTGAAGCGGCCGATCCCGCCTGCCTCCTTTTTGGCAGTAAAAGGTACCCGATCGAGCTGAGATCAAGATGACGAGCGGGAATAAGATCGAATATCATGGGAAAAATACTAGAGCTCAAACGAATGGTTGAATTTCGAGATCAAAATTTTCAACCGACCAAAAGTCACCAAAAGGTCCGTCGAGATTTTTCTTGCCAACTAGCTCTCCAGCGCCCCGGAACTGGGCGCCGGCGGAAAACCGTCAACCTTCCTTACCGCCGGGGGACTCGTAGAGCTTCCTGACAATATATAATGTTTTCAGACCTCCCGATGCAACAGCCGAACGCCCCCGATGCTTCTGGATTCTCTTCTTTGCGAGCTCTGTAGCTTCCTACAGCCCGAGTTACGTGCGTAAATCGACAGCACTCAAGATGACTCTAACAAAACGAATAGTTTGGCAACCCAGCTCGAGTATCAAACCGAGTTCAGACCTCTGAATGCGACAGGCGGACGCGTCGGAAGCCAGCGAATCGACTCCTGTGATTAGCAGCCCTGCAGCCCCCTTACAGCCCGAGTTAAGTGCAGAAAACCGACAGCACCTCTCAGGATGACTCGAACAATACAATAGCTTCGCGGACCTAGTTCGGGCAGCAGACCGAGTTCCGAGCTCTGGATTCGACAGGCGGACGCGCCTGATGTCTTCAAATCGATTCCTGTAACCACAGCACTGTAGCCGCCCCCCAGCTCGAGTTGAGTGCAGAAAACCGAGAGCACTTTGCAGATGACTCGAACAATACGAATAGTTTCGCGATTCTAGATCGGACAGCAGACCGAGTTCAGAGCTCTGCATTCAACAGACAAATGCGACTGATGATTCTGAATCGGTTTCTGTAAACATCAGCTCTGTAGCTGTCCTATAGCTCGAGTTAAGTACAGAAAACCGAGAGCGTCTGTCAAGATGACTCGAATAATACGAATAGGTTTGCATACCTAGCTCGGCTAGCAGACCGAGTTCAGACCTCTAGATTCAACAGGCGAACGCGCCTGATCATTCTGAATCGATTAGCTGTGCTTACCAGCTCTGTAGCTGTCCTAAAGCTCGAGTTATGTTCAGAAAACCATCATCGCGTGTCAAGATGACTCGAAACTGCCGATCCCGCCTGGACGCTTTTGTGCAGTAAAAGGTACCCGATCGAGCTGAGATCAAGATGGCGAGAGGGAATAAGATCGAATATCACGGGAAAAAATACTAGAGCTCAAACGAATGGTTGAATTTCGAGAACAAAATTTTCAACCGACCAAAAGTCATCAAAACGTTCGTCGAGATTTTCTTGTCAACTAGCTCTCCAGCGCCCCGGAATTACTCCTAAGCTTCCAGCAATAACTTGCTAAGGGAAGCTCTACGAGTTATTACTCTTAAGCTTCCAGCAATAACTTGCTCCCGATGTCCGTAAAGGAAACCAGCTCTACGAGTTACTAGCTCCAGCCCGCGCCGGAACTGGGCGCCGGCGGTAAACCGTCAACCTTTCTTACCGCCGGGGGACTCGTAGAGCTTCCTGACAACATACAATGTCGAAAAAAAATTGCAGAGAACGAATAGTTTTTCAGCCAAAGCGATTTCAGACCTCTCGATGCAACAGCCGAACGCCCCCCGATGCTTCTGGATTGTCTCTTGTACGAGCTCTGTAGCTCTCCTACAGCCCGAGTTACGTGCGTTAATCGACAGCACCTCTCAAGATGACTCTAACAAAACAAATAGTTTGGCAAACCCAGCTCGAGTATCAGGCCGAGTTCAGACCTCTGAATGCGACAGGCGGACGCGTCTGACGTCTCCGAATCGATTCCTGTGATTACCAGCCCTGCAGCCCCCCTACAGCCCGAGTTAAGTGCAGAAAGCCGGCAGCATCTTTCAGCATGACTCGAACAATACGAACAGTTTCGTGGACCTAGTTCGGGCAGCAGACCGAGTTCGGAGCTCTGGATTCCACAGGCGGACGCGCCTGATGTCTTCAAATCAATTGCTGTCACCACCAGCACTGTAGCCCCCCTACAGCCCGAGTTAAGTGCAGAAAACCGACAGCACCTCTCAAGATGACTCGAACAATACGAATTGTTTGGCGAGTCTGGATCGGGCAGCAGACCGAGTTCATAGCACTGAATTCAACAGACAAGCCCGACTGATAATTCTGAATCGATTTCTGTACGCATCAGCTCTGTAGCTGTCCTTTAGCTCGAGTTGAGTACAGAAAACCGAGAGCGTCTGTCAAGATGACTCGAATAATACGAATAGGTTTGCGGACCTAGCTCGGCTAGCAGACCGAGTTCAGACCTCTGGATGCAACAGACGAACGCGCCTCATCATTCTGAATCGATAAGGTGTGCTTATCAGCTCTGTAGTTGTCCAATATCTCGAGTTAAATCCAATATACCGACAGCGCGTATCAAGATGACTCGAAACGGCCGATCCCGCCGCAGTGCTTTTTGGCAGTAAAAGGTACCCGATCGAGCTGAGATCAAGATGGCGAGCGGCAATAAGATCTAATATCACGGGAAAAAATACTAGAGCTCTGATGAATGGTTGAATTTCAAGAACAAAATTTTCAACCGACCAAAAGTCACCAAAAGGTCCGTCGAGATTTTTCTTGCCAACTAGCTCTCCAGCGCCCCGGAACTGGGCGCCGGCGGTAAACCGTCAACCTTTCTTTGCTTTGCTTTGCTCGGAGCCCACAGGGACAAAGGAGCCCCCGCTCAGGATTCAGGTCCGCAGCAGAGGAGCAGCAGGTGCTCGACACCTTCAGCGAGGCGCTTGCTGGCCAAGAGCTCAGCTTGACTAACCGTGCAGGTCGGCGGGATGGCGGCAGCCTCAGAAGCTACGTTGAATAGCCAAGAGCCTTGAGAGTGTTGAAGAGCAGGGAGGGGGAGCACGAATAGGTCAATAACCCAACCAATGCCAACACCGTGGGAGGAACGACCACCATCGAAGTAGCCGCGAATCCCTTTTATTTGTTCCCTTCTGAGAGTATGAATGCGCGGGTCGAAAGTACGGTGGCTCTGGCCCGTGCGGGCCTTCCAAGTTTCAGCATCAGCACGCTCGTTTCCCTCACGATAAAACCACTTCCATGGATCTAATCCCCAAGACGGCGGCCTCAGGTTCACGTGATAGTTAAGATGTAATCTGTATAACATACTTTGAATGTGTGCAATGGTCTCACAATATACTTCCGTAGTACATACTTATTGTCCCACCAGCCAGTTCACCACCACCTGGGAGTCACCACAGAGCTCGACGGGAATCCCTTCAGCCTCGTAATTCCAGACGCTGGCATTCTCGAAGTTAAAGGCGAGCCGCTTTGCAATCTCATTGTTTCTCTCCTCCGTCCCCTCCACCTCCTCCTCGTCGTTTTTCGGCCTCCAGGGTTTCGGTTCAGGCAGGTGAGCATATTCTAAAGCATGTTGAAGGTTCCATTCCGAAAGCAGCGTACGGATAAAACATCTCCACCCTACCTGAGTCCACTCTAGAGCATCATACCAAGCATCTCCACCCACCGTCTCAAAAGGCAAACCCCACGGACGAAGGCCCACCGTTTTTCCACCTTCCCTTCGACGTGTAAAAGGTCGTGCTTCCTGCGAGTTCTAGGTGCGAATAACGGCATCCATCTGCTGTGTCCACGGGCTGGCGGCATGCATCATCGTGTAACGAGCCTGCAAGAAAGGGTCATCCGCACTCGCCCTCACCATATCCCTTCGAAACCTTCTCCGCTTGGCTGTTGGCGCTGGCGTAGGGGCTGGTGTTGATGCTGGCGTTGGCGCAGATGTGGGAGCAGTCTTGCTCCTTTTGGCAGCTGCACGGGACGCCTGAGAGATAAGCCGTCGTCGGTTCTGGCTCGTGGCACTGTCCTCCTGACACTCTGGCTGAGCAACGGTGAGGTCCCCACGGGCAGTGAGGACTGGGGCCACAATAACAGCCACCCTCCGTCGCTTCAGATCTCTGGTAATCTGTACAGCAGCACCCGCATTCAAAGACATCGAATCCGTGGTAATCGGTACGACAGCACCCGCATTCTGAGACATGAAGTCCGTGGTAATCGGTACGACAGCACCCGCATTCTGAGACATCAAATCATTATAAAGAGACACTGCACCACCCATTTCCATTGGATCAATTGTAGGCTGGGCGTCATCAACTTGAACGATCCCGTTTTGAGCAGTTGTCGTCGCCACATCCTTTGCCCAACTCCACTGTTTGAAAAGAAAGAGCTGAACCGCACTCGGCATCTGAGCTGTCCTGAGTGCTTTCCGCCCCGTCAAGTACACGCTCTGAAAGAACTGTGGCCAACTCTCGGTGTCACATTTCCGTCTCCATACCATCTTCGAAAGTAAGCGGCCTTCAAACGCATGGATCGATTCAATAGCATTTTTGTCAGCCGCCATCCCTTCCACTGCAAACAATAATCGGCTTCTTACACGTGAGTCGTATCGCAGCAATCTTTTCTTCAACTTAATGCCCTGGCACATGTAATACTTCTTTTATTGCCAAAACGCCTTCTGAGCGAGAGAGATCCGATGATTCAAGTCCTCATGTTGCCGCATGCTGTTTTCAAGAATCGTGCCAAGTATTTCCAAACGATCTGTCTGCTGCAAAGTTATAGTCACTCGCTGACGCTTGTCCTGGGGATTCGGCAACGCAAAAGAGACGTCCAAACTCTCGGTCCCAGGCTCATCATAGCCAAAGCGAATGAACTGCTAGCTACTCGGTTTCCATTTGTACTTTCTGTGATAAAGTGGGACACTGATCTCCGCAATCATGGTCGTCAACTCGCTCTGATCTTTGGCACGCAACAAAACATTGTCGGCCCAAATCGCATGTGTAAGATGACGAGTCCCAGCCTGCTGCGTCAACTGCACTCCCATCCCCCGCTCCTGCCAACTCAAGACCACAGAACGGAACATGAGCACACTCTCACACAGCACACTCTCACACAGCCTTTCTTACCGCCGGGGGACTCGTAGAGCTTTCTGACAATATATAATATCGAAAAAAATGCAGGGAACAAATAGTTGTTCAGCCCAAGCGATTTCAGACCTATCGATGCAACAGCCGAACGCCCCCCGATGCTTCTGGAGCGTCTTCTGTACGAGCTCTGTAGCTCTCCTACAGCCCGAGTTACGTGCGTTAATCGACAGCACCTTTCAAGATGGCTCGAACAAAACGAACAGTTAAGCAAACCCAGCTCGAGTATCAGACCGAGTTCAGACCTCTGAATGCGACAGGCGGACGCGTCTGATGTCTCCGAATTGATTCCTGTGATTACCAGCCCTGCAGCCCCCCTACAGCCCGAGTTAAATGCAGAAAGCCGACAGCATCTTTCAGGATGACTCGAACAATACAAACAGCTTCGCGGACCGAGTTCGGGCAGCAGACCGAGTTCCGAGCTCTGGATTCCACAGGCGGACGCGGCTGATGTCTCCAAATCGATTGCTGTCACCACCAGCACTGTAGCCCCCCTATAGCCCGAGTTAAGTGCAGAAAACCGACAGCACCTCTCAAGATGACTCGAACAATACGAACAGTTTCGCGATTCTGGATCGGGCAGCAGACCGAGTTCAGAGCTCTGGATTCAACAAACAACAAACGCGACTGATGATTCTGAATCGATTTCTGTAAGCATCAGCTCTGTAGCTGTCCTATAGCTCGAGTTAAGTACAGAAAACCGAGAGCGCCTGTCAAGATGACTCGAATAATACGAATAGATTTGCGGACCTAGCTCGGCTAGCAGACCGAGTTCAGACCTCTGGATTCAACAGACGAACGCGCCTGATCATTCTGAATCGATGAGGTGTGCTTACCAGCTCTGTAGCTGTCCTATATCTCGAGTAAAGTTCCATATACCGACAGCGCGTATCAAGATGATTCGAAGCGGCCGATCCCGCCGCAGTGCTTTTTGGCAGTAAAAGGTACCCGATCGAGCTGAGATCAAGATGGCGAGCGGGAATAAGATCGAATATCACGGGAAAAAAATACTAGAGCTCTAACGAATGGTTGAATTTCGAGAACAAAATTTTCAACCGACCAAAAGTCACCAAAAGGTCCGTCGAGATTTTTCTTGCCAACTAGCTCTCCAGCGCCCCGGAACTGGCGCCGGCGGTGGACCGTCAACCTGGTCACCGCCGGGAACCTCGTAGAGCTTCTTGCACGCGTAAGAGTGCTCAGATTTGAAGCAGACAGCTTCTTAGAGCATTTCTAGAAAAACGTCATAATTGCATTTCTCGAGCTCTCCAGCGCCCCGGAACTGGGCGCCGGCGGTAAACCATCAACCTTCCTTACCGCCGGGGGACTCGTAGAGCTTCCTGAGCATATATAATGTCGAAAAAATTGCAGAGACCGAATAGTTTTTCAACCTAAACGATTTCAGACCTTCGATGCAACAGCCAAACGCCCCTCATGCTTCTGGATCGCTTTCTGTGCGCACGAGCTCCGTGGCTCTAATACAGCCCGAGATACGTGCGAAAATCGACAGCACCTCTCAAGATCACTCGAACAATACAAATAGTTTCGCGAACTTAGCTCGAGTATTAGACCGAGTTCAGACATCTGAATGCAACAGACGGACGCACCTGATGTCTCCGAATCGATTCCTGTGATTACCAGCCCTGCAACCCCCTTGCAGCCCGAGCTAAGTGCAGAAAATCGGCAGCACCTCCGAAGATGACTCGAACAATACGAATAGTTTCGTGGACCTAGCTTGGGCAGCAGGCCAAGTGCAGGGCTCTGAATGCGACAGATGGACGCGACTGATGTCTCCGAATCGATTCCAGCGATTACCAGCCCTGCGGCCCCCTTACAGCTCGAGTTAAGTACAGAAAACGGACAGCACCTCTCAAGATGACTCGACGAGTACGAATAGTTTTGCGAAGCTAGCTCGGGCAGCACACCGAGTTCGGAGCTCTGGATTTGACAGGCCGACGCGCCTGACGTATCCGAATCGATTCCTGTGAGTACGAGCCCTGTAGCCCCCCTACAGCTCGAGTTAAATGCAGAAAACTGTCAGCACCTCTCAAGATGACTCCAACAACACGAATAGTTTCGCGAACCTAGCTCGGGCAGCAGACCGAGTTCAGACCTCTAGATGGAACAGACGAACGCGCCTGATGATTCGCAATCGATTTCTGTGAGAATGAGCTCTCTAGCTGCCCTACAGCTTGAGTTAAGTACAAAATACCGACAACGCGTATCAAGATGACTCGAAACAGCCGATCCCGCCGCGATGCTTTTTTGCAGAAATATTTACCCGATCGAGCTGAGATTAAGAAGGCGAGCGGGAATAAGATCGAATATGGTCAGAAAAAATACTAGAGCTCAAACGAATGGTTGAATTTTGAGAACAAAATTTTCAACCGACCAAAAGTCACCAAAAGGTCCGTCGAGATATTTCTTGCCAACTAGCTCTCCAGCGCGCCGGAATTACTCTTAAGCTTCCAGCAACTAGCTAAGGGAAGCTCTACGAATTGTTACTGGGCGCCGGCGGTAAACCGTCAACCTTTCTTACCGCCGGGGGACTCGTAGAGCTTCCTGACCATATATAATGTCGAAAAAAGGCAGAGAACGAGCAGTTGTTCAGCCTAAGCGACTTCAGACCTCTCGACGCAACAGCCGAACGCCCCTCATGCTTCTGGATCGTTTTCTGTGCGCACGAGCTCCGTAGCTCTCCTACAGCCCGAGTTACGTGCGAAAATCGACAGCACCTCTCAAGATCACTCGAACAATACAAATAGTTTCGCGAATCTAGCTCGAGTATCAGACCGAGTTCAGACCTCTGAATGCAACAGGCAGACGCGCCTGATGTCTCCGAATCGATTCCTCTGATTACCAGCCCTGAAGCCCCCTCAGAGCCCGAGGTAAGTGCAGAAAACCAGATGACTCGAACAATACGAATAGTTCGGCAACCTAGCTCGGGCAGCAGACCGAGTTCAGAGCTCTGAATGCGACAGGTGAACGCGACTGATGTCTCCGAATCGATTCCAGTGATTACCAGCCTGCAGCCCCCTTACAGCTCGAGTTAAGTGCAGAAAACGGAGAGCACCTCTCCAGATGACTCGAAGAATACGAATAGTTTTGCGGACCTAGCTCGGGCAGCACACCGAGTTGAGAGCTCTGGATTTGTGAGGCGGACGCGTCTGATGTCTCCGAATCGATTCCTGTGAGCACGAGCCCTGTAGCCCCCCTACAGCCCGAGTTAAGTGCAGAAAACTGACAGCACCTCTCAAGATGACTCGAACAATACGAATAGTTTCGCGAACCTAGCTCGGGCAGCAGACCGAGTTCAGACCTCTAGATGGAACAGACGAACGCGCCTGATGATTCGCAAACGATTTCTGTGATAATCTGCTCTGTAGCTGCCCTACAGCTCGAGTTAAGTACAAAATACCGACAACGCGTATCAAGATGACTCGAAACGGCCGATCCCGCCGCGACGCTTTTTTGCAGAAATATTTATCCGATCGAGCTGAGATCAAGATGGCGAGCGGGAATAAGATCGAATATGGTCAGAAAAAATACTAGAGCTCAAACGAATTGTTGAATTTCGAGAACAAAATTTTCAACCGACCAAAAGTCACCAAAAGGTCCGTCGAGATTTTTCTTGCCAACTAGCTCTCCAGCGCGCCGGAACTGGGCGCCGGCGGTAAACCGTCAACCTTTCTTACCGCAGGGGGACGCGTAGAGCTTCCTGACAATATATAATATCGAAACATAAATTGTAGAGAATGAATATTTTTCAGCCCAAGAAATTTCAGATCTTTCGATGCAACAGCCGAACGCCCCTGATGTTTAATTGTCTTCTATACGCGCTCTGTAGCTCTCCTGCAGCCCGAGTTACGCGCGTAAATCGACAGCACCTCTCAAGATGACTCGAACAATACGAATAGTTCGGCAACCTAGCTCGAGTATCAGACCGAGTTCAGACCTCTGAAAGCAATAGTGGGACGCGTCTGATGTCTCCGAATCGATTCCTGTGATTACCAGCCCTGCAGCCCCCCTACAGCCCGATTTAAGTGCAGAAAACCGACAGCACCTCTCAGGATGACTCGAACAATACGAATAGTTTCGGGGACCTAGTTCGGGCCGCAGATCGAGTTCCGAGCTTTCGATTCGACAGACGGACGCGCCTGATGTCTCCGAATCGATTCCTGAAATTATCAGCCCTGCAGTCCCCCTACAGCCTCAGTTAAGTACAGAAAACCAATAGCACCTCTCAAGATGACTCGAACAATACAAATAGTTTCGCGGTTCTAGAACGGGCAGCAGACCGAGTTCAGAGCTCTGGATTCAACAGACAACGCGACTGATGATTCTGAGTCGGTTTCTGTAAGCATCAGCTCTGTAGCTGTCATATAGCTCGAGTTGAGAACAAAAAACCGAGAGCACCTGTCAAGATGACTCGAATAATACAAATAGGTTTGCGGACCTAGCTCGGCTAGCAGACCGAGTTCAGACCTCTGGATGCAACAGGCGAACGCGCCTGCTCATTCTGAATCGATAAGGTGTGCTCACCAGCTCGATGGCTCTCCTATAGCTCGAGTTATGTTTAGAAAACCGCCACCGCGTGTCAAGATGACCCGAAACGGCCGATCCCGCCGCAGTGCTTTTTGGCAGTAAAAGGTACCCGATCGATCCGAGATCAAGACGGCGAGCGGGAATAAGATCGAATATGGTCAGAAAAAATACTAGAGCTCTAACGAATGGTTGAATTTCGAGAACAAAATTTTCAACCGACCAAAAGTCACCAAAAGGTCCGTCGAAATTTTTCTTGCCAACTAGCTCTCCAGCGCGCCGGAATTACTCTTAAGCTTCCAGCAACAACTTGCTAAGGGAAGCTCTACGAGTTATTACTGGGCGCCGGCGGTAAACCGTCAACCTTTCTTACCGCCGGGGGACTCGTAGAGCTTCCTGACAACATATAATGTCGAAAAAAATTGCAGAGAACGAACAGTTTTTCAGCCCAAGCGATTTCAGACCTCTCGGTGCAACAGCCAAGCGCCCCTCATGCTTCTGGATCGTTTTCTGTGCGCACGAGCTCCGTAGCTCTCCTACAGCACCTCTCAAGATCACTCGAACAATACAAATAGTTTTGCGAATCTAGCTCGAGTATCAGACCGAGTTCAGACATCTGAATGCAACAGGCGGACGCGCCTGATGTATCCGAATCGATTCCTGTGATCACCAGCCCTGCAGCCCCCTTACAGCCCGAGTTAAGTGCAGAAAATCGACAGCACCTCTGAAGATGACTCGAACAATACGAATAGTTTCGCGGACCTAGCTCGGGCAGCAGGCCGAGTTCAGGGCTCTAAATGCGACAGCTGGCGCGACTGATGTCTCTGAATAGATTCCAATGATTACCAGCCCTGTAGCCCCCCTACAGCCCGAGTTAAGTGCAGAAAACGGACAACACCTCTCAAGATGACTCGACGAATACGAATAGTTATGCGAACCTAGCTCGGGCAGCACACCGATTTCCGAGCTCTGGATTCGACAGGCGGACGCGCCTGATGTCTCCGAATCGATTCCTGTGAGTACGAGCCCTGTAGCCCCCCTGCAGCCCGAGTTAAGTGCAGAAAACTGTCAGCACCTCTCAAGATGACTCCAGCAACACGAATAGTTTCGCGAATCTAGCTCGGGCAGCAGACCGAGTTCAGACCTCTAGATGGAACAGACGAACGCGCCTGATGATTCGCAATCGATTTCTGCGAGAATGACCTCTGTAGCTGCCCTACAGCTCGAGTTAAGTACAAAATACCGACAACGCGTATCAAGATGACTCGAAACAGCCGATCCCGCCGCGATGCTTTTTTGCAGAAATATTTACCCAATAGAGCTGAGATTAAGAAGGCGAGCGGGAATAAGATCGAATATGACCAGAAAAAATACTAGAGCTCAAACGAATTGTTGAATTTCGAGAACAAAATTTTCAACCGACCAGAAGTCGGCAAAAGGTCTGTCGAGATTTTTCTTGCCAACTAGCTCTCCAGAGCGCCGGAATTACTCTTAAGCTTCCAGCAACTAGCTAAGGGAAGCTCTACGAGTTACAAGGTATTACTCTTAAGCTTCCAGCATTAACTTGCTCAGGGAAGCTCTACGAGTTACCAGCTCCACCCCGCGCCGGAATTCCTCTAGCTCTACGAGGTGCTAGCTCCACCCCGCGCCGGAATTCCTCTAGCTCATCGATGCCGAAGAGCTTTACGAGGTACTAGCTCCACCCCGCGCAAGAATTCCTCTAGCTCATCGATGCCGAAGAGCTCTACGAGGTATTGTCAACCGACCAAAAGTCACCACTTGGTAGCGTCGAAAACTCGGAGAGCGAAGAGACCCTTCGGGGACGGGATTTTTTCCTGCAGAGCTCTGGGATGCTCCCCTTCCGCGCTGCTGAAGCGCTGCCAGAAACGCTTCCATGCGTGCCTGCGCGCGTGCAGGCACGCGTGGAAGCTTGCCGGAAGCTCTCCCGGACCAGCTGCCGGGCCGAACGAACCCCTGCGGGGATGGGAACCAGCGGTAAACCGTCAACCAGGTTACCGCCGGGACCCTCGTAGAGCTCTTTTCTGACACCGAGCTTCTCGGAACACATGAAGGAAGCTTCTGGGGCGAGGCCAGAAAAACTCGAAAAATTACGTTTTTCAATTTTTATCTAACGTCGGTTGCTCGAAGTGTTTTGGTAGTAGTACTGCACCTGTGGGCCTGAAAATTTTACAGGCGCACGCGTAATAACCCATTACAGCTGCGAAAAATCTGGTTTCTCAAAATGAATTGTCAAATATCTTTCAAATCTTCGCAAAACCGACCCAAAGTCACCACTTTGTCTCTTAAGGCCGGGTCGACCAACTAGCTCCAGCCCGCGCCGGAATTCCTCTAGCTCATCGATGCCAAAGAGCTCTACGAGGTATTCTGGACCGCCGCGGAGGACCTCCTGGCGGGCACCACCACCACCGTCCGGCTTCTAATCTTAAACCCTGTAGCTCTCAGCGAGCTCTCCGGGAAAAAGGTCCGTCGAGATTTGTCTTGCCAACTAGCTCTCCAGCGCGCCAGAATTACTCTTGAGCTTCCAGCAACAACTTGCTGAGGGAGCTCTTCGAGTTGCTAGCTCCACCTCGCGCCGGAATTCCTCTAGCTCATCGATAACGAAGAGCTCTACGAGCTACTAGCTCCACCCTGCGCCCGAATTCCGCTTAGCTAATCTTGGCGAAGAGCACTTCGGGGATTACCAGCCCTGAACCCCCCCGCCCGAGTTATTTGCAGAAAACCAACAACACCTCTCAAGATGAGTTGAACAATATGAAAAGTTTCGCGGACGTAGCTCGGGCACGTGTTCTGACTCTAGATGTAAAAGACGGACGCGCTTGGTGATTCTGAATCCGTTTTTGGGAATATACGCTCTGTAGCCGTCCCTGCAGCTCGAGTTAAATACAAAGTGCCGACACGCGTATGAAGATGACTTAAACGGCCGATCCCGCCTGGACGGTTTTGGACAGTAAAAGATACCCGATCGATGGGATCAAGCGAGCGGGAATAAGGTCGAATATCACGGAAAAAAAACTGGAGCTCTGACGAATGGTTGAACTGGCGCTGGCGGTGAACCGTCAACCTGGTCACTCCGGGGAACCTCGTAGGGCTTCTCCCACGCGTAAAGTGCTCAGAGTCGAGAGAGCTTCCGGAGGCATTTCTCGAAAAATTCAATTTCTTTTTTTTAAAGTGGACATCAAGTTGACCCCCAGGTGTTTCGATAGTAAGTTCGCGCCTATAGTGCTCATAAAAAAATCATAATCTGTTTTCTTACAATGAAATGTTGAATATCTTTGAAATCTTAGGAAAACTAACCGAAATAACTCGAAGAGCTTCCCAAAGCTAATTGCTGCAAGCTTGAGAGTTATGCCGGCACATCGGAGAGTTGTCAAGAAATGTCTTGACGGACGTTTTACCTCGTAGAGCTCTTCGGCATCGATGAGCTGAAGGAATTCCGGCGCGGGGTGGAGCTAGTTGGCCGACCCGGCCAGAAAGGACAAAGTGTTAACTTTTGGTCGGTTTTGCGAAGATTTGAAGGGCATTTGACCATTTATTTTAAGAAAGCAGATTTTTCGCACCTGTAAACGACTATCAGGGCCTCTGCGTCTTAACTGGCGCCGGCGGTGAGCCGTCAACCTGGTCACCGCCGGGAACCTCGTAGAGCTCCTTGCATCCGTAAGGAAGCTCAGGATCGAAGGGGATAGCTTCTGGAACCTTTTCTAGAAAAAAAACATCAAATTAAGATTTTCGGAGTGAAGATAAAGTCGGTCCCCAGAGGTCAACTAATACTAAAACAGGCTCTACAGAGCTGAGCTGCTCAGGGAACAAAGTTTATATGTCAATCCTCGGCGTAAAAATCTGCTTTTTCAAAGTAAATGGTCAAATATCTTTCAAATATTCGCAAAACCACCCAGAAGTTGTCACTTTGTCCTTTCTGGTCGGGTCGACCAACTGGGCGCCGGCGGTAAACCGTCAACCTTTGTTACCGCCGGGGGACTCGTAGAGCTTCCTGGCAATATATAATGTGGAAAAAAATGCAAAGAACGAATAGTTTTTCGGACCAAGCGATTTCAGACCTCTCGACGCAACAGCCAACCGCCCCCGATGCTTCTGGACTGTCCTGTTCGAGCTCTGTAGCCCTCCTACAGCCCGAGTTACGTGCGTAAATGGACAGCATCTCTCAAGATGACTCGAACAAAACGAACAGTTTGGCAACCAAGCTAGTATTAGACCGAGTTCAGACCTCTGAATCCGAGAGACAGACGCGTATGATGTCTCTGAATCGATTGCTGTGATTACCAGCCCTGCGCCCCCCTAGAGCCCGAGTTAAAGTGCAGAAAACCGACAGATAACTCGAAATAGTTTCGCAGAATTAGTTCGGGCAGCAGACCGAGTTCCGAGCTCTGGATTCGAAAGGCGGACGCGTCTGATTTCTTCGAATCGATTTCTGTGACCAGCAGCACTGTAGCCCCTACAGCCCAGGTTAAGTGCAGAAAACCGACAGCACCTCTCAAGACCACTCGAACAATACGAATAGTTTCGCGATTCTAGATCGGGCAACAGAGCGAGTTCAGAGCTCTGGGTTCAACAGACAAATGCGAATGATGATTCTTAATCGGTTTCTGTAAATATCAGCTCTGTGACTGTCCTATAGCTCGAGTTAAGTACAGAAAGCAGAGAGCATCTGTCAAAGTCACTCGAATAATACGAACAGGTTTGCGGACCTAGCTCAGCTAGCAGACCGAGTTCAGACCTCTAGATTCAGCAAGCGAACACGCCTGATCATTCTGAATCGATTAGCTGTGCTTGCCAGCTCTGTAGCTGCCCTTCATCTCGAGCTAAGCCAAATATACCGACAGCGCGTATGAAGATGACTCGAAACGGCCGATCCCGCCACAGTGCTTTTCGATAGTAATATTCACCCGATCAAGCTGACATCAAGATGGCGAGTCGCACTAAGATCATAGATCACGGGAAAATATACTAGAGCTCTAACGAATGTTCAAATTTGGAGAAGAAAATTTTCAACTGAGCAAAAGTCACCAAAAGTTCCGTCGAAATATTTCGAGCCGACTAGCTCTCCAGCGCGCCGGAATTACTCTTAAGCTTCCAGCAATAACTTGCTAAGGGAAGCTCTACGAGTTACTAGCTCCACCCCGCGCCGGAATTCCTCTAGCTCATCGATGCCGAAGAGCTCTACGAAGTATATGAGCTCTGTAGGCGCAAATTCCCGGAGAGCTCTCTGAGAGCTAAAGGGTTTTAGATGTGAAGCCAGACGGTGGTGGCGCCCGCCAGCAGCCCATACCCGCCGCTCTACGATCCTCGCAGCGGCTCGCCCGTCCCGGCAGCGGGTTCGGGGGCGCTTTGCACGTGTGCCTGCACTCGTGCAGGCACGCGTGGAAGCGTTCCTGGCAGCGCTGCAACAGCGCTGCGGTGGAGCCCCCTAGAGCTCTCCAGGATAGATGCCCTCTCTCCGACGGTCTCTTTGCTCTCCGGGTTTTGGACGCTACCAAGTTTACTATCAAGTTCAATGTTCGAGAAAGGCCTGCAGAAGCTCTCTCTTCCAACTCTGAGCTCGCTCACGCGCGAAAAGGCCTCACGAGGTCACTCGTAGAGCTTTCCTGAGCAAGTTGACGCTGGAAGCGTAAAAGTAATTCCGGGGCGCTGGAGAGCTAGTAACTCGTAGAGCTTCCCTTAGCAAGTCGTTGCTGGAAGCTTAAGAGTAATTCCAGGGCGCTGGAGAGCTAGTAACTCGTAGAGCTTCCCTTAGCTAGTTGCTGGAAGCTTAAGAGTAATTCCGGCGCGCTGGAGAGCTAGTAACTCGTAGAGCTTCCCTTAGCAAGTTGTTGCTGGAAGCTTAAGAGTAATTCCGGGGCGCTGGAGAGCTAGTTGGCAAGAAAAATCCCGACGGACCTTTTGCTGACTTTTGGTCGGTTGAAAATTTTGTTCTCGGAATTCCTCAATTCGTTTGAGCTCTATTAGTTTTTCCCGTGATATTCGATATTATTCCCGCTCGCCGTCTTGATCTCAGATCGATCGGGCACCTTTTACTGCCAAAAAGCACTGCGGCAGGATCGGCTGTTTCGGATCATCTCGACACGCAGTGGTGGTTTTCTGAGAATAACTCGAGCTATAGAAGAGCCAGAGAGCTGGTGAGCACACCTCATCGATGCAGAATGATCAGGCGCGTTCGCCTGTTTCATCCAGAGGTCTGAACTCGGTCTGCTAGCCCAGCTAGGTGCGCAAAACTATTCGTATTATTCGAGTCATCTTGACAGGCGCTCTCGGTTTTTTCTATTTAACTCGAGCTATACGACAGCTACAGAGCTGATACTTACAGAAACTGATTCATAATCATCAGTCGCGGTGTTTGTTCAATCCAGAGCTCTGAACTCGGCCTGCTGTCCGATCTAGAATTGCGAAACTATTCGTATTGTTCGAGTTACCTTGAGAAGTGCTCTCGGTTTTCTGCACTTAACTCAGGCTATAGGGAAACTATAGTGCTGGTAATTTCAGGAATCGAATTGGAGACATCAGGCGCGTCCGCCTGAAGGATCCAGAGCTCGGAACTCAGTCTGCTGCCCGAACTCGGTCCGCGAAACTATTCGTATTGTTCGAGTCATCCTGAAAGATGCTGTCGGCCTTCTGCACTTAACTCGGGCTGTAGGGTGGCTGCAGGGCTGGTAATCACAGGAATCAATTCGGGGACATCAGACGCGCCCCACTATTGCATTCAGAGGTCTGAACTCGGTCTGATACTCGAGCTAGGTTTGCCGAACTATTCGTTTTGTTAGAGTCATCTTGAAAGGTGCTGTCGATTTACGCACGTAACTCGGGCTGTAGGAGAGCTACAGAGCTCGTGTAGAAGACACTCCAACATCAGGGGCGTTCGGCTGTTGCATCGAAAGGTCTGAAATCGCTTGGGCTGAAAAACTATTCGTTCTCTACAATTTTTCCGATATTATATATTGTCAGGAAGCTCTACGAGTCCCCCGGCGGTAAGAAAGGTTGACGGTTTACCGCCGGCGCCCAGTTGGCAAGAAAAATCTCGACGGACCTTAACTCGTAGAGCTTCCCGTAGCAAGTTGTTGCTGGAAGCTTGAGAGTACCTCGTAGAGCTCTTCAGCAAAGAGCCAAGAGCAATTCGGGCGCAGGGTGGAGCTAGTTGGCCGGCCCGACCAAAAGAGAGGATGTGGTAACCTGGGGTCGGTTTTTTTCACTTTATGCAAAATTTTGAAATTCGTGAGAACCGGTATTTTTCTCACGTGCAGTAGGTAATGCCGCGTCTGCCAGTTAAAATCTCAGGTCCGCAGCTGCAATATTACTATCAAAAAACTTGAGGGAACCGTTGGCGGTTTTGAGTCATCTCGACACGCGTTGATGGTTTAATACCTCGTAGAGCTCTTCGTCATCGATGAGCAAGAGGAATTCCGGCGGAGTGGCATGTAAACTCCTCTCTGACAGCAGCTCAGCTCTCCCGATGTATTTTTGTTATGAGTTGACTTCCGGGAACTGAGCGAATGTGAACATCGAAAAAAACAAAAATAAAGATTTTCGAAAAATCTCTGTATTTTTATTCTATTTCGATTCTCAGCACTCTTGCCAGTGTGAGGAGCTCTACGAGGTTCCCGGCGGTGACTAGGTTGACGGTTCACCGCCGGCGCCAGTAATTCCGGGGCGCTGGAGAGCTAGTTGGCAAGGAAAATCTCGACAGACCTTTTGATGACATTTGGTCGGTTGGAAATTTTGTTCTCGAAATTCAACCATTCGTTAGAGCTCTAGTATTCTTTCCCGTGGTATTCGATCTTATTTCCGCTCGCCATCTTGATCTCAGCTCGATCGGGTACCTTTTACTGCCAAAAAGCACACGGGCGGGATCGGCCGTTTCGAGTCATCTTCATACGCGCTGTCGGTATATTTGACTTAACTCGAGGTGAAGGGCAGCTACAGAGCTGGCAAGCACAGCTAATCGATTCAGAATGATCAGGCGTGTTCGCCTGCTGAATCTAGAGGTGAACTCGGTCTGCTTGCCGAGCTAGGTCCGCAAACCTATTCGCATTATTCGATTAATGTTGACAGGTGCTCTCATTTTTTCTGTACTTAACTCGAGCTATATGACATCTACAGAGCTGATACCCACAGAAACCGATTCAGAATCATCAGTCGCGTTCGTCTGCTGAATCCAGAGCTCTGAACTCGGTCTGCTGCCCGATCTAGAATTGCGAAAACTATTCGTATTCTTCGAGTCATCTTGAGAGGTGCTCTCGGTTTTCTGTACTGAACTCAGGCTGTGGGGGGAAGCCGGGCCTACAGTGCAGGTGGTCACAGGAATCGGTTCGAAGACGTCAGGCGCGTCCGTTCGTCGAATCCAGAGCTCGGAACTCGGTCTGCTGCCCGAACTAGGTCCGTGAAACTATTGGTATTGCTCGAGTCATTCTGAGAGGTGCTGCCTGTTTTGTGCACTAACTCGGGCTGCACGGGGGCTGCAGGGCTGGTAATCACAGGAAACGATTCTGATACTCGAGCTAGGTTTGCCAAACTATTCGTATTGTTCGAGTTATCTTAAGAGGGCTGTCGATTTACGCACGTAACTCGGGCTGTAGAAGAGCTACAGAGCTCGCACAGAAGACAATCCAGAAGCATGAGAGCCGCTTGGCTGTTGCATCGAGAGGTCTGAAATCGTTTAGGCTGAAAAACTACTCGTTCTCTGCATTTTTTTTGACATTATATATTGTCAGGAAGCTCTACGAGTCCCCCGGCGGTAAGAAAGGTTGACGGTTTACCGCCGGCGCCCAGTTTGGTGACTTTGGTCGGTTGAAAATTTTGTTCTCGAAATTCACCAATTCGTTTAAGCTCTAGTATTTTTCTTCTGACCATACTCGATCTTATTCCCGCTCGCCATCTTAATCTCAGCTCGATCGGGTAAATATGTCTGCAAAAAAGCATCGCGGCGGGATCGGCTGTTTCGAGTAATCTTGATGCGCGTGTCAGTTTTCTGCACTTAACTAGGACTTTGGGGCTACAGGGCTCGTACTCACAGGAATCGATTCAGAGACATCAGGCGCGTCCGCCTGCCGAATCCAGAACTCAGAACTCGGTGTGCTGCCCGAGTTAGGTCCGCAAAAACTATTTGTATTCGTCGAGTCATCTTGAGAGGTGTTGTCCGTTTTCTGCACTTAACTCGAGCTGTAAGGGGGCTGCAGGGCTGGTAATCACTGCAATCGATTCGGAGACATCAGTCGCGTCCACCTGTCGCATTCAGAGCCCTGAACTCGGCCTGCTGCCCGAGCTAGGTCCGCGAAACTATTCGTATTGTTCGAGTCATCTTCAGTGGTGCTCTCGATTTTTTGCACTTAACTCGGGCTGTAAGGGGGCTGCAGGGCTGGTAATCACAGGAACCGATTCGGAGACATCAGGCCCGTTCGTCCGTTGCATCTAAAGGTCTGAACTGGGTCTGTTACTTGGGCTAGATCCGCGAAACTATGTGTATTGTCTGAGTGATCTTGAGAGGTGCTGTCGATTTTCGCACGTAACTCGGGTTGTAGGAGACCTACGGAGCTCGTGCGCACAGAAAACGATCCAGAAGCATGAGGGGCGTTTGGCTGTTGCATCGAGAGGTCTGAAATCGTTTAGGCTGAAAAACTATTCGTTCTCTGCAATTTGTTTCGACATTATACATGGTCAGGAAGCTCTACGAGTCCCCCGGCGGTAAGGAAGGTTGACGGTTTACCGCCGGCGCCCAGTTGGCAAGAAAAATATCGACGGACCTTTTGGTGACTTTTGGTCGGTAAGCTCTGTGACTGTTCTATAGCTCGATTTAAGTACAGAAAGCAGAGAGCATCTGTCAAAGTCACTCGAATAATACGAAAAGGTTTGCGGACCTAGCTCAGCTAGCAGACCGAGTTCAGATCTTTAGATTCGGCAGGCAAACACGCCTGATCATTCTGAATCGATTAGCTGTGCTTGCCAGCTCTGTAGCTGCCCTTCATCTCGAGTTAAATCAAATATACCGACAGCGCGTATGCCGATCCCGCCGCAGTGCTTTTGGATAGTAATATTCACCCGATCGAGCTGACATCAAGATGGCGAGTCGCACTAAGATCATAGATCACGGGAAAACTGGCGCCGGAGGTGAACCGTCAACCTGGTCACCGCCGGCAACCTCGTAGAGCTCCTTGCCACCCATAAGAAAGCTCCGGGTCGAAGCGGGGAGCTTCTTGCAGCTTTTCTAGAAAAACATCAAATTCAGATTTTTGGAGTGAAGATGCAGTCGGTTCCCAGAAGTCAACTAATACCAAAACTGACTCCAGAGAGCTGAGCTGCTCAGGGAACAAAGTTCATGTGCCAATGCTCGGCGTAAAAATCTGCTCTCTCAAAATGAATTGTCAAATATCTTTCAAATCTGAGCGAAACCGACCCAAAGTCACCACTTTGTCCTTTCTGGTCGGGTCGACCAACTGGCGCCGGCGGTGAACCGTCAACCTGCTCACCGCCGGCAACCTCGTAGAGCTCCTTGCACCCGTAAGAAAGCTCAGGATCGAAGCGGAGAGTTTCTTGCAGCTTTTCTAAAAAAACGTCAGCTTGAGATTTTCGGAGTGAAGATGCAGTCGGTTCCCGGAAGTCAAGTAATACTAAATCTGGCTCTAGAAAGCTGAACTGCTCAGGGAACAAAGTTTACATCCCCATGCTCGGCGTAAAAATCTGCTTTCTCACAATAAATTGTCAAATATCTTTCAAATATTCGCAAAACCACCGACCAGTTGTCACTCTGCCCTTTCTGGTCGGGTCGACCAACTAGCTCCACCCCGCGCCAGAATTCCTCTAGCTCATCGTTGCCGAAGAGCTCTACGAGGTAAATACTAGAGCTCTAACGAATGTTCAAATTTTGAAAAGAAAATTTTCAACTGAGCAAAAGTCACCAAAAGTTCCGTCGAGATTTTTCGAGACGACTAGCTCTCCAGCGCGCTAGAATTACTAGAAGTACTCTTTAGCTTCCAGCAATAACTTGCTAAGGGAAGCTCTACGAGTTACTGGGCGCCGGCGGTAAACTGTCAACCTTTGTTACCGCCGGGGGACTCGTAGAGCTTCCTGACAACATATAATGTCGAAACAATTAGACAGGAAGAATAATTTCTCAGCCCAAGCAATTTCAGACCTCTCTATGCAACAGGCGAACGCCCCCGATGCTTCTGGATTGTCTTCTGTACGAGCTCTGTAGCTCTCCTACAGCCCGAGTTACGTGCGTAAATCGACAGCACCTCTCAAGATGACTCGAACAATACAAATACGTTCGCGAATCTAGCTCGAGTATCAGACCGAGTTCAGACCTTTGGATGCGACAGGCGGACGCGTCTGATGTCTCTGAATCGATTCCTGTAATTACCAGCCCTGAGACCCCCCATACAGCCCGAGTTAAGTGCAGAAAACCGACAACACCTCTCAGGATGACTCGAACAATACGAACAGTTTCGCGGACCTAGTTTGGGCAGCAGACAGAGTTTGGAGCTCTGGATTCGACAGGTGGACGCGCCTGATGTCTCCGAATCGATTCCAGTGATTACCAGCCATGCAGCCCCCCTACAGCCCGAGTTAGAGGCAGAAACCCGACAGCCCCTCTCAATATGACTCGAACAACGAACAGTTTCGCGATTCTGGATCGGGCAGAAGACCAAGTTCAGAGCTCTCGATTCAACAGACAACGGCCACTGATGATTCTGATTCAGATTCTGTGCGCATCAGCTCTGTAGCTGTCCTGTAGCTCGAGTTAAATACAGGAAACCGAGAGCGTCTGTCAAGATTACTCGAATAATACGAATAGGTTTGCGGACCTAGCTCGGCTAGCAGACCGAGTTCAGACCTCTGGGTTCAACAGGCGAACGCGCTTGATCATTTTGAATCGATTAGCTGTGCTAACCAGCTCTGTAGCTGTCCTCAAGCTCGAGTTATCTTGAGAAAACCGACAGCGCGTATCAAGATGAATCGAAACGGCTGATCCCGCCTGGACGCTTTTTGGCAGTCAAAGCTATCCGATCGAGCTGAGATCAAGATGGCGAGCGGAAATAAGATCGAA
>CAUYUJ010020172.1:132500-162617 GCA_963575745.1 Prorocentrum cordatum
GACACACAGACACACAGGCACACGCATACACGCACACAGACACACAGACACAAGGACACACCGACACGCAGGCACAAAGGCACACAGGCACACAGACACACACAGACAGACACACAGACACACACAAACGGATACACCGATACACTGACACACTGACACACAGACACACAGACGCAAAAAAAGAAACAGACACACAGACACACAGACACACAGACACACAGACACACAGAAATAGAGGACACCCAGACACACAGACACACAGACACACAGACACACAGAGACACAGACACAATGACACACTGACACACTGACACACAGAAACAAAGACACTCAGACACACAGAGACACAAACACACAGACACACAGACTCACAGACACACAGACACACAGACAAGGCAACACAAACACACAGACACACAGGAAGACACGCAGACAGAAACACAGGCACACATACAAACAGACACACAGACACACTGACTCACAGACACACAGACACACAGACACACAGACACACAGACACACAGACACACATACAGACAGACAGACAGACAGACAGACAGACATAGACACACAGACACAAAGACCCACAGACACACGGACACACGGACACACAGACACACGGACACACGGACACACGGACAAACTCTCACACAGACAGACAGACATACGGCCATACAGACACAAAAGACACACGGACACACAGACACACAGACACACGGACACACAGATACACAGGCAATCAGACATACAGACACACAGACAGACAGACACACAGACACACAGACACACAGACACACGGACACATAGACACACAGACACACAGACACACAGACAAACAGACACACAGAAACACAAACACGGAGACACACAGACACACAGCCATACAGACACACAAATACACAGACACACAGACACACAGACACTCAAGCACACAGACACACAGACACTCAAGCACACAGACACACAGACACACAGACACATAGACACACGGACACACAGACACGCAGACACACAGCACGCGGCTACGAAGGACACACAGACACGCAGGCACAAAGGCACACAGGCACACAGACACACAAACACCCAGACAGACAGACACACAGACACACCGACAAACAGATACACAGACACACTGACACACTGACACACAGACACACAGACGCACAAAAACACAGACACACAGATACACAGACACATAGACACACAGACAGGCAGACAGAGCCCCCCCACCCACCACACCCCCTTCCAGCGCTCCGGAGGGGGGAAGCGCCGCACCATTTTGGGGCCGGCCCTCCCTCCACTCCAACCACTCCGCCCTCGCGGAACGCCCGGAAGGGGGGGGGGGCGGCAGCGCGGGGCTGCCAGCGCCGCGCGCGCACACACTCACACACTGACACGCACACACACACACACGCGCACACACACGCAAATTCACGCGCACAGACAGACAGACACACACAGACGCACAGAAAGACAGACACACAGACAGATCCACAAACAGACAGACACACAAACACGCAGACACACACACAAGGACACGCAGACACAAGGATACACAGACACACAAACAACCAGTCACACAGACACACAGACACCCAGACACGCAGACACTCAGACACACAGACACACGAACACACAAACACACAGACATAGAAACACACAGACACGAGCACACGGACACAAGGACACAAAAGACACGGGCATACAGACACACAGACAAACAGACACAGAGACACACAGACACACAGACACACAGGCACACAGACACAAAGACACACAGACACACATACACACAGACACGCGAACTCACAGACACACAGAAACACGGACACACAAACACACAGACACTCAGACACACAGACACACGGACACACGAACACACAGACACCTACACACAGACACACAGACACACCAACACAAAAACACACAGGACACACAGACATTCAGACACACAGACACACAGAGACACATACACACAGACACACAGACACATGGTTACACGGACACGCTGACACACAGACACACAGACACACACACACGGACCCACAGACACGCAGACACACAGACACAGAGACATACAGACACACAAATACAAGGATAAACAGACACCCAGACACACAGACACATAGACACATAGACACACAGACACACTGGCACTCTGACACAGTGACACACTGACACACGGAAACACAGACACACAGACACACTGACACACGGACACACAGACACACAGGCAATCAGACATACAGACACACAGACAGACAGACAGACAGACAGACAGACACACAGACACACAGACACACAGGCATACAGACACACAGACACACAGACACACAGACACACAGACACACGGACACACAGACACACAGGCAACCAGACACACAGACACACAGACACAAAGACACAGACACACAGACAGACAGACACACAGACAGACAGACACACACACACACAGACACACAAACACAGAGACCCACAGACACACATAAACACAGACACACAGACACACGGACACACGGACACACAGACAACACACACACAGACAGACAGACAGACACACGGCCATACAGACACAAACACACGGACACACAGACACACAGACACACAGACACAGGCACACAGACACACAGACAAACAGACACAAAGACACACAGGACACACAGACACACGGACACATAGACACACAGACACACAGACACACAGACACACAGAAACACAGACACGAGACACACAGACACACAGACATACAGACACACAAATACACAGACACACAGGCACACAGACACTCAAGCACACAGACACACAGAGCACCAGATTCACAGACACACAGACACAAAGACACACAGACACACGGACACACATACACGCAGACACACAGACACGCAGACACGCAGACACACCAACACACAGACACGCAGACACAAGGACACACAGACACGCAGGCACAAAGGCACACAGGCACACAGACACACAGACACCCAGACAGACAGACACACAGACACACAGACAAACAGATACACAGACACACTGACACACTGACACACTGACACACATACGCACAAAAACACAGACACACAGACACACAGAAGCATACACACAGACACATAGACACACAGACACACTGACTGGCAGACAGAGCCCCCCCCCGACCCACCACGCCCCCTTCCGGCGCTCCGGAGGGGTGAGGCACCGCCCCATTTTGGGGCCGGCCCTCCCTCCACGGACCAACCACTCCGCCCTCGCGGAGCGCACGAGAAAGGGAGAGGCGGGGGGGGGCCAGCGCGGGGCTGCCAGCGCCGCGCGCGCACGCACACACACACACACACTGACACACACACACACACGCACGCACACACACACACACACGCAAATACACGCGCACAGACAGACAGACAGACAGACAGACAGACAGACAGACAGACACACACACAGACGCACAGAAAGAAACGCAGACAGATCCACAGGCAGACAGACACACAGACACACAGACAGACGGACACGCAGACACACGGACACGCAGACACGCAGACACCAGGATACACAGACACACAGCCAACCAGTCACACAGACACACAGACATCCAGACACGCAGATACTCAGACACACAGACACGCGGACACACAAACACACAGCCATGCAGAAACACAGACACGGACACACGGACACAAAAGACACACGGACATACAGACACACAAAACCCAAACACACAGACACACAGACACACAGACACAAAGACACACAGAAACACAGACACACATACACACAGACACACGGACACACAGACACACAAACACACAGACACACAGGCACACAGACACACGGACACACAGAACACAGACACCAACACACAGACACACAAACACACCAACACAAAAACACACAGACACACAGACACACAGACACACAGACACACAGACACACAGACACACAGACAAACAGACACACGGACACGCGGTCACGCAGACACACAACCACACGGACACGCACACGGACACACAGACACGCAAACACACAGACACACAGACACAGAAACAACCAGACACACAGATGCACAGACACACAGACACACAGACACACAGACACGCGGACACACTGACAGACTGACAGACTGACACCCAGACACCAAGACACACAGACACACAGACACATAGACACACAAACACACTGACACACTGACACATTGACACACTGACACACAGAAACACAAACACACAGCCACACTGACACACGGACACACGGACACACAGACACACAGGCCACCACACACACAGATACACAGACACAAAAACACACGGGCACAAAGACAGGCAGACAAACACACACAGGCACAGGGACACACAGACACACAGACACACAGACACACAGACACAGAGACCCACAGACCCACAGACACACAGACGCACAGACAAGCGGACGCTCAGACACACAGACACACAGACACACAGACACACAGAAACACAGACACAGAAAGACAGAAAGACAGAAACACGGGCACACAGGCACACAGACACAAAGACACACAGACACACAGACACACAGACACACAGACACACAGACACACAGACACACAGACACGCAGACACACGGACACACAGACGTACAGACACACAAATACAAAGACACACAGACACACAGACACTCAATCAAGCACACTGACACACGCAGCACCAGACACACAGACACACAGACACTCAGACACACAGACACACAGAAACACAAACACACAGACACACAGGCACACGCATACACGCACACAGACACACAGACACAAGGACACACAGACACGCAGGCATTAAGGCACACAGGCACACAGAAACACAGACACACAGACACACAGACACACACAAACAAATACACCGACACACTGACACACTGACACACAGACACACAGACGCAAAAAAGAAACAGACACACAGACACACAGACGCACAGACACACAAACACACAGAAACAGGGACACCCAGACACACAGACACAGAGACACAAAGACACACAGACACACAGAGACACAGACACAATGACACACTGACACACTGACACACAGAAACACAGACACGCAGACACACAGAGACACAAACACACAGACACACAGACTCACAGACACATAGACACACAGACACGGCCACACAAACACACAGACACACAGGAAGACACGCAGACAGAAACATAGGCACACATACAAACAGACACACAGACACACTGACTCACAGACACACAGACACACAGACACACAGACACACAGACACACAGACGCACATACAGACAGACAGACAGACACACATAGACACACAGACACAAAGACCCACACACACAGACACACAGACACACAGACACACGGACACACAGACACACGGACAAACTCTCACACAGACAGACAGACATACGGCCATAGAGACACACAGACACACGGACAAACAGACACACAGACCCACAGACCCACAGACACACAGACACAGAGACACACGGACACATAGACACACAGACACACAGACACACAGACAAACAGACACACAGAAACACAGACACGGAGACACACAGACACACAGCCATACAGACACACAAATACACAGACACACAAACACACAGACACTCAAGCACACAGACACACAGACACTCAAGCACACAGACACACAGACACACAGACACATAGACACACGGACACACAGACACGCAGACACACAGACACGCGGCCACGCAGACACACCCACACACAGACACGCAGGCACAAGGACACACAGACACGCAGGCACAAAGGCACACAGGCACACAGACACACAAACACCCAGACAGACAGACACACAGACACACAGACAAACAGATACACAGACACACTGACACACTGACACACAGACACACAGACGCACAAAAACACAGACACACAGATACACAGACACACAGACACACAGACAGGCAGACAGAGCCCCCCCACCCACCACACCCCCTTCCAGCGCTCCGGAGGGGGGAGGCGCCGCCCCATTTTGGGGCCGGCCCTCCCTCCACTCCAACCACTCCGCCCTCGCGGAGCGCCCGGAAGGGGGGGGGGGGCGGCAGCGCGGGGCTGCCAGCGCCGCGCGCGCACACACTCACACACTGACACGCACACACGCACGCGCACACACACACGCAAATTCACGCGCACAAACAGACAGACAGACACACAGACACGCAGGCACAAAGGCACACAGGCACACAGACACACAAACACCCAGACAGACAGACACACAGACACACAGACAAACAGATACACAGACACACTGACACACTGACACACAGACACACACACACGCACAAAAACACAGACACACAGACACACAGACACACAGACAAACAGATACACAGACACACTGACACACTGACACACAGACACACAGACGCACAAAAACACAGACACACAGATACACAGACACACAGACACACAGACAGGCAGACAGAGCCCCCCCACCCACCACACCCCCTTCCAGCGCTCCGGAGGGGGGAGGCGCCGCCCCATTTTGGGGCCGGCCCTCCCTCCACTCCAACCACTCCGCCCTCGCGGAGCGCCCGGAAGGGGGGGGGGGGGCGGCAGCGCGGGGCTGCCAGCGCCGCGCGCGCACACACTCACACACTGACACGCACACGCACACGCGCACACACACACACGCAAATTCACGCGCACAGACAGACAGACACACACACAGACGCACAGAAAGACAGACTCACAGACAGATCCACAAACAGACAGACACACAGACACGCAGACACACACACAAAGACACGCAGACACAAGGATGCACAGACACACAGACAACCAGTCACACAGACACATAGACACCCAGACACGCAGACACTCAGACACACAGACACACGAACACACAAACACACAGACATGCAAACACACAGACACGACCACACGGACACACCGACACAAAAGACACGGACGTACAGACACACAGACAAACAGACACAGAGACACACACACAGACAGATACATAGACACACAGACACACAGACACACAGACACACATACACACAGACACACGAACTCACAGACACACAGAAACACAGACACACAAACACTCAGACACTCAAACACACAGACACACGGACACACGAACACACAGACACCTGCACACAGACACACGGACACACCAACACAAAAACACACAGGACTCAAAGACATTCAGACACACAGACACACAGACACACATACACACAGACACACAGACACACACACACACACACATGGTTACACGGACACGCTGACACACAGACACACAGACACACACACGGGCCCACAGACACACAGACGCACAGACACACAGACACATGGGCACACGGACACGCTGACACACAGACACACGGACACACACACGGACCCACAGAAACGCAGACACACAGACACAGAGACATACAGACACACAAATACAAGGATACACAGAAACACAGACACACAGACACACGGACACACTGACAGACGGACACCCAAACACCCAGACACACAGACACACAGACACATAGACACACAGGCAACCAGACATACAGATACACAGACACACAGACACACGGACACAAAAAAAGACAGAAAAACACACACAGGCACAGGGACGCACAGATACAAAAACACACAGACACACAAACACACAGACAAAAAGACACGCATACACGCAAAAACTTGGACATTCAGACACACAGACACACAGACACACAGACACACAGACACACAGAAAGACAGAAAGACAGAAACACAAGCACACAGACACACAGACACAGAGACACACATACACACAAACACACGGAAGCACAGACACACAGACACACAGACACACAGACACACAGACACACAGAAACACAGACACGCAGACACACAGACACACAGAGATACAGACACACAAATACACAGACACACAGACACACAGACATTCAAGCACACTGACACACGCAGCACCAGACACACAGACACGCAGACACTCAGACACACAGACACACAGGCACACAGACGCACAGAGACGCAGTCACACGCAGACACGCAAAAACACCAACACACAGACACGCAGACACAAGGACACACAGACACGCAGGCACAAAGGCACACAGGCACACAGACACACAGACAGACAGACACACAGACACACAGACAAACAGATACACAAACACACTGACACACTGACACACAGACGCCAAAAAAAAATACAGACACACAGACACACAGACACACAGACACACCGTCACACTGAAGACACACAGACACACAGACACACACACAGACACACAGATACATAGACACACAGACACACAGACATTCAGACACACAGAGACACAGACACACTGACACACTGACACACAGAAACACAGGGCACAAAGACACGCCGACACACAGACACACAGACACACGGACGCACGGACACACAGACAAACACGCACAGACAGAAGCACAGACACCAGACACAGACGGCCATACAGAAACAAAAGACACAGGGACACACAGACACACAGACACACAGACACAGACACACAGACACACAGACACACAGACACACAGACATACAGACACACAGACACACGGACACATAGACACATCGACACAAAGACACACAGACAAACAGACACGCAGAAACACAGACACGCAGACGCTCCGGAGGGGGGAGGCACCGCCCCAATTTAGGGCGGGCCCTCCCTCCACTCCTTTTGTCCTTTGCAAGGCTGCGCAGGCCCTAGGGCCTAGCCCTACAACGTCAAGCAGCGCAGAGACACCCATCATGACGTACCTAAAGCAGGCTCAACTCTTATCATCGAGCAGCGAAGCTGTCTCTATAAATAAGAGAATCACGAATGACGTAAGTAAATCACAACAGCAGGTATGAAAGTGCACCTGAAGGCGAATGAGCATAGAGAATGGAAAAGTATGGCTGGCTTCGGCGTCGTGATCATCACAACAACATGCGAGAAGAATACAAACTTAAAACACGATAAGAACAGCGAAGCTGTCACTATATAAAGAACAGCGTAGCTGTCAGTATATATAGGAGAGGCACAAGTGAGCAAAGTAAATCACAGCCGAAGATATGACAGTGCACATCAATGCAATGAACATGGAATGTGCAAATATTCACAGCCGATGCATCACACAGAGAAAGGTAAAAGTCAGAGAGATAGAGAAACGTGCAACTACTCACACCATAGTGACCGTACGGCTTGTGGGAGCGCCCCAACGAGGCGTTCCGCAGCAGAAAGTTCGGCGTCCGTGACCGTCGCTCCTGGTTGTAATATCCATGCAGCTGAGAACACTTCTTTGTAAGTGAACAGCTCGCTATATCTGGATTTCAGTCCAACCTCAAGCCAACAACCACATCCCGTACCCCTACGATCAACTCCTCCGTCGAAGCCCCCTCGGAGCAGAACGGGCGAATAAAGTAACTTTTCCCAAGTGTCCAGATAGGTCCACGAGTCATAAGCACCCCCATTCCTAGCTAAGTGTGTCAAGGCGTCCGCTCTCTCGTTCCATTCCCGAAAACTGTGCGCCCATAAGTCTCGACCCCTTTCAGCAGGCCTCACACCTAAGCTCGAACCCATGCCGTCAAGTACATTCACAATATGGTCAACCCGTCGTAGATATTCTCTCGTCTCCACTTTCCACTTACCGTTTAACCAATTCACAATGAGTAATGAGTCTCCCTGGATGCTCAGTGGTATTCCTCCCGCCTCCAAGTCCCACCTAACCTCCCTCATGTTGTGTAATGCGAGTCTTTTTGTCAGTCTTTCTCGATCCTCCTTAGTCTCCTCCCGCTCAATGGTCATGTGAACTCCCTCCTCATCATCCCCTTGTTGTAAGTAAACAGGTACATTAGCAGCCACAACTCCTTTACATCGTTTGTGAAAACACTCAAGCATATTGTGTGTACACATATGTTTGGCATAATCAAGAAAGTGCTCATAGCTACCAGTAAAAACATCAGACCAATAATCACCAGCAAAAGTATGCAGCCCATAATCCCACGGCCGTGCGCCTACTCCCTGATTCCCCCCGTTTCGGTGTCTCTTAAGTTCTGACGCCTGCCTCCTCTTACCAAAGCACCTCATAGCCTCGCTCTCATCCGTACGTAGTCTATCCCAGACATTCCCAAAGGCAGCCGCACACATACGAGAATCCCTCCACGCTCTCACCGTACTGCCTTCCAGGGCAGCTCTGTCATGCCTCAGTCGCCCCAGAAACTGTGATATGTCTAATGCCCAAAGCCAGTGTGATCTCATGAACCGCTGTACTATACTCATATATCCTGCCACGGCATACTTTTCACGTGCCCTGCGGTACCTTCTCCCGTTCCATTCTGCAAACGTCTCTCCGTCGAGTCGAGTACAGGGCACCATCACAGCGAGGCATTTACCTTCAAAGGAATGTAAGGCCTGAATGGCGGCCGTATCTGCAGTGCAACCTTCCCATGTGTATGTAACAATGCTAATCACCCGTTGTTCCCAGCGCTGGAATTTCTTCGAGAGTGGCACAGCAGTGGAACGAAAGTATTTCGCATGGCTCCAGAACGCTTTCTTTCCCAAATCTATTCGATGATCTAAGTCTGTGTGGGAGCTCGTACAAATATCTACCGATAGCAGCGATCCAAGAATATGCATGTCCAAAACTCTCCGAAATCTGTACATGTTCTCCGAGCCAGGGCCCAAGGACACCACAAGATCAGCTTCACGTATAATGTTCCCCTCACTATCCGTGTCAGGCTCGGGCACGCCAAAGACCTGATATTCCAGTGATGAATCTTTCCATCGCATCCCGAATGCATGTAGATGTAGGGTTAAATCGTGAATCATTCTTGTGAGTTGAAGCTTATCCCGAGCCAGAATGTAGCAATTGTCCGCCCAGAAAAAGTGGGAAACATAACTCTCATGCCTAGCCGATGATGTCACTACCTCGAGTCGATACCCAAGCTGCAGCCGATCCCATTCACGTATGACCCCTCCCCACATGGCCGCCACGATGAGGTTGTAAGCAAGAGGGCCCTCAGGCCCCCCCGTCCTAATACATTTATCCCACCTCACCCCTTCGATCTTCATCCCTTCGAAGCCCACGGTCCCGACACACTCACAGAGAGGATTGAGGAACGCGAACTGGAGGTAGAAGGGGATGCCTGCATAGTCTAAGCCCCTCTGAACGTTGGCCATCGTACAATGGTCAAAACATGCATGTACGTCGGCCTGGACAAGATGCGCAGCTTCGCTCCTACCCCAGACCGCGGCGTGCTGCCCGATACGTTTCAAACTACTAGTGATTTCATGTGGCCGTCGTCCAGCTTGAAATCCGTACAGTCCAATCCCATGGAAAACCTTATTCTGCTCAACACGACGTTCAACTAGAAGCACAACAACTGAACTGAAACATTTACTCAATACATTTTGCATGCACAACAATCGTCCATCTTTAAGATCTCTGATTTTAGGTAGTTTGGGCATGTAACTAATCAGGATCTCTCTCCAAGCCGAGGGGTAGGGTACCTTGAGCCTAACGATCATGTCGAAAATCTGTCTAATGGCACGAAGTGTACTCCACGGGAGGCATTTCACAATCTCCACTGGAATACGATCAGGTCCAGCTGCCCTCAATGTCTTGAGTCGTGATCTCGCTCGAAGTAGAAGCGACATCGAGACACCCTCGACCGAGTTGTCCTCCAGCTCCTTCTCCGCCTTCCTCCTGATCTCCTCCATCATGCGATTCGTGTTGCCTCGAACCTCCTCCGACGACACCCTACGACGAACTTCTTCCCCAAGTAAGTCCTCCACCTCCTCCTTGTCCTCCGTCTCCCTCTCACCCACCATCAAAAACTCGATCTGGCCCCTGAGCTCTTTCCGAGACGGCGGACATCTTTGCTCAAGTCGTTTAGCTCGATATCCTCGACGCTCCTGATTCAGGGCAGCCCTTTTCCTTTTCAGCTCTGCCGTGTTGCGAGGGTCACACTGGCGAACTGCTTCCTCGAGAATCGTCATCGACACCGGGCGTGAAACATGTCCTGCGCCAGCCTGGGCCGTGGAGTAATCCACAGCATCATTCACGTAGCACGAGAGAAGATCACTGGACATCTTGGTCGGATCGAGGCAAACCGAAGGACGCTCTGGATACCCAAAGCTGGCACCTCCGCAGCACAAGTCCGCCCGTCGACCAGCTTCAAACTCGTCGGCCCACGTGGTACATCTATACCCCCTCAACGATTTTTGTACCTGTGATTTTGTTTCCCAAAGTGCTCGTCGTCTGATAATCGTACGCCCTGGATCCGAAAAGGTCCCTGAAACCATGGCATGATCAGAAAGACGGCTGCTCTGTAACTTACCACCGTTTTTATAGAACCACTGAGCCCCAACCTTGGAGATATTCCAATGATACGGTACCAACAGATAATCTAGAACCCTCTTCTGCGTCACGAACCTGTTCTCTCCCCAAGACTCCCACGTGGGCTGCCTAGTAGCAAACGTGTTGGCCGCCTTCAACCCGTGGTCAGCCATAAAATCTAAGAGCAAACTCGTGAGCTTCTTCCGACGCTCCTTCACCTCCTGTTGTGATCCTCCTTCACCTCTCTCCCTCTCCCATTTCCTCCTCTTGCAAGTGCCCTCCTCTCCTGTAGCAATATACTCCTCCCCTCCACAAGTAAGCAATCGCCCTGCAGGAAGCTCAACATTGGCATCAAGCAAACATACAAAGCTGGCCTTGGGGTATCGTGCGGTGAGCACGCTGCGTGCACGACCCACTTGTTCGTACAACTCTTCGGCTGTATCATCCGCTCCAGACTGGTGCGGATCAGGAATGTAACAACTGACGACAACTAAGGGCGCCTCTGACCCGAATACTCCGATGACAAACCGTTCAAAACACGTCAAGAAGCATCTGGTAATCTCGCTCCACGACTTGTCGTAGACCAATCCTACTCGTTTGCAACTGCTCCATTTAATTCGGAACCCCATCTTCTCGAATTCCTTGCAATTCAGGTATTGAGCCTCCTGCACAGCGTACAACCCACCTCCCCCTCGAAGGTGAGGGATCAACTCTGCCGAACGGAAGCCTTTCTCCCCTGCTGTATTCACATTCCAGGTGGAAAGTCTGACGTCTGTGATCAGACGTCTTGTGTGTCAAAACCGACGGTTAACCTCCTCCAACAACTCTGCTGGTGGAAGCGTAAGCCCAGGATACTTTGCCACGATGGCTGCCCACGCATCCTGATGGATTGTCCATGCACCTGTGGCCGTCGTGAAAGTCGCGAAGCATATCGGCCTGATGGGCTGAGGTCCCGTAAGATTGCCCACCGTCCAGATCTGTGATCGTGGCGGTCCAACCTCTCCCTTGACAGGGATGTCCACCAGTGCTGCTGTCTTCGAGCGCCAACATCCGCAAAATCGTGCCACAGCCTTCACATGATCACGTTTCCATGGAGGACATTCCACCAAGCATCGAATCTTACTTGCATCAATCGTTGTCGATAGACCGTGGATGATCGTGTCCAGAGTCGGGTAGCTCAGACCAGGCGGGGCGCCCGGGAAGGGGGGGGGGGCAGCGCGGGGATGCCAGCGCCACGCGCACACACACACACACTGACACACACACACACACACGCGCACACACACACGCAAATACACGCGCACAGACACACAGACAGACACCCACACACACGCGCGCAGAAAGACAGACACACAGACAGATCCACAGACAGACAGACACACAGACATACTGACATACAGAAACGCAGACACACAGACACAAAGACGCGCAGACACAAGGATACACAGAGACACAGACAACCAGTCACACAGACACACAGACACACAGACACCCAGACACGCAGACACTCAGACACACAGACACACAGACACACAAGCACACAGACATACAGACACACAGACACGGACACACGGACACACGGACACAAAAGACACACGGACATACAGACACACAGACACACCGACACACAGACAGACAGACACACACAAATACACACAGACACACGGACACACAGACACACAGACGCACAGACACACAGACACACAGACACACAGACACACAGACACACGGACACACGGACACACAGACACCAACACACAGACACACAGACACACCAACACAGAAACACACAGACACACAGACACACAGACACACAGACACACAGACACACAGACAGACAGACACACGGACACACGGACACACGGACATGCAGACACACAGACACACGGACACACGCACACACAGACATACAGACACACAACCACACAGACACCCAGACACACAGACAACCAGACACACAGATACACAGACACACAGGCACACAGACAGACGGACACACTGCCAGACTGACACCCAGACACCCAGACACACAGACACATAGACACACAGACACATAGACACACTGACACACTGACAAATTGACACACTGGCACACAGAAACACAGACACACAGACACACTGACACACGGACCCACAGACACACAAGCAACCAGACACACAGATACACAAACACACAGACACACGGGCACAAAGAATGACAGGAAGACTGACACAGAGGCACAGGGACACACAGACAAACAGACACACAGACACACGGACACACAGACCCACAGACACACAGACACACAGACACACACACACACACACGGACACTCAGGCACACAGACACACGGACAAACAGACACACAGACAAACAGAAAGACAGAGAGACAGATACACAGACACACAGACACACAGACACACATACACACGGACACACAGACACACAGACACTCAGACACACAGACACACAGACACACAGACACACAGACACACAGACAAAAAGACACGCATACACGCAGACACACAGACACACAAATACACAGACACACAGACACACAGACACTCAAACACACAGACACACACAGCACCAGACACACAGACACACAGACACACAGACACACAGACACACAGACACACAGACACACAGACACACAAGCACACGCAGACACGCAGAAACACCAACACACAGACACGCAGACAGAGGGACACACAGACACGCAGGCACAAAAGCACACAGGCACACAGACACACAGACAGACAAACACACAGACACACAGACAAACAGTTACACGGACACACTGCCACACTGACACACAGACACACAGACGCAAAAAAAAAAAACAAGACACACAGACACACAGACACACAGACACACAGACACACAGACACACAGACACACAGACACACGGTCACCCAGACACCCAGACACACAGACACACAGACACACAGCCACACAGACACACAGACACACAGAGACACAGACACACTGACACACTGACACACTGACACACAGACACAGAGACACGCAGACACACAGACACACTGACACACTGACACACAGACACACAAACACACAGACACACAGCAGCACAGACGCACAGACACACAGAAAGACAGAAAGACAGAAACACAGGCACACCGACACACAGACACACAGACACACAGACACACTGACACACAGACACACAGACAGACAAGCAGACAGACAGACATACAGAGAGACAGACAGACACATAGACACACAGACACACGGACACACGGACACACGGACACACAGACAACCACACACAGAGACAGACAGACAGACACACGGCCATACAGACACAAAATACACACGGACACTCAGACACACAGTCACAGACACACAGACACACCGACACACAGACACACAGACACACAGACACACAGACACACAGACACACAGACACACAGACACACAGACAAACAGACACACAGACACACAGACACACAGACACACGGACACACAGACACACAGACACACAGACACGAAGACACACAGACACACATACATACAGACACACAAATACGCACACACAGACACACAGACTTTCAAGCACACAGACACAGAGAGCACCAGAGTCACAGACACACAGACACACAGACACACAAGACACACGGACACACAGACACGCGGACACACAGACACGCAGACACGCAGACACAACAACACACAGACACGCAGACACAAGGACACACAGACACGCAGGCAAAAATGAAGGGGGCCCATGACACACAAATGAATACACACAAATTAAACAAATCCCCATATGTTCCCATATTTTCTGTGTTTTTTGTCTACCATCCCACTCCCCATATTTTCCCATATATTCTATCGAAGCGACGATTAATTGCGTCTGTGCTTTTTTCCTCCTGACCATAGACACACAGGCACACTGACACACAAACACCCAGACAGACAGACACACAGACACACACACACACACAAACAGATACACAGACACACTGACACACTAACACACAGACACACAGACGCCAAAACACAGACATACAGACACACAGACACACAGACACATAGACACATAGAGACATAGACACACAGACACACAGACACACAGACAGAGCCCCCCTTCCGGCGCTCCGGAGGGGGAAGGCGCCGCACCATTTCGGGGCCGGCCGCCCCTCCACTCAAACCACTCCGCCCTCGCGAACTCCGACAACCACGCCGACGGATCCAACTCATTTCCCGGCATACCCGAGACCCTCCCCAGGCCCCTCCAATCATCGATCCCTTCGGAACCATCCACCACTTGATCGGCGCCACCGCTACAAAGAGTTCCAGCCCTTCATCCACGCGCACCCCCCTCCTCGCTGGCGCTCCGGAGGGGGGAGGCACCGCCCCACTACGGGCCAAGCCCTCCCTCCGCTCCAGCCACTTCGCCCTCACGGAGCGCCAGCGGAGAGAAAAGACTTGAGGGGGGAGGAGCCGAACCTCGCAGCACAGCCTTGCCCTAGTTTACCCGCTCTCCCCCCCCGTCTTGCGTCCCCACTCTTCCCCCCTCAACACCCAGCTCCCACCGCACCCCCCGCCCTATCGACCCGCATGCCAGGCGGACCCCGCAGACGGATCCAGCTCATTCCCCTGCATATCCACGCACCTCCCTCGGGCCCCCTCCGAGACCCGCTGCGACGCGCGCGTCGCATCCCCAAAATCGCAGCTGCGCTGGAACGCAGCCAAGTTCTCGATCCTTCCCGCGCCGAAACCTGTCACCACTCGCGCGGCGCCGCCGCCACTCGACGGTCCAGACGGCCCCGCGCGCCTCGGGCGCACCAGCACCCCCCCCCGTATATACGCGCCCTCGCCCGCGGCAGCCCCCTCCTCGACCGCGACGGGGCCGGGCGCAGCTCGCGCCGCCAAACGCGCCGAGCTCCTCCGCGGGACCTCCGCCTCTGACCGAGGCTCCACCTTTCGTTTCCCCGACGCTGAAACCCACACCGCCTCCACCGCTGCCGCATCTTCCCCCCCCGCGACACTCGCGCACGCCACATCGCCACCTAGACCCCCGCCACCCGCGCGCGCCCCCCCGGGCCCTCGAGCACCTCGGACGCGCCCTGGCCCAGCGACGTCGCGCTCCCCGCCGACGTCCCTGACTCCAGCCGCGCCCGCCGCGCCACCCGCCGCCCCTGCATCCGAGCGAGGCGTCGCCGTCTTTTCCCGTGCCCGCCGCGCGGCGGAACGCGGAGCGGCGCCACCAGGCGAGCCAGAGACCCCCCCCTCCCTCGGAGACACCGCCCCCCGCCAACCCCAGCGGTCAAGTCGCGGGCGCCTGCCGCGCCCCTTGACTCGGCTGCGCCCGAAGCCCTGCCCTTCGTCGTGACCGCTCGCCGCCCAGCCGCACCATCACCATCGACGGCGCGCCCCTCCCCTGACGTCGAAAACGCGCACTTCCTCCGCAGGCGCCTGCTCGCGGAACGCGGCTCGGCGGCGGCAACCGAGACAACGCCCTCCCTGCGTCCTCCACGGCCTGGCCCTGCACCACCTCCACCGCCGGACGTAGGCTCACCCCTCGACCCAACAGACGCCGAAGCCCCGGCCCGATCGCCAGCGACGCCGCCCGCGCGCCCGTTCCCTCGGGCCGCCGACGCCCCACCCCCCCCCTCGCGCTCCGTCGCTCCGTCGGCGCCACCACCAACAGCCCCACCCCCGCCCCATCCGCCGCCACCAGACGCACTCGCATCACCGCCCCCCGGCCCACTCCCGCCACTGCCCTGCCCCTCACGCGCTGCGTCCACCTCGGTCGCACCTGCGCCCGCGCCCTGCCCCTGACCGCGGCCCAGGCGGCAATACACTGCCATGTACGCCTCCTTCTGCTTGATGTGCGCCGGCTCCTCTCGGATCAAGCGCGGTGGCTCGTCGTCGTCAAACATGAAGTACCTCCCATCATGAACGCGGCACAGAGTCGTGTAATGGCCGCAATTAACTGACCGCCCATTATGGTAAACCACACCGACCAACTGCATCTGGGGAAGCCCTGGCAGCCGCAGTTGCTCTTCCACCCACACTGCCTCCCGCGCCTCGGAGCCCCTCCTCAATTGAACCACCAGAACCTGTGGCACACCAGTGGCTCTCGTCTGCCTCACGTGCTTAACCCGGTCGTGCTCGTCGCGGCAGCACCCCGGGCAGCTCTTCTCGATATCTTCAGGAGCACAAAAGTCGCAGTACAACTCCTGCAGCATCAAGGGCCCACCTGGACGTCCATGAACACGCAGCTTCAGTACATCCTCAGCCTCGTACGCGACAGTCTCGTAATTGCACACGTCACACTTCTCCCGCTTCTCCACGACGAACCCGAACATCTGATCAACGCACGTCACCCGTAGATTCACCGCGCGGACGCTCTCGGGTTCCCGCTGCGCAAAACGACCTGCCAACATCTCTGCGTCACGCGCAGCCACCATCAGCTTACCCCAATACGCAAACACATCCTGCTGCTGCCACGGGTCGTTGAACTCACTCGGCCGCCCCATCACATCGTCGTCGCAGTCAACGCTAGTACGCCGCAGCACACTCACAGGTCCCTGCTGCCAGCGTCGCGAGCACAACTGGTTGTACGTCTCCCACATCCCGCACACGCAACAACGCCCCGTGCCCCGGTCCTCGCACTGCTGCTCTGAATGCCATCGAAGCCACTCCAAGACGGCTGGCGTCCGCAACATCAGCTGCGTCACACTGACTACGTAGCAGGTGTGCCATGGCCGCGGCATCCCTCGGACGGGCACGCACCGCACGCTGTCCCACGAAGCCGCGCGAATGCCAGCCACGTTCGGGACATACATGTCTGCCGGGCACGGTGGCGGCGGAGGCGGGCAGGGGCTCGGCGGCGGCGGAACCGGGCGACCCAAAGCAAACAATCTCTGTGGCCCGAACGCTGCGGATATCGCTTGTTCCCGACGGCGCTGTCGGCGGCCGGCAGCCCGCTGCTGCGTCCGCAAGTACGCCTCTCGATCTCGTTCCTGCGCCTGCTGCCGGGCCAGCGCCGCGGCCTCTCGACACGCTGTAACCGACTCTGAACCTCCACACCCTCCAGTCTCTGTGACTGATCGCGCGTCGCCTGCAGCACGACTCGCGCGCGCTGCGCCACGGCCCTCATCTTCTGCTCCCGAGATCCAAAGCACGCGTGGGCACGCACATACCCGAACAGCCCATAGTGGTCGGACATGTGGAACTCGGAACCCTTGAAGAACACCTTCCCTTTCCCTACCAAGTGCACCTCGGACCAGAGGTCCGCTCCGAAGAGCACCCGGTCACGTCTCTGGCCAACAGCCCCCCTCTCGCCGAGACCCGACTAGAACTTATTGCCGGGGCAACCCCAGGATCGGCCCTCATACCATGCGTCCCTCAGACGCAACTGCTCCACGGCTGCCTGCATCTGCGCATCCGTGCTGTTCATGTCGCCCACGATGAGCAGCCGATGGCATTCGCCACCGCACTTCGCCACAATCTTCCCAAGTATCGCACGACGCCGTTCCCATGACGCGTCCGTGGGCAGGTGCACCGCCGCCACGTGCACATGCCCATCGCCGCCGGCGCCGCCGTCTCCGGGCACCTGGACACGGCACAGCACGCACGGATCCTGCCCTGGCACAGCCACAGATTCCGCCCGCAGACCGGGCCTGACGTACAGATGCACATACCCCCTGGACTCGTGCGCCTGCGCAACGCCCGCCAATTGAAACTCCCCTGACAGCTCCTCGTACGCACCCCCGCCCTCGCACTCCTGCAAGGCAACGACGTCACACCCGCGCGCCTGCCTCCAACGGAGCACCTCGCCAAGAACCGCGGCGCGCTGATCCCGCGCGGTCCAGGAATGCGGCGCCACGGCAGCGCGATGCCCACCAGCAAAGTTCCACGTCGCAAACGACAACGTCGACGCGCCCTCAAGGCCCTCTCCCTCGCCTGCCTCGTCCACGGCCCTCCCCACCACACCCGCTATCGCCCGGCCCGCGCCCGCCGCACTGGGCCCAGACACATCCGCGCGCGGGGCGACGCCGAAGAGGTCAGAGCGTCACGGCACTCCTGGTCCGAGAGCAACAACTCCATGACATCCCGCGCACCACGCGCGCCGACACCCGCGCGGAAAGACGCGAACGCGCCCCGCTACGCACGACACACGTCTGGCACGAACGACTCCGCCGACGCATCCAGCACCCTGGCACCGGCCCCGCGACCAACGTGGCCCAGCAGGAGCCCGAGTGCGCCGGCGATCCTCTGCGAAGGCACCCGAACGTGCGGCGCCTCCCCAAACTCTACCACTGGTGGCGTGCGCCGCCCATCACTGGCCTGTATCGGCCGCAGCAGCGCGTCGATATTCCGAGCGATTCGCCCTGCAACCGCCTCCCTGCGGCCTCGATCGTACACGCCCACGGTCAGAGACTCGGCACGCCCGAGCGCCTCCCCCGCCCGACCAGCCTGGACGCGCACGAAGATCCAATCCTGGGGAACGCCAGACACGCTCAGAGCGTCCACGGCAGCAACCATCAGCAACTCCTTATTATCGCTGACGCAGCTCGCGTCCCAAACGCTTGTCCAGTTGTGCGCCACCCGAGCAAAATGCTCTGGGTTCTCCTCCGCGCCGACGTGCTCGCCCACCTTTGCCGAGGCCACAGTCATCGGCAGGTCTAACCCTGAGCACAGCTGTCGCGCCACCTTCAGGAAGAACTCCAACGCTTGACGCTCCAGTCTGCCCTCCGCCAGAGCGCCCTCCGACCGCACGTTCACGACCCACTTGTCATCCGCAGCGCGCAGCCACCGCGAACATCCCCGAACGCATCCTTCATCTTCCTGGCCGCCTTATCCAAGCTCCCGTGCAGTCTCGGCGGCACCAGCGCACCCATGGCCTCCTTCACAGCGCTCATGTGCAGCAGGCCCAGGCTCGGTTCCACGACAGCGAACACGCGACCATCCCACCGCCCACACGCCACCCACCGATCCACCATCATGTCAGCGACACGGCCCACCAACTCCACTCCGTCGTCGTCCGGGCGCTCCCGCGACAGCCGCGCAGCGGCAGCCCTCAAACGCCCCCGCAACTCTTCCACCGTGTCAACACCAGAGAAATCCTCTGCATCCCCACCCGCCAGCTCCCGCGCGGCCTCGCGTTCCTCCAACGTCACACCGCGCACCCTCTTCCGGTCCAGGAGCCTGTCAGCCACGGCGGTCAGACGCCGCCGCGCGACGTCATCACCACCCGCCTCGGCATCGACAGCCTCAGCCAACGCGGACACGCACGGCGCGCCGTCCTCACCCCAGAGCCAAGTGTCATCATCCACCACTCTGTTCAGACCTCTGAGCCTCTCCGCCTGCGCCGCACGGACGGTCTCGAGACGGCCCAACAATCTCCCCGCCGCACACCTCTCCTCTGCGGTCCACAAAACCGCCTCGCAGTACCCATACTTCCGCAACGTTGACGAAGCGCGCGCCTCCAACCGCAGCTCGAACCGACGGCGCTCCCGGAACGCCGTCGTGTGCCTGGCCCGCATGAAGTCCGCGTACTCCGGCAAGTCTTCCTCGAACACCAAGTCCCACGGATGCCTGACGCGCTTCGTTGCGACGAACCCGATCCCAGCGACGGCCGCGGTCTTCGCCGACATGTGCACGCGGACTTTCGCCAACGTCATCCCCTGCGCCTTCCAGTGCGTCAAAGCACACGCCAGCTGCAGCGGGTAGTTCTCGCGCGCGAGGCCGTCCTCCGTCGTGGACGATACAGTCTGCCTCCAGATGGGCACCCAGTTCTTGCGCACGGGATCGTTCTTGAAGAAAGACCGCGGCTCGTCAGTCTCGTCTTTTCCCAGATCGACGTCGTCGAACTCGACAAAAACACAAATGGGCGCCTGCAAGTCCGGGCGCGCACTGTTGTGCGGGTCCGCCCCGTCCGGCAACATGCACCCGCGCAGCGTGCCCATCGCCCCGTTCATCAACCCCGCCTCGACCCACAAGTTCTGCGTCAGCAGCACGCGCGCCCCTTCACACATGTGAAGCTCGTTCTCGATCCCTCGGAAAACGTCGGCCGCCATCTCTTCCGGCCGAGATTTACTTTTATCCTTCCAATTGTGATAGGCGCGCAGAGACGCAATGGGCTTGCCACTGGCAGCCGCCACCAGGTACAGCCTCTCCAGGTTCACCCTATCCGCGCCGCAGGCACCCGACGCCCGATCCTTCCTGCCATCCATCAGCAGCGGCGCCGTCTCGAACGCTGCGAGCTCCTCCCTGCCCTCCTTCGTCATCTGCAGCACCGACCTGTTCCGGCGCCTCAACCACGCATGATCCGACTGGTCCCACGTGCACTGCGCCATTCCTTTGTTCACCTCCAGAAAACGATCGGCATCCCGCCGGTACTCCGCCTGCCGCTCGGCGGACAGACCCTCCTTCTTCCCACTCCATCTGTGCACGCGCCGTAGCACGGCGACGTCCTGGAAAGTATTGCGCACAAACTGGCCCGTGGCCACCAACTTCTCCGTGCTCCACGCATCGTCTGGATTGCGCTCCGCCCCCCTCGGCTTATTTTTCCCATGCCCCTCATACTTGCCCATTCGATACAACGGATCGTCGCCGATGGGCGGCGCCTGCTGCGGATCTCCTGCCAGCACGACATCCTTCCCGCCGAGATACACTTGCTCGTCCTCCTCCATCTTCCTCCCCTTTCCTCCTTTTCCGCCTCCTCCGCGTGCCGCAAACTTCGCATCCGTGCCCAGAGTGTCCTGCACCTTGTACTCGATCTTCCCCAACATCTGCCGCCCGATCATACTCATCTCATCCAACACAAACAGCTTCGCCTGCCGCAACCGGTCCCGCGTCCGCAAGAAGCGTTCACCGCCCTTTTGCTTCAAAGGCCCGCAGTACCCCACCGGAACGCCGAAAGCCCTGTGCAGAGTAGTCGCCCCATACTTCAACTGGAACGAGGCGCACCCTGTCGGAGCAGCCAGCAAACAGCAATTCCGCACCTCCTCATCACTCTCCGACTGAGAGCGCCTTCCCTCCCGCATCCCACCGCGGAGGCCCGGCACCCGATCCATTCTGGTCCGCGGAGCCGTCTGACGCGCCCTCTGTCGCCTCGCCGCCACAAAACTACGCACCGTGCGCGACTTCCCCGGGCCTGCCACGCCCGTGACCATCAGGCGGAGCGGGTCCTTCTCGGAGTGGCGTCCATCCATAACGATGTCGTGGGCAAACTTCTGCCAGGGGTCCAGGTCTTCGCGCAAGACGACCTCGGCCCCGTCACCCACGTTGGCCTTGCCGTACCAGACATCGCGCAGCTCCTCGAGGCGCCGCTTCTCCCCTGTGGACACATTGCACGGTTCATCCAGCCAATTGAAATCCTTCGGGGTCACACGCACCCTCCCGCGAACGTCCTCCCGCGCCACATCCCCGACGCGCACGTCTGCCGCCTGCACCGCGGGGCCCGCCGCGCTAACACGCTCATCCGCTGGGCGGCGATCCCACTCGGACACCTCCCCCGCACCTGCGGCACCCTCCACACCCTCCCCTGGTCGCGGGTCGCGCACCACGATATCCCGAGGCTCCTCGTTGGGATCGTCCTCGGCGTTCTGCGCGAGTCTGTCCACCAGCTCCTCCACGTCCTCCCCCGACTCCGCCGCATCGCTCTCTCTGCCAGCGTCACCCTCCCTCGAGCCACCGTCGGAATACTGGCCCCCCACGTCGCCCGCGGCGTCGGCCGCCCCAGCGTCACGCCCCTGCTGCCGCGCCTGGTGCCGACGCACCATCTCGCGGCGCGTCCGCCTCAGCAGCTCGCGGTTGGTCCGCACCCCACCAGCCTCCAAGATTGCGCCCAGCACCTCCTTGTAGAACGGATTCGCGCGTTCGTTCTGCTCCACGACCCACGCCGGCACCCACTGTCGGAGCATGGGGTCCGTGAGCATCTCCATCAACATATCTCCCCAGAACCGATCCTCCCTGCCCCTCCAAGCCGCCCCCCCCGACTTGAACCACAGATCCTGCACTCCCAGGAACCTATCGCCCCCAGCATGGGGCACGAAATCCGCGGCCCCAATGCAGACTTCCGGCACAGGGCGGACGTCGCGCCGCATCTCTGCACCGATCATGGCTCTGCGGTCCGCCGTCGCCATGTGCCGCCAGTGCGCGATGACGTTCGCCCGCGCGCACGCCTCGTGGCAGGCGTGCTCCACGTTCGCACACTCCGCGCTATAGCCGGCCGTCACCTGCAGGCACACCGCAGGGTTCCCGCGCCTCAGCTTCCCTCGATACACGGCGTACTTCCAGTAAAACTCGAAGAGTGACACATCGCGCACCTCCTCCTCCGTGATGGACCCGTCGCCCCGGGCCCGCTGGCGCCGCACGAACTCCAGGCGCTTGTCGAACTTGTCCACTTTGCTATCCCAGTGAACCGGCTCATCCTCCGACTTGTCCCGCAGTGCGGACGCAGGCTTCAGGGCACGCGCTCCCGTCGTGTTCAGAGTCACGACGGGCATCATGGACAAGACCATTGGCAAGCGCAACCCCAGCAGCGCCACTTCGTAACAATGGTAATCCCTCTCCCCGAGCATCCGAGCGAAGAACTTCTGGATCGAGCGTCGGAGGAAGTAGGTGCCCTCGCCGTCGGGAACGTACGCGCACACCTCGTTGACGGCGTCGTCCAGCACCTCCTTGATCTTCCGCGAGCCCTTGGGCGCTTTCGTCGCATATTTCGTGACGTACTCCACAACGGCCCACAGGTACAGGACGGGGCGCCAATCGATGTTCCCCATATTGGCCAGGAGCACGTGCTCCTCGTAGCTGTTGCAGAGCCGGTCGTTCCTCGGGAACACCGCCTGCCAGTGGCCCTCCCTGCGCCCCTTCTCCATCTGGAACGGTCTCGGCCCGACGCGGCCCCACCTCTCTCGCGGAAAATCATACCGGCAGAACACGCACCCCTCCTTTCCGCGCGCACACGCATGTACCCCGAGCTTCGGCGGACCCATGCCATGCTTCGTGTGGCGCGCAACCCTTTTCACCAGCGCGGACACCATTCTCCGAAACGGCTGCACGTCCAACGTCCCTGCTGCCTCGGACTGAAAGGCCTCGTCCAGAACCTTCCGCAAGTTCAAGCACTCCGGCGCAGACGCAGGCACGCTCCGGACCGCCCGGGCCTCCGACGTCTCAGCAGCAGCCTGGTCTTCCATCTCCACGTCAACATCGAAGGCCCCAACCTCGTCGTCCCACGTGTATCTGCACGCGCCCGCGTCATCGTAGCAGGGGTCCACTCCGAGACCACGTGCCCGAAGAACTCATAGAACCGCTTCTCCAGAACGCTCTGCAGCGAAACGTTCTCGTGTTCTGGCTTCAGCACGCCGAAATCAGCGCCAGCACCCGTCAAGCGCTGCAAGCGGGCCCCATCAGGAACTCCAGCAGGCCGACCCGCACTGGCGTCATCTGCGCCGTCACCGCCCTCACCGTCCTCCACAGGACTCTCTCCCGGCGCGTCCACAGGCGCGGAATTCTCTCGGCCGACACGCTCGAACGCGACATCTCGTTCTCCTCCCCGACCTCGCGCACCCTCATCAACATCAACGATCACCAACCACCCGCGATCCACCAGCGCGTCAAGCAGCGCATCAGCCCTGCCCCCGAACTCATCCTCATCGTCGTCGTCCGCGCCATCCTCACTCCCAGACCCTGAAGCCGCCGTACCCTCACCCCCACGACCCCTGGATGCCCGCGCGCCTGGCCGGCTGGCAGCGGCGCGCAGCACCTGCTCCAGGATCGCGAGAGCAGCGGCGCGGCGCTTCTGCTCCTGCGGGGGCCAAGCCATCGGCCCCGCCTCCAGCGATGGCAAACACGCCGCCAAGTCGCTGGTCACGCTCGGCGGGAGCATGTCGCCCTCCCCGTCCACGTCCGCACGCACCCGCGCAACCTCGGGCCCGGGCAACCCTACGCTGAACCCGTGGTAGTGCAGATTCCCCCCCGCGCCACACTCGGCCCTGGCCATGGCCATGTACTTGAACTGCTCAGAGTGCGGCAGCACTGCAGGCATCACCATCCGCATGTTCAGCTCCACCCGCAGGGCCATCATGTACGCCACCAGGTCCGGGTTGTCCCGAGCGAACCGAAAGCGCTCCTCTCGCCCATCACCCACCCAATCCCCGAGGGCGCGCTCCCCTGCCGCCCGCGCCCCCCGGCCTCCTCCCATGCGCTGAATGTCAAACGCGGCAATGTAGAACGGATTCTGCGTCCACCAGATGGACGGGTGCCGGCCGAGCCCGACAACATCCGGCACGAGAGGCCGCCTGCGCTGAGTCCGCCCGTTCCCCGCCGGCAAGTCCATCTCGCGCAGGAACCGCCTGCCGACAGGCTCCGCGCCGTCCGCCAGAGGGCCCTCGACCCCGGGCGGGTGCCAGGACAGGTGCTTCACGGTACTCTGCAACTTCTTGGACTCATAGGACCAATGCATCGTGGTCGAGGGCACGTCGCGCCCAACGTTCGCCAGCTGACCCACCAGGATCCGCACCCGGTCCTCGCTCTCCAAGATCTGCCTGAGCCCACCCTTGGTCATCACACTCGGGCCCTGCACCGCGAGCCCCGCCCGCCTGTACATGGCCCGATACACGCCGAAGCCCTTCGCCCGTGCCTCGTTCAGGAGCAGCACGTTCACCATAGCCCACATCACGCGCTGCCCACGCGGACCACCAACGAACTGCCCGGTGCGGTAGCGCATCAGGTGCTGCACCCACTCCTGCACGGAGACCCGGCGAGGGCGGTCCTCGAAGAGGTCCCCGATGCCCATCGGGAACTCCAACGGGAACGCCCTCGCGAAGCGACCGACGGCGCGCGCCGGGATCGGGTCGTCACTCTGGCCGGGCCACCCGTAAATCATCCGCTCTCCCGTCCGCGCGACCACCTCGTCCTCGTCAAACTCCGGCAAATTCTCCTCCACGCACCCCGTATCCTTGTCCTGAGCAGCTCCCACGAACCAGCCGGCCATGGCCAACTCCAGCATCACATCGTCCAGGACCGCCTCCGGAGTCACGCCCCCGTCTGGGTCAGAGAACGGCCCCCCGACCCGCGGCCCGATCCAGTCACGAGGAAATCGACGCGCACGCACTCCACGGGCACCCGATCCCTCTGCACGGCCACCACTGTTCTCTCCCCCCGCGCCGCGTCCAGCAAGCGCCCGAACAGGTCCTCCGTCGTCTCGTCATCACCAAACTACAGCCCCTCCAAATGGCCCTCCGCCTCCGGCTGCAGCCCCGCCCACCATCGCTGCACAGCCCCGCCGTACCTGAACTGCGCCTTCTCGAGCCAAGCACTGAACACATCGTGATCGACGGCCATGGCCTCGTCTCCGTCCCCGACATCGAACTGGTCCTCATCTGCCTCCATCGCACCACCGTCGCCCGCGGCGTCCTGGCCGCCCTCGTCGCCACGCTGTGCGCCGTCGCCGTCGCGGACTCTCGCCCCTCGCTGAGCCTCATCACGCGGCCACACGAAGTGCACGTCGAAACCCGCGGCAATGAACTGCCGCGGCGTGACGACGTCGACGCCACACGGAACAGTATCCCTGGCAATGGCCTCCGCCCGAGTCACCGGCCCCGGCCCCTCGGCTTCCCCCGCCTCGTCCCCCGACAGCACGGCGCCGTCGTCGCTCTCCTTCGGCGCTTAGCACCGGATGATGTCGTCGTCCGGCAGCACATCAAACAAACGCGGGTCGTAGTACTTGTGCATGGGCTCATTCGCAGTGCCGCCCAGGCGCCAGGGCCCGCACGTGCCAGCGAACGCGCACAGCGCCCGCAGCAGGTGCCCACAGTAGCGCCAGCGCACGTGCAGGCCCTCGACCACCTCCTTCCCGAAACCAACGTTCCGCCGCAGCATCAGACTGAAGGGCACCTTCCTCGGGTGCCAGGGCAGCATCACCCGCGGCTCCACGTTCTCCTGCAGCTCCCTCCCCCTGCCGCCATGGTCGCAGTCGATGATCACTTCCCCACTGAGCAGCACCTCCGCGACCCGACCGGGAAACACCAGGCGCCCGTACACGTCCACGCCGAAGCGCTGCCGCTCCTCGTCCGTGCCCCCCGCGGCAATGCGCTCCGGGCGGTGCGGGTCGTCGGGGCGCTCGCCGGGTCCGCGCACCGAGTTCACGCGATCCCCGACGCGGTACCCCTTCATTAGCTCGTGACGCCGCGCGAACCCGGCCACATCCTGCGGGAACGAGATGATGTTCTTGCGGAACTTGCGCAGCCCTGTCCGAGACACGGTGGCCAGATGCACCTGCATGTGGTCCAGAGCAATGAGCAGGCTCTCCGTGAGCGTGGCCTGGTCGAACAGGTCGCGCAGGTCATCGGAGGGAAACCGAAAGCACGGGTCCATGTGATTCTCCGCGGTGCGGAGACCCACCACCTGATACAGGTCGTCTTCCGTGGGCGCGGCCGCCGCCTGCTTGTCCAGATCCCGCCTACACCGCATGCACACGCCCGCGCACTCCAGGGCGAAGCCATCCGGCGGGTCGCTCGGCGGCACCTCGTCCCACTCGGCCACCTCCGTGCTGCACGCAGCCAGCCCGCCCCCGCCGCGACGCAGCAGCAGCATCTCATCCGCCAGCTGGTCCGGCGGCTCGAAGGCAGGGTGGAACGCCGGGAACCGCTCCTGGCACTCGTGGCACGTGAACTTCACCATGCGCGTCAGGATCGCCTGCGCCGCCTGCACGGCCCGCACGGACGCTTCGCGCAGCTGCACGTCATACTTCGCCACGCGCAGCGGCACCGTCTTCAGCGCCAGCAGCATGCACTTCTGGTGAACGTCCCCTGCAGCAACACGCGCTCGTTGGTTTACACGCCCGCCGCAGCGCTCGCGCAAACGCGCCTCCACACGAATCTCCCAATGCTCCGATTCTGGCGCTGATCCAAACACAAACGACTCCGCGACGCCCGGGCCGGCACCTTCCGACGACCTCCCAGGCGCCCATCTGGTCCGAATAACGGCCCGCAAATCATTCCCGTACCGACCGAGCTTCTTCGCTCGGCGCCCCCGGCCACGACCCGCGCGACCCGCCCCCCGAGCTCCCTGACCGGCCTGCTGCAGCGCGTCGAGCCCCTCCTTCGCAGTGCGCTCGCCCGCGCCGCCCTCGGGCAGCAGCCCCGCCACGCCGGGGTCCTCCTGCAGCTGGCCCACCCAGACGCGCCCGGGATTCTCCCCCTCCTCTGCTCTGCGCTCCCGCGGGCCCTGGCCCCGCCACCACGCCCCCGCCATGTGCGCGGGCTCTGTCCACCCGGCAGGCCGCTCCACAGGCAACACGACCACGTCGTCATCCCGAACCACGTTCGCTGCGAACCCGGCCGCGACACGCGACTCGCGCTGCCACAGAGCCTGGAAATCGTCCGCATCGCCCCCGCCTGGCTCATCGCAGCACCGCACCGCCCGCCACTGCGTCCCGCCGCTCTCGGACACGACCGGCGTCTGCAACATACTACACTCGAAACGCACTCGGGGCCACTCCGAGCGACGACGAAAATCCTCCTCCACGGCTATCGCCTCCCAAGACGAACGCTCCGCGCTCGGATCACGACCGCGCGCGCGATCCTCCATCTCCAGCAGCACGCGCCCGAACCGCCCTGGCCGCCCCGGCTCCATCAGCGCACCCCACAACTTGTCGCCGTCCGACCCCTGGATCCGAAAACTACCCCGGTCGCACTGACGGCACAACACAAGGTACTCGCTGACGGCACCGACCAATGCCACCATCCGCTTGTCCTTGAGGTGGGACAAGGACGCAACTGCCCACGCCCGCGCATCCCCACCTCGGGTTCGCGACAATCCCGCGCGGCGCGGCGCGCTCCCGCGC
>CAUYUJ010020173.1:0-15000 GCA_963575745.1 Prorocentrum cordatum
GTCCTCCTCCTCCTCCTCCTCCTCCTCCTCTTCCTCCTCGGTGGCTCGGTGATGCGGGCGAGTTCGCGTGGAAGCGCCGATGCCTTCGACGCCGGGCGAGTTCGCGTGGAAGCGCCGATGCCTTCGACGCCCCAGCCCCGCAAACGTTATCGGGCGGGGGTGGTATAAACGTGGGCCGCTTGCGGCCGCCAGCGGGGCCGCCGAGCGGGACGAGAAGGAGGCGACACGAGAGGGGACCGAAAGAGAGGCGATCCGGGGACCAAGCCACGAATTCTCGGAGGAGGGTCAAGAGGGGCGCGACGACTCGGCCGCCAGCGCGGCGCGCTGGACCCCCCAGGGTGGACGACAGGGCGGGGGGCACGGGGGCGGGCAGGCCGAGGGGCCAGAAGAGGGGTCCAAGTTGGTGGTCCGCCGAGGGGAGGGGGTGCCCGGGAGGTTCGGTGGACGTGAGGGTGGGCGGCCGCCCCCTTCTGAGGTAGAAGTTCAGTTCGTGTGATGGCTGACGCTGTGGTAATGGAAAGGCAGGCGATAGGAGAGCTGAGCGCTGCCGATGAGGTTCATGCCCGCCCTCGCCCCCTCAGGGCCCCCTACCCACCATGCGGCCAGGCCGTACCTGGAAGGTCGTGGGGAGTCCCTTCCAGGCGGAGGGTATGGGAATTCTCGGTGGCTGTAGTCAAGAGCCGCTGTTAACGACACCACTGGAGGGGGTGTAGAGGTGCCTTCGGTCCCGAGGTAGGAGTGGTGCTGGTGCTGCTTCTGCCGTGGGTAGTACCGTGGGCACTGAGTGCGTAGGTTGGGAACGGCAGAGTGCTGAGAGGTGGTATTCAGGTGGTAGCCAGCTGAAGGCAGAGAGTCGTCCGTGGAAGCAAAGCTGGTGGAGGCATGGGAGGGCTGCGCCCCGCAGAGAATTGCTGCAGCCATAGATCGCTGGGAGTGGTTGGAGTTTGTGAGGGGGCTCCTCGAGGTGAGGATGGCCCGTGCCACGGGTCCTGCTCCCAGCATTGGGCAGGGGATCGTATGTTGCCAGGCTTTGAGGTCGTCGCCGCGTGTGCGGCTGTTCTCGGCGCCTGGTTTCCGCGTGTCCCTGGAGGGAAAGTGGAGAGGTGGAGGCATTGCTGCGTGTGGCGTTGTATTCGTAGGTCATGGGCGGTGGTCGTAGATGCCCTCGCTGGATCCCGTGTCTGCTGCAGGGCTGTGTGTTTTGTGTTTCTGCCTGGAGGGTGCGGTGGCCCGCAGTCCTCTCGCGGAAGATGGCGCGGTGCACTATGTCCAGCACGACGCGGCGGTATTCGTGGAGGTCTTCGGTTTCCCTTGTGAGGCGGAGGCTGACGATGGCGTCGGTAATGCTGGAGATGTACACTCTGTAGTCGATCATGCGGTTGGGGTCGATGCCCTCTTGTTCGGGGTAGTGGCAGCTGTGGTTCTTCGCCGTGCTCTTGCGCTTGGTGGGCGGCGGCGTCCGAGGCACGTTCTCCCCAGGACCAGTATCCGGTGGGTGCCCACGCTCTCGGGTTAGGCGGCGGCTCGATGCATGTGATGCGGATGTCATCGCCCTTCTTGATGGGGAGGCGCTTGTCGTTGTACTTTTCCTCTGGCGCCCAGTCCTGGCATGACGTGCGGACCTGGTTGACGTCGCCGTCAGGCGTCAGGGTGGTCCCGCGCTGTCCCGCGTTCGGGAACTAGCCTTCTTCTTTGGCCCGTGGCGGCGCGTCCTGGGTGTCGCGGTAGTTGTTGTCACTGCTGCTGCTTGCCGTTGTGTCACTTGTGGGTAGGTGGTCATTGTCCGTGGCTTGGGTCTTGGCCTTGGCCCGAATGCTGGCACACGTGGGCAGTGCCTCCTTCGGCTGCGGTGATGGCAGTCATATCGCCGGTGCGTTTGGCGTGGCTGTATACGTGTCGTATGCCGCGTCTGGTGACGCAGTGGGTGTGGGGGGCTCCACTGGGGAGTGGTACTGTACGGCGCCTCGTACCTCGGCGGCCGCGCGTGGTCTGTGGTAGTGATCTCTTCGCTGGTGGGCTCCGTCTGCTGCGCTTCGACCCCGTGAGACGCTTCCACTGGTGTCCTGATGGCTCCTTGGGTAGTGCGGGTCGTTGGGTCGTTGGGTGTGAGGGCCTCGTTGGTCGTGCGGGTGTGAGGGCCTCGTTTGGTCGTTGGGTGTGCCTTCGGGTAGTGCGGGTCGTTGGGTGTGAGGGCCTCGTTGGTGCCTGGGCAGACCTGATCGAAGACGTCGGCCCACTCGCTGCTGTCGCGGTAGTTGATGTCCGTGCAATTGCATTTGTTACGCTTGCCGCTCCTAGGGTTTCCCTCCATGTGCCATCTCGAGCCGCAGTCTCTGCACATCGCGAGCGGGTCGTTTTCGTTCGGCGCATGGGTGCCGTTGCTGGATCCTGGGTGGTTGCCAGCGGCACGCAGTTTGTCCGCCCCGTCCTGCTTGTTCCATACATGCTCCAGCATTGTGCCAATGTCGGTGTAGCCTGTGAGCAGGTCCCTCGCGATGTCCTTGACGACTTGGGCAGCTCTTGTCCGAACCTCGTGCTGGCGAAGGAGGACTGTGGGTCGCAGTGGTTGAGCTGGTAGATGCGAAGATGACATTATTGCCAACATCTCAGTCGTTTGTGTACTTGTTGATGTGTCGCATCTCGTGATTTGCCTTCGGTGGCGTCACAGCCTTCACCTCGTTGGCTTTCACAGGTGGAGGCCCTGGCGGTCGTGGTGGCCTGTCGCCGTCGATCTCGAAAGGGATGGGTTCTGTTGAGGATTAGGTCGCCCGCGGTCTCGTTCGTGTACCGAACGATCTCCTTCTTGTCGTTGGTCATGTGCCTCTTCCAAGCCAATCGTACCTTCCAGTCCTCTGTGTATTCCCACGCTGTCTCGCGCGTCTGCGAATTGTGGTCGTAAGCCCGCGCGGTGTTGTTTTTCAGGGTAGGCCCTCCATGGGCACGGTAGTGTCATGGCATGCTCTGGTAGTGATGCATCCCGCCGTCCAGGTTAGGTCGTTCCTTCTTCGGCGCGGTTGGATCGTAGATCGGCGGCACGGTGCGGGCGCGCGGGCTGTACGTGAGGTCAATCGGCTGCTGGGCTGCCATTGGGTACGTTGTCCATCTTGGTGCAGTCATGGGTGCAGGCTTCACTTTAGGTACGATGCCAGAATTACCAATCTGTTGTCAATGTGGAAAAGCTTGCGCCCTCCTGTCCTCGGGCTGAGTGAAGGCGGGTGGCTTGCGCTCGGTCGGGTCGATGACCTTCCAGGTTGGACACATACTGTGAGCTGAGTGATGTCACAAAAGGAGCTTTCTGGCTGCTGCAAGTCGTGGGAAAACTCTAGCTTGTCTCCTGGCGAATCTCTTCCTCCCGTGCCAGGTCGGTCATTATTTCTGCCTTCTACTTGCCGTGGTTTACAGTATGCAGACGAGAGAGGTGCGTCTGAGAAAATAGTCGCTGCGAATACGCCTGAGATCCGAGCCGCTCGACCTGGCTGACACCCTCCCAAGTACACTGACACCTCGGGTGTTGCCAGGCCCTGGAGCCCAGAACCTCCTCCTCCTCCTCTTTCTCCCTCCTCCTCCTCCTCCTCCTCCTTCTTCCTCCTCCCTCCTCCTCTCCTCCTCCTCCTCCTCCTCCTCCTCCTCCTCCTCCCTCCTCTTTCTCCTCTTTCTCCTCCTCCTCCTCCTCCTCCTCCTCCTCCTCCTCCTCCTCCTCCTCCTCCTCCCTCCCTCCCTCCCTCCCTCCCTCCCTCCTCCTGCCGTGGTGGTCTCGCGCCGTGGGGCGGGGCGGCCGTCGGACGACGGCCCTCCCCGCAGCCCCGGCGGGCCTCCGAGGGCGGGGCGGTGGCCCACGCGGGGCCCCGCACGGCGCCGCCGCCGCGCGGCGCCGCCGCCGCGCCGCGGGCGGGCGCCCGGCGGGGCCGCCGGCGGAGCGACGAGGTGCCGCTCGCGGCGCCGGCTGCGGTGCGGATCCGCTTCGTCGGGGGCCTCGAGACCTCGACCCCCTCGCGTGGTGAAAAAAGCACGGCGGGCGGTTTTTCCTTCTTTTCGGCCTCTGGGGGCCCTCACCGGCCCTCGGGACCGTCAAAAAGCGACTCAGGACGAAAAACCGGCCCCGGGGAATGGGTCGAGACCTCGGGGGGTCAACGTCATGAAAAAATCATGACGTCGGGGGTCTGGGGACGGGGGCCCATGCAAGCGGGGGTCAGCCAGAGCGCCCGATCTTGCAGAATCCTGCGGGGCCGGGGTGGCACGGACCCGGGTTCGGGTGCAGGATCCTGCAGGATCTTGCAGGATCCTTCGCGTCGGCCTGGGTTTGGGTGCAGGATCTTGCAGGATCTTGCAGGATTCTGCAAGGCCTGACTGACCCGGGTCTGGATTGACCCAGGTCAGAAGATCCCCGAGTTCGCTTCGGTTCGATTCGGCGGCATCGGCCGGGGCATCTGGTGCGGGACGATGTGCCGGCGATGTGGTGCGCTTCCGATTTGTTGCGCGACGTCGCGATCCAGTCCAGCCCAGGCTCGGGCCAGACGAAAGGGGGGATCGGGAAAGGGGGGGGTACGAAATGTGCTGCGTGTAGCTGGTTTCGGCCCCGCCGAGGGGCCCATTCCTCGATGCAGGGCCGCCTTCGGCGCCGGGAGGCGCCGGGAAATTCCGCTACGTGAGCTGATTCTCAGACCCCCCCTTGGCTATCCCCCCCGTTCGCCCAGCCCGACGGGCCTGCCCAGGAGGGAGGGTGGCGCTGGGGGGGCGGCGCCCGTGGGCCCATTGGGGGGGTTCGCGGTGCCAGGGGGGGAGGCGAGGGAGCGGGCCGTGCACGCCGTGCCTCCGCCCTGGAGCGCGTCTGATTTGCGCGCGCCTGGTGCGGCAGGTCGATTGCACTGCTCTGCCCCTCCCCCCTCCGTGCCATCCTCCGTCTCCTCCCGACGCCCGTTATCGCCACGTCTTGGTGATCCTTTCCCCTCCTCTCCTAAACCCCTAGTCGAGAGGCCGACATCCGAAGCGGCCTCGGGTGCACAGTCTGGCGGGCACGATGGCTGCCCTGTGCACGTGGGTTGCTGGGACGGTTCTCCTTCCTGTGCCGTCTCGGCCTCAGCGTGCTGGTGTGGGGCCGCTGCCCGCCCGTCGCCCGCTCTCCGCTCCAGGCTTTCGTGTCTCACGACTCTGGAGCGGGAGCGTTGACACCATCTCCTGACTCACTTCGGGGGAGCGTAAGACCCGGGTTTGCCAGGACCCGGGTTCGCCATCGTTTTTTGACGACCGCGCCTCGGATTTTGACGAGGAGGAGTTTCGTGGGATGTCTGCAGCGGGAGGCCTCGTCAAAATGCAGGCTCGGCCTCGTCATTTTTTTGACGACCTCGTCGGGGATTTCCGAGTCCCCTGTACCCGGGTCTTACGCCCCCCTGATCACTGCAGACTGGTGGGTGGTTGGTGCATTCAGCGGTGCATGTCAAAAATAAAACCCTCTCCAAACCCCCTTCTACTACTCGCCTTTCTCTCGTCGTCGTCCTTCTGTCGACTCCTCAGTCTCTTCTCCTTCGGCGTCGCTTCACGTAAGTCGCATGGGGCGCGCAGTATGAGTGTTCCCCATGCAGCCTTCGCGAGGAGAGCATAGCGTGTCCCTTCCAGTGTTCGGTCGGTTTGGATTGGCCCGTTGATGTTGTCCCTTGTGCCAGATGCGTCGGGTATGTCCCTTGGTGATTTAAAGTTCTTGAGCCAGTCGTTGGAGCCATGGCCCAGGCACGAGTGTTGGCTCCATCCTGGACCCAAGTGCCCAGGGCCAGGCGTGCATTCCCGTGCCATGAGTCCGTGACTAGATCTTGGGCCCGGCGTGCCTCTTCTTGCGGGGAAGAATCGGGAGGGGATGGGTCTGGGAGCCATGCGTCGTGCGTTTCGCTTGCTTTCCCTCATAACATCACCGCCGCCACCACGAAATCCCCCTATCCCCACTGCCGCCACCACCCGCCCCCCACGTTCCTTCGCACCACAGCCGCCCCTCACTCCCCCGTAACCCCTCTTTCCTTGTTCCCACCCGCCTCCTCCAGGAGGGAGGGCTAGTGCGAGGCAGGGGAGAAAGGGCGGGGAGGGAAGGGTGATCGGAGCTGGAAGTGGATTGTGGTGGTAGTAGGATGTAGGAAGGGATGAAGTGGTTTGAGGTGGTGGTGCTGTTAAGGGGGGGGAGCGTGAGGAGGACAGGAGGGCGATGGGGAGGAAGGGATGGATGGAACCAGTGAGGTCGCCCCGTTTGTCACTAATCGTCCCCTGTCAGCCATCGCACCGAAAACTGCCACACCTAACTCGAGCAACCGATTTGCAGCGCGTTAGCTTGGTGCGGATCTGATGCCAATCATTCGTATAATGTCTTGCTGGGACTTGCTGTGACTTCGGCGGGGCGATGCGTGCATGGTACGTGTAGGCCAGCAGCCCCTTCAGCTTCTTCTCTATACTCAACTTGGATGTATGTGCCCTGTGACCTCGTCGTGGACGCAAGATGCTGTGACGAGATGCGACTACGCAGGACACTACCAACAAGCTAATGGCACCACTGCGGCGGAAAACTGTACATAGCTTTTCAGGAGAGGAAAAACACAAAGACACAATTTATCTTCGATTCCTCAGAAAATATGGGAAACTATAGGAAGTGGGGGGGAAGACAAAACCCCCGAACATATAGGAGCATGTGGGGAATCTTTTTATTTGTGTGTATTTATTTGTGTGTCCTGGGGCCCCTTCAGCTTTGCACAGTTGTGATGAGGGCCCCCTGTGGGGGGCCACGATGGGGGGCCACGATGGGGGGATCGGGATAGATCTAGGGTAGGGATAGGGATAGGGATAGGGATATATATATATATATATATATATATATATATAGGGCTACACAGGGATATCGGGATAGGGATGTAGGCAATGGTGCCTCAATGACATGGGGACAGGCAGGAGGAAATATATAGGATAGGGATGGGGATCAGGCGCGCAGGGATAGGGACAGGGATAGGGAGGGAGGGGAGGAGGAGGAGCAGGAGGAGGAGGAGGAGGAGGAGGAGGAGGAGGAGGAGGAGGAGGAGGAGGAGGAGGAGGAGCAGGGACAGGGATGGGGATGGGGACGGCAACGGGAGGTCACGGGTGGCCGTGGGAGAGGCCACGGGCGGCAGCGGGAGAGGCCACGGGAGGCCACGGGAGGCACTGTCGCCGGACCCACTCCGCAACCGGCAGCGTACCGCTGGTCCCCTACACCTTAGGCGATGCTTAAGAAAACTTACATTTTCGGCCAGAGTCTCGATTATTTTGAACGTTTCAATGTAAGTCTTAAGATTTTAGTGGAAATGTTGGATTTTTGTTCAAGTTCTGAGACTATGAATTTCTTAACCCATGGTTTCTTAAGCATTTCGCAGGGTGTACATATTGTAGAGAACGTCGGTTAATCGAGCCTCCTGTCTCGCAGTCTCTGAGGCTGGCCCCCTCGCCGCGTGCGGCCTCTGAACCTCGACATCCGCCGATCTGCCGTCTGCAATCCGCGGCCACAGAGCTCCCGATCCTTCCCCGGGAGTAGTGTTTTTTATCATCCCAGGTCCATCTTTGCCCGATGACGGTTCCCAGAGGCGAAGTCGATCAGCAGCGACGGGATTGAACCAGAGTCGTCTCGTCTGAGGTTTGGGCAGGAATCGTGGAAACAGCGGATCGGACCTCGCTCCCATCGTGGGCGAAAACTGTATCCGTATCCGCGGCCTCGCGGGCTGGGCCCCTGGGCCGCGACCCCGCGGATACAGGGCTGGCTTTCGCGGCTGCCCCGCGCGGGACGCATCCGTGGGACTGCGTATCCGCGGGATCGCTTCCCGGAGTCCAGACCTCGAGGGCGCCGACACGGACATGGTCGCCGCTCGTGATCCCATGGGGCCGACACCGCAGCTCCGTCGTGGTCGTAGCCGCAAGCCGCCAGGACGCGAAGCTGGTGCCGCTCGTCGCCCACGCCCAGCGCGTGGCCTCCGTGCAGTTCCAGCAGGCCCGCGCCGCTCCCCGGCATGCGCCGCGCTCGGGGGCCACCCCTTGCGCGGGGGCGAACAAAAGGACGTACACGCCGATCATTTAAAGTAGGTTGGACGTTCCAGATCCCGATCTACCTCAAGCGCCTTCCTACTTCACGCCGATCGTTTAAAGTAGGTTGGACTTACACGCCGATCCTAAAGTAGGTTGGACGTACACGCCGATCGTTGAAAGTAGGTTGGACTTTCCAGATCCAGATCTACTTCGAGCGCCTTCCTACTTCAATCATCGATATGAGGTTCGAAGTGTTTTGTTATACTTGGGCGGGCTGGCCCGAACCCAGTTTATCCGCCCTCCTACTTCATGTTTGCACCTGCTCCTTGTTTTGTTATACATGGGCGAGCTGGCCCGAACCCGGTTTATCCGCCCTCCTACTTAGTAACTTCATGTCTCCACCTAACAAAAATGTTTGCACCTGCTCCTCTCAACCGGCGGGTACAGCCATCGTGCTACCCAGGAGGAGCGCTGAACACGCAACGAGGGGGCTTTCTTCCTGGCCACGGCGAGCCTCGGCCACGACTCGGTCCCCCTGCCTGGATCTGCGGAGGGACCCGAAGGCCGGAGCCCCTCCCGAGCCCAAAGCGGTCCCTATAGTTCCTCCTCCTCCTCCTCCTCCTCCTCGTCTTCCTCCTCCTCCTCCTCCTCCTCCTCCTCGTCTTCCTCCTCCTCCTCCTCCTCCTCGTCTTGGCATCACGTGCAAACGACTCTTCGTGGGTTTCGCATCTGTGCTTCGCGCGAGCGCTCGTGGCGCGAGGCTGGCCATTCGGACTTGGGGGGCAGGCGCACTCGTGCCTCTCTGGGCTCCCTGCTGGCGGCCCGCCGGGCCCCTTCCCCGTCGGCGGCACTCGGAGGGCGCCAACTACAGCCGGGGCCCTGAAGAAGGAACCCTTTTCGTTGGGGAGGGGCTCCGTGTTCCTTGATTGTTTCACAGCTTGCCTCAGGTTTTCCTTATGTGCTCGATGGGAAATCGAAGATTAACTTATGGAGTAAAGGGGCCTCGTTCCTTATTTAGGGTTCCTTAGGTCAACGCCCCGACTGTACACACATGTACTGATCCTGGCCAGGGTCGATCCTGGGCCCGGAATCGGTGCTTGTGCTTGTGTGTGTGTGTGTGTGCGCCCTCCTCAAGCCAGGCGGGCGTACAGTGAGCGGCTTGAATAAGGAACACTTACTTTTCAAGAGGGGCTCGGTCGTTCCTTAGGTTTGCATGCGTTATTTACAGTTCCTTATGCGTTATTTGTTATTTATCGTTCCTTATGCGTTATTCCTTGGGATAGAAAAGGGGCTTCGTTCCTTATTTATCGTTCCTTACGTCAGGCCGATGATTGTATACACCGATCCTGGGCCCTTGATAGGGCTGGCCAGGGCCGGCGTGGGCGTATAGGTGGTGCTCTTCTGTGCACGGGCGCGCCCGGCGGCTGGAGGGTGGGAGGCGGCGAGCAGCTCGCCGCTGTCGTAGCCCTGGCCCTCGCTTTCGCCCTCGGGGGCCTCCGCCTTTGGGGGCCCTCGTCGCCGCGGCTGGATCCGCCTCGGAGTCCTGGCAAGAGCACGCTCAGGGAGTGGCCGTATCGGTAGTTTTCCGGCTTCCGAGTATTGCTTGGATGGCACTGCCTACCAGCTTCCAGAAGGCCCATATCTCGTAAAGAGTGTTTTCTGTGGGCGCTTGGAGGGGGGGAGGCAGGGTCTGGAACCGCCCTCCCCCCCCTGGGTTCAAGGAAGGGGGGGGTTAGAACCGCCCCCCTCCGCCCCCCCTCCAGGGAGGGGGGTTTCGAACCCCACCCTTTCCCTCCCCCCCCGGGGACTGCGCCGGCGCCAGTGACGGCCCCTCTTCCCCTCCTGGGCAAGCGCAGGCGCGGGCGGCGGCTGTCGGCGGCGGCGCGGAGCGTCGACGAGGACGACGACTCAAGGGGGGGAGGGGGGGTTCGAACCCCCCCCCTTTCCTCTGGGCCGGGGCCGGCGCCGTCTGGCGGCGGCGGCGGCGGCGGCGACAATCAGGACGACGACGACGGCGACGACGGCGACGACGGCGACGACGACGACGAGCACGACTACGACGACGACTTCGACGACGACGACGGTGGCGACGACAGCGACGACGACGTTGACGACGGCGACGACAATGACGACGACGGCGACGACGACGACGACAAGCACGACGACCACGACGACGATGACGGCGAAGACGAAGACGACGACGAGGACGACGACGACGACGACGGCGACGATGACGGCGACGACTACGGCAATTGACACGACGGCGGTGGCGACTACGACGACGACGGCGACGACGAGGACGACGACGACGACGAGGAAGACGACGACGACGACGACGGCGGCGACGACGGCGGCGACGACGACGACACGACGACGGCGACGACGACGATGACGAGGACGACGACGAGCATGACGGCGACGACGACGGCGGCGACGACGACGACGAGGACGACGGCGACGACCACGGCGACGATGGCGACGACGGCGACGATGACTACGACGACGGCGACGACGACGACGATCACGACGACGGTCACGACGACGACGGCGACGACGACGGCGACGACGACCACGACGACGATGGCAAGGGCGACGGCGACGACGACGGCGACGACGACGACAACGACGACGAGCACGACGTCGACGACGGCCACGACTGCGACGATGGTGACGACGACGGCGGCGGCGGCAACGACGACGACGACAACGACAACGACGACGACGAGCACGACGACGACGACTGCGACGCCGACGGCGACGGACACGACGACGACGAAGACGACGGCGACGAGCGGGATGACGACGACGACGAGGACGGCGGTGACGACGACGACGACGACGAGCATGACGACGACGACGTCGACGCCGACGACGACGACGGCGGCGGCGACGACGACGGCGACGACGACGACGACGACGACGGCGACGACGACGACGACCACGATCACGACGACGACGACGATGGCGACGACGACGATGGCGACGGTGACCAAGATGACGTCGAGCTTGACGACGTCGACTACGACGACGACGGCGACGACGGCGACGATGACGACGACGACCACGACTACGGCGACGCCGGTGATGACGACGACGACGGCCACGACGACGATTACGACGACTGCAAGCATGACGACAACGGCTACGACGACGACGTCGAAGATGTCGGCAACGACGACGACGAGGAGGATGACGCCGACGACGGCGACAGCGACGACGACGATGACGGAAACCGCGGGAGGTTCGCGCGACGCAACTCGAATATTACTGACATTTGAGGTCCGGACCCGACAGTGTCCCGACATTCAGTAACTACAAGGGACCTTGTCGGTGTCGTCGTCTTCGTCCTGGTCATCGTCGCCGCGTCGCCGCCGTCGGCGCTGCCAACCGCCGCCGCCGCCGCCGGCGCGCCTGCGTCGGGGTGGGGGGGGGGTGATCGGGGAGGGGGGGGTGGATGGGGGAGGGGAGTCCTCCTGGTTTTGTTCGACCGCGTCGATTGTTCCCAAGGCAAGCGCTCGTGAATCGCGCTCTCTCATATCTCGGGACTCTGCCAAATACCGCTCTCACTTTCTAGTCACAGTCGTCTATGGACACATTGGGTGGATACGTCTACAGACTGCGCGGCCGTTGCGTTCGGCGCGGGACAGGGTCGGAGAAAGGGTAGATTCGTTTACGATATTTCATGGGCGAGGTCCCACATCGCACTCCCAAGTGTAGGTTTCTTTTTCTCATCCTCCTCCTGCTCGTCCTCCCTCCTGTCTCCCCTTCCCGCCGCGTGCGCGGGAAGAAGACGATGAGGAGGTGGACGTGGAGGAGCAGGGGAAGGAGTTGGCAGCGGGAATGAGGAAGGAGGGCAAGGAGAATGATGATTTCGTTGACGATGGCGATGACGATGGCGATGGTGACGATGACGATGGTGACGATGATGATGATGATGATGATGATGATGATGATGATGATGATGATGATGATGATGATGATGATGATTCTGCTGATGCTGGTGCTGATGACGATGCTGATGACGATGGTAATGGCGAAGCTGATGATGATGGCCCACGACTCATCAGCGATGTTGCAATAAACCCTCCCTCCAAGTTCTCTATGCATAGGCCGCTACTGGTTTTATTTTCGTTGAGGGAAGTGCCTCGTTGGAAGACAACGGTGTGAAAACCCTGAACTGCGCCAAAACACCATTCTTGGTTTTCCAATGCCGCGAATCAACGTTATCGTTGCGCCCAGATGGTGTCGAGTCGGGCCACAAAAAACTATTCCCGGGACTGCAACACAGCGCATCAATGTGATTATTGCGCCCTGACAGTCGTACATCGTGCCAACTTTTAATTTCTGCGACATCAGCCATGAGAAACCGTACAACTCTGGCAAATTCTTAAGACGAGTGTGCGCACGAATATGCGCGCAGCCGAGGCGAGAACCACATTTTGAAAAGGAGCCGCCCTCCGTCCGAGAAGCTGCTGCAAACTTTGAAGACGAGTGTGCGCGGAGCTAATGCGAGAGCCGCGTATTGAAAATGACTCGACCTCCATCCGTGAAACTCAGGCGAATCTCAAACTTCAGGATCATGACGGTGAGGAAGCCTCAGGCGAAACGCCCAGCCCGCCCTACCGACACGGTTCGGGGTGCGACAGGGAGGAGGAGGAGAAGGAGGAGGAGGAGGAGGAGGGGGCTCTGAATGGGGGAGGACTTAGGAGTCAGGAGTGAGGAGGTGGGAGGAGGCTGCACGAGCAGAGCGAGCACGATGGCCGCCAGCAACTCCCGCCCGGTCGCCTTGGGCAGGGCCGTGGCGGCGGCCTCAGAGAGGAGAGCGCCTGCCTTCTCGGAGGCGGGCGCCGTCTGCACTAAAGACGGCCGCTGCCCGGGGCACGGCGGCACCTGCCGTGCCAGGCGTCGTCGCTGTTGGGCTTTGCCGTCCCAGCTCCTCGGGGCGCGCCGAGGAGTAGGGAGGGAGAGAGGGAGGGAGGGAGGGAGGGAGGGAGGAGGAGGAGAAGGACGAGGACGAGGACGAGGAGGGAGAGGAGGAGGAGGAGGAGGGAGGAGGAGCAGAGGCAGAAGGAGGATGAGAAGAAGGAGGAGGAGGAGGAGGAGGAGGAGGAGGAGGAGAAGGGCGAGGCACTGCGGCCAAGCAGTAGGCAGGGGCTGCTTCTCGGAGGCCAGCGCCGCACACTGGAGGATTGCGCCGGCACCAATTTACAGAGTTTCGGACCGCGGGAGGAGGAAGAGGAGGATGAGGATGAGGATGAGGATGAGGATGAGGATGAGGATGAGGAGGAGGAGGAGGAGGAGGAGGAGGAGGAGGAGGAGGAGGAGGAGGAGGAGGAGGAGGAGGTGAGGAGGGGGTGGAGGAGGAGGAGGAGGAGGAGGAGGAGGAGGAGGAGGAGGAGGAGGAGGACTGCAAGGAGGTGGGACTGCAAGGAGGTGGGAGTGGCGGGGCTGGCGCGTGGACAGGCTCACGATTTGCTGATTCGTGCTATCCACTTTCTCTCTGGGTGACGGGGCCTTCGTTTCATCGGGGCTACACCTTAGGCGATGCTTAAGAAAACTTAAGTTTTCGGCCAGAGTCTCGATTATTCTTAACGTTTCAATGTAAATCCTAAGATTTTGATAGAAATTGTGGGTTTTTGATTCAAGTTCTGAGACCATGAATTTCTTAACCCATGATTTCTTAACCATTTCGCGTGGTGTACAGTCGGGGCCCTGAAGAAGGAACGCTTTTCGTTGGGGAGGGGCTCGGTGTTCCTTGATTGTTCTACAGTTTGCCTTCTGTTTCCCTGAGGTTTTCCACGGGAAATCGAGGTTCAACTTATGGGAGAAAGGGCCCCGTTCCTCATTTTGGGTTCCTTAGGTCAACGCCCCGACTGGACCTGCCCCCATATTGTGCTATCTTGTGCGCGCATTATCCGTAGTCGGAGCCGGTTGCGGGCCGTGGTGCCCCAGGCCGCTTCCGGCTCCATCGTAATCACCTTTTCGTTCAGAGCGTAGGGGTACTCGGTGCGTCGGGCGGCTGGCTATTAATGCGGGATCTGACGCACTTGCGGGCGGACGGCTCTCAAGGCAGCTTGCAGGAGGAAATGGGAAGGAGGAGGAGGAGGAGGAGGCTGAGGAGGATGAGGAAGAGGAAGAGGAGGAAGTGGGGAGCAGGGGGAAGGGGACATGATGATGCTGGTGGTGGTTGGTGACGATGGTGATGACGACGATGATGATGAAAGGAGATGAATGGAGATGAAGGAGGGAGGAGAAGGCGATGTAGGGGTGAGGGGAGGGAAATGATGAGTCGCGACGCGAGGGTGTCCGGGTCGTCGTCGGCGTGGACGTCGTCGTCGCTCTCCCGCGCGGGCCCGCAGGACCTCATAGGCAGGGTCAGCAAGCGGAGCGGGCTGCGGCTGACGCTCCTGTCCGAGGGCGGGAAGAAGGCCGCGGGGAGCGCCGCCCCCGCGGGGGGCCTGCGGTCAGGGCGGGCGTCCAGCAGGGGCCTCGGCAGGCAGGGGCCCGTGCATCCCCCGATCCTGGGTGTCCTGTGTGCATGTGTTTGCTCTGCGTTCGCGGTCCCAGGCTCAGTATCGTTCATCCGACCCCCGTCCCCATGCCCATCCCCTTCGAGACCCCCACCACATTAACCCCCCCCAGTTGGGGATACACCCCTCGAAACCCGAGGGGAACGACCTAGATCCCCATCTAGGGGGGTAAACCGGCCAGTGTGTGCCCGTGTTCTGCTTTCGCGGTCCCAGGTTCGGGCCGGACGAAAGGGGGGAATAGGGATAGGGGGAGTTACGAAATCTGCTGCATGCAGCCGGTTTCGGCCCCGCCGCCGGGCCCTTTCCTCGATGCATTGCCGCCTCCGCCGCCAGGAGGCGCCGGGAAAGTCAGCCACGTGAGCTGATTCTCACCCCCCCCCTTTGCTATCCTACCCTTTCGCCCAGCCCGACAGGTGCCTTGGCACCTTGTCGCGTTCTTGGAGCTTTACAT
>CAUYUJ010020173.1:20000-42500 GCA_963575745.1 Prorocentrum cordatum
TGTGGTGTGCAATATATGCGGCGACGAGGCGGCGACTGCGGCTACATAGCCGAGCGGCAGACGAGCCCACAAGTTCAACATTAAAACACCACGAACAAAACCTTCGATTCCCCAACAGTGCTTGCACCCAGGGATTCTTACTTCTGTTCTAAGGAAAGGGCCTGGGTGTCGGTCTGGCGGCTCCGTGCTTGCCCTTGTCTGGGCCTGGATGTCGGTTTGGCGACTCCATGCTTGCCGTCGCCGTCCCGTCGCCGCCCCGTCACCGCACGTCGTTTGGGCCTGGGTGTCGGTCTGGCGGTTCCGTGTTCGCCGTCGCCGCGCCGTCGTCACCGTTGCCTCCCCGTCATAGTTCAGTGAACTATGAGCATAGTCTGTGTTCCTGGTATGATTTCGACATGTGCGCGCATGTGGATGTTGTGTGTGTGTTTGTTTTGTTAGCAAGGGATTATAAGGCAATGATTTGTTGTGATGAGCGATTGCCCGCGCAGAGTATGTTTTGACGGATGACGGAGAGGGGGCGAGACCGGGCCTGCTTGGGAGGCAGAACCGAACGTATGTAATTTGCAGCGTCCCTAAAACGACGCGAAGATCGGGACAACATCGGATCGGGATAACTCGAAATCTCTGAGAATCGGCGGGTTTGGAGGATGTATTGGGCGCCGCGGCCGCTCCAGAGCGTTCCGGAACGCTCTGAGAGCGCTCCGGAACGCTCTGGAGCGATTTATCCCGATCCTAGCCCTGTTTTAGTCCCAGGTGGAAGCGGTAATTTTGGGTTGGGGTGGCAGTCTGAAACGGGTGCCGTTTTGCCTAGCACGCCCTGCCTGTAAATTCTCTTTCTGCTCTGTTCCTGCCTGTGCTGCTGCTGGCCCCCCGCCTCCCGTTGTGCGCCTCAGCCGTTTCGGGCTCAGCCTTCAGTCTTGAAGGCCCTGTCGCAGTGCGGCCCTGCTCAGTCTTGGGGCGCCCCCTTTGCAGAGCCGCCAAGCAGGTGACATCGGACATACGAGAATTCAGCATAAATATCCACACTCACACAGCAGTAAAGTATCAGCAGTATCGTTTCGCCTCTTGACGGACAGCTGGTCCGACTTTGGTTTCGCTCCCGCCGGGAGCCGCTCACTGAAAGCAAGCAGGACTGTTTCAGATCGCAGGGCGTGGTCCACGCTCCGCCCGCAGTGGAACAAGATCCGATCATATTGGTAGCGCACGTCGTGCAGCTGAGTTCTCGCCGCGATGGTGCAGCAGGAAGGTGATGCCTCCGAGGCCTACGACGACGACGGTGGCGTCCGCCGCCGCTGGACCCGCGGCCGCCGCGGGCGCGGAGCTTCCGGTTCCACCAGCTCCGAAGGGCGGGCCGACCCTTTGTCCCCGAAGGGTGCGGCGCCGGGCGCCAAGTGGCGCGAGGGAGCGCTGCCAGTAGCCCCGACCTTCTGCGGGGATCGCTGGGCGGACCCGCGCTGCTGGGAGCATTGGAAAAACGCCGTGGACGCATGGAGATTCCGTATCGAGCGCTACCTTCCGCTCGTTCAGGCCGCGCTGCAGTTGAGGGACGCCATCACCGGAAAGGCCCTGAAGGAGATCATCTCCGAACCGCCCATGATGTGGGCCGACGACGACGGCGTCGACCCTTGGCCTAGGCTCGATGCGGTGGGCTCCGACCGCTAATGTGATGGCCGATCCATTCGCTAAGATTTCTGAGGCCTCTGAGAAGGCCTTGCGCAGTGGCTCATGGATCCCGCCATCGAGCAGTTTGCCTAGAGCAGCAGCGGAGTTTTCAGGCAACCAAAGAAACGTGCCAGTCTGAAGCGGGTGCCGTTTTACCTGGCGCATTTTGCTTGCAAGCTCTTTATATTATGTTCCTGCCCGTGCTGCTGCTGGCCCCTCGGCCCCGCGTTGCGCCGCGGCCTTTTCGGGCCTCACCCTCTGTCATGAGCGGGCCCCTCTCGCTGCGCGGCCCAACTCAGTCTCGAAGGCCCCCTCTTACAGAGCCGCCAAGCAGGCGGCGTCGGACACGCGATAATTCGGCATAGAGATCCACGCGCGCAGGAGTGACGTGTCAGCGATGTCGTTTTGCCTCTCGACGGACAGCTGGTCCGACTTCAGTGTCCCCCCGCCGGGGGATTGTTCAAAGCAGGCAGAAGTGTTGCAAATCGCGGACCGCGGACCACGCCCCGCCCGCAGCGAAACGAGATCCGATCACAGGCAGAAGGTGGTAGAACTCGCCCGAAAGAAAAACCCATGTGGCGCAATCTATGCGGCGCACAGCAATGCGCGGCAATGCAAAAAATGCAACGCGTAGCAATTGCAATGCAGAGGAACACAAATCATTGCAAATCAATGCGAATCAGTGCAAAGCAGCGGAAGGCAGAGCAAAACAGTACAAAACAGTGTACGTAATGGCAAATCAATGCAAATCACCAAAGAACATCAAATCAATGCGACGCAATGCACAACAATGCAAACCTGTGCAAATCAATGCGAACAAATCAAAAGCAAAGCAGCGCATTGCAACGCACTGCGAAGAAGTACAGCGGAATTCGCAGTAATGCATAGCAGTGCACACCAATGCATACCAATGCAACGCAATGCGTCGCAACGCAAGGACATGCAATGTAACGCAATACAAAGCACTGCAACGCAATTCAACGCAATACAAGACAATACAACGCAAAGCGCCGCAACGCAACTCAAAGTAATGCGACGCAAAGTGATGTGACGCGATGCAAAGTAATGCGTGGCAATGCCAAGCAATACGAAGCAACGCGTTGCAATGCAACTTAATGCAAAGTCATGCACGGCACTGCAAGGCAATGTAGCGCAACGCAATTCACGGCAAAGCAAATACATGCAACGCAGTGCAATGCACCAAAAAGCAATGTGAGGCAATGCGACGCAGTACACATCCACACAGAGCAACGCAAAGCGATGTTGCACAACGCACCGCAATGGGAAGCAGCTCAAGGCGCAGAAATGCAGAACAATTCAATGCAGTGCAATGCGACACAATGCACATCCATACAACGGAATGCGACGCAAGGCAAAGCAACCCAATGCACTGCACAGCAAACTGCGTCACAATGCAACGTATTATAACGCAGTGCGCGCAAGTTTGTGCAAACCAGTGCAACACCATGCAATGCAAAGCGCTGCGCAGCAACGCAGTGAACAAAGCAAACAAAGCAGGTCAACGCAGCGCAACGCAACGCACTGCAATGCAAGCCGGTGCAAAATAAGAAACAATGCAAGTCACTGGAATGCAGTGGAGTGCAATGCAAGGGAACGTGCTGCACTGCACTGCGACGCAAGCAGTGCAATACACAGCAGCGCATAACAAAAAACGATGCACTGCAACGTAGTAGTAACACATAATGCAACTCAAGACAACGCAATGTAACACCATGCAAAGCAACGCGTTGCAGTTTTAAGCAAAGCATTGCACCGCGATGCAACGCTATGTAACGCAATGCAAAGCAACGCGACGCAATACAACTCAATACATCGCAATGAAACGCAATGCGCAGCAATGCAGCTCGCGCCAAACCATGGCACATCAATACAACACAATGTGCAGCAACGATTCGTAATGCGAAACAGTACGAAACATTCACAAACAGTCCCATGCAATGCGATGCAATGCAGTTCGAAGCAATGCATATGAATTCCATGCAATGCAATGCAACGCAATACAGCGCAATGCAAAGCAGTGTGAAACAATGCAAAGCAACGCGCAGCAATGCAAGGCAATGTATTGCGATTGCAACGCAATGGAAGGCAACATGTTGCAAGTCCGTGCAAAGTAGTGCAAAGCAGTGCAGCTCAACGCAAATCAATGCAGCACAGTGCAAAGCAATGCGTAGCAAGCGAAGCAACGCAAAGCAACGCAATGCAGTGTAAAGTAATGCAATGCAATGCAAAGCAGAAAAAGCAAAGCAAAGCAATGCAAAGCAGCGGGTTGCAATGCACAGCAATGCAATACAATGCAATGCAAATGAACGAAAAGCAATGTCATGTAATACAAAGCACTGCAATGCAAGGAAGCGAAATGCAAAGCAATGCGAAGCACTGCGACGCAGTACAACACAGCGGAAAACAATGCAAAGCAGTGAAGAACAATGCAAACCAATACAAATCAAGGCCAAACAGGGCAACGGAACGCGAAAAAATGCAAGGCATGCTTTTGCAATGCAATGCAATGCAACGCGATGCAAAGCAGCGCGTTGCAACGCAAGGCAAAAAAATGCAACGCAAAGTGCTGCAAAGCAATACGAAACGATGCTAATCAATGCAGCGCAGTGCGACGCAGTGCAAGGGCATGCAAGGCAACGACATGCAATACAACGTAACGTTAAGCAGTGCACAGCAGCTCAAAGCAAGTCGATGCGGCTGCAGTGCACGACGGCGACGGGCGGCACAACGGGATGCAACTCCGTTCAAAGCGATGCCGGTGCAGTGCGAAGCAGCGCAGCTGCACTGCCCGGCGGCGACGGGCGGCCACGAGCGGGCAGGATCGTCACAGGGGCCCTGTGCTGTCGGCGGCGGCGGCGGCGGCGACGGGCGGTGCCGGGCGGCCACAGGGCGGACGGACCGACACTTCCTCCTCCTCCTCCTCCTCCTCCTCCTCCTCCCCCTCCTCCTCGTCCTCCTCCTCCCCTCCTCCTCCTCGTCCTCCTCCTCTCCTCCTCCTCCATCCTCCTCCTCCTCCTCCCCCTCCCCCTCCTCCTCCTCCTCCTCCTCCTCCTCCTCCTCCTCCTCCTCCTCCTCCTCCTCCTCCTCCTCCTCCTCCCCCTCCTTTGGAAGAGTTACTTTGGAAAGCGAGGCGAGTCCCCTAAGTGCAAGCATCGTTTGGGGAAAGTCCACGCAACAACATTGCGGCAACATAATAAAATATGGGCAAGAACGCGATGATGAAGGACATGACCAGTCATCATATTTTGATTATAAGCAGAAATGGATATAGTACGCGCAATTCGTCGAGCAACTACTACTCATCTCACCACTCACAACACACATTGTATTTTTGGTCGCAACACAGACGACCCGTAAGAGTAGGAATGCTGCAAAGCAAATCAAAAGCCACCAGGCCTGTTCCTCCAGCGCCCCCGGCAGGTCAAGACCGTCCTTGGCTACACCGTCTACCGCTTCCGGCCGCGCGTCATGGTTGTCCTGCAGGCGCGCGGCCGCCTTCTCCCCCCTCCCCGGCCGCTGGCGCACTCCTCCTCCTACAGCGAGGGGCGAGAGGGCGGGGGAGTCGACGGTGGGGTTCGGGGATCGGGGAACAAACAACGGCATGAGCATACATTTTTTGGAGCTCCGCGCGCAGCATCAACAGTTTCTGTTTATGCAGTTTTTTATTTCTCTATTTTTTGGGGGGGGAGCTCCTTCCGGGAGAGGGGTAGGCAAAAATCTGCTCCACGCAGCCAGGTTCGGTTCCGCCCTTGCGGTTCTCTTTTGACGAGGGGGGGATCGTGTCGGATCGATCGAGGAGCAGGAGGGTGATTGAGGTTTTCGGACGAGGTTGACGAGGGTCGATCGATCATGCGGAGGGGGATAGATGAGGGGGGAGGAGGATCGATCGAGATTTCTGGTCGCTCTTGTTTTTTGTTTTCGGGGGGGCTCCTGGGAATCTCTCCAGAGGCGGGAACCCTCCGCGGGCCTCGTGCCGCCTCCAGAGACCCCCACGGGACGTGAGACTGAGGAGCACGGATGAGGAGGGGGGAATAGGGTCGAGACAACGCACGCGTGGATTCGGGCGCGTGGATCAACGACGGATCCCGTTTCCATGCGACATCGGCGCGCTCCGTCGCAAAGTCAGGCGCTTGGGCTTCACGTTTCGGTGGATACCTGAGCTGGTGCCCACGCGCCAGATCCACGGATCCGAAATGCATGTCAGCATGCGCCTGAAGGGGTTGACGGCTACATGAGGGGGTTTGAAATCTGCTGCATGCAGCTGGTCTCGGCCCCACCTCCAGGCGCTTTCCTCGATACTTTGGATACTTGGAGCCTCCGGCACCGGGATAACCAGCTACGTGAGTCGAGTCGCTAACCCTCTCTTCACTATCTCCCCCGTTTGTTTTGGGGAGCAGAACCTCGAAGAAGTAACAGCGGCACAAGCACACGTGCTCGACGGTCCGCGCGGATTTCTGTGATCGGCGTTTTGGATTCAGAGGCCATGTTGGGGGTGGCAGGCTCGGGCGGCAATGCATGGACCCCAGTCGCCCACGCATCGCCGATAGGGGTCCGATAGTTGATCCCGCCCACGAGAGTGGGTTTCCCTACCGATTCGGGGATGGATGTATCGCCGATTCCAGGTCGATGTTCCCCCCCCCTCCCCCCCCTTAGACGGTCGCTTCCCCTCGTGGGCCCCCCATGCTGCGCTTCCGGCGCCGCCCCTGGCGCGCTGCGCGCGCCAGGGAGGCTGGTCCGGCGCCAGCCCGGGAAATCCGCGCGGGCCTCCGAAGCCTTCTATACTCACGTTGCTCGTTTCTTATCCGAGGGGAGGGCGGAGGGAGGCGACACGAGTTCGGATGGCGTTCAGGTGTCTGTGACACACGCCCGCAGCATGCCCAGTGCTGGGTGCAGCCTGGGCGGCACGTGAGGCGGAGTCGCGCTGCGCGAAAGCTTCCGCCGTCGGCGCACGGTTCCCGCGCTACGATGACACGGCCAAGGAGCTGCTGCGCGACGCCAGCGAGGTTCACCGACGCCAGACGCATGCACTGTCGTGTCTGACAGGGAAGGGGACAAGACCACCGCTGCGCCTCGCGAAAATGTGCCCGTGCTGCTAGGCTGTGGGCCGACGTGGCCGTCCCTGACGAGTCGGGGGCTCTTCCACAGCTGCAAGGAGTAGGCACCCCACGGGGAGTTCCTTCCCACGCTGGAGCCTGGCTGTAGTGACAGAGAAAGAGCTAGCCGTAAAAGGCGTCTGTCACCGATGAGCTGGAGGAGGGAGGATAAGCTAGGTGAGAAAAGAGGGAGGATAAGGGGTAGTGGGAGGGGGGAGCCTTTCTACATGCTTACAAACCTTCCTCTTCACTACAGGAAGCGCTCCGTTTGAAAAGCCACCTCTTGGGCCTGCCATTTCGGCGAGAGCCCCGTTTTTGAAAAGGAGCCGTCTTGCGTCCGTCTAGCCAGCGGTCAGGAGTACGAACAGGTACGATCCGATCATACAGTGAAGCGAGGTGTCCAGCGATAGCCCCGTTTCCAGAAACATAGCCCCATTGTGTGGTACGTAACTGCGTCACGTGTGTGCACCTCTAGTCATGAGCCCCAAGGATGGCTCACGCGAGAGCCACACTTAGAAAATGAGTTGCCATCCATCCATACAGCTGTACCATAGGTTCAAGGTTCTGGCCATCAAGTTCGAGGAAGTCTGACGCGGGGGCCCCATCTTCACAATGAACCGTCCTCCGTCCCTTTGGCTGTTGCTAAACTGGCGGCGAATGTCCCCTGGGCAGAAGAGAGAGCCTTGCTTTGACAAGGAACATCCCTCCATCTTTGTTTCAAGATTTTTCCCTGTGCTCAGGCGAGAGCCCTTCTTTGAAAGCCACAGTTTTTCCATCACGAATGTGCGTGGTGCTTCGGCGAGAGCCCCATTTTGACCCCTCCTCCATCCGAGCAGCTGTCGCAAACTTTGGTGAGCGATGTGCGCGGCGCGATGGCGAGAGTCCCATTTTGATCAGCGCCCGTCCTCTGCTGCAATTTTCAAGCTCCAGGATCAGAAATGGAGAGGGTGTCGTAGAGGGCGAAACGCCTGGCCTGCCTACTGAAACGTGTGTGGGTGCGACCGGGAGGAACACCTTGTAAGAAGGGATGGAGGAGGAGGAGGAGGAGGAGGAGGAGGAGGAGGAGGAGGAGGAGGAGGAGGAGGAGGAGGAGGAGGAACAGTGAGGAGGGAGGGGGACGAGAGATGAGGGGAGGAGTGGGGGGGTGGGGTTGGGTGGGGTTGAGTGGGTTCGCGTCATCACCCCTCCCTCCACCTCTTTGTCCCCGCCTTTTTGCTCCTGCTCCTGCTGCTGCTGCTGCTGCTCCTCCTCCTCCTCTTCCGCCCTCTCCTCATGAACAGCCGCCGCAGCAGCCCGAGCCACCCTCCTTCGCGGCTCGTCCCACTTCAGGGGTAAGGGATTCCGCGACAGAGGCATGATCAATCGCTCGCGGGGTCTGCCGAGCCCGTGAGTGGTGGTGGACGGCTGTGCAGGCGCTGGCTCCTCGCCGTGGGCCCCCCCCTGCAGCTGGTGATCGAGGCTTCTGTTTGGGTTATGTCGGCGGCACCAGGCCAACGCGCATCCCACCGAGCGGATATACACACACGCACACATTCGGGCATGCACGTGCAGTCCTATGCATCCAGTGGGTCCTTTGAGGTGCTCGGAGATTTCTCAGGAGTTTCAGAGCATCGGGGCGATACTTCGCCCAGGGACTGGCAGATGAAAAGGCGAAGATGACCATCAGCTCTTCCGAAGTGAGCCGCGCTGGGATAATGTCTTTGGTTGGGCCCGCGCGAGCAACAAGGCGTGCGGCGTCTCGATCATGCTCCCCGGGCGCCTCTCTCCGAAGAGAAGACCGGGAACGATTGTTCCCCCCCCACCGGCGCTGGCGGGCAGAGCGGGCGCCAGCAGGGTGAAGACGACCACGCTCGACATTCAGTTCGTGACCCTCTGCTTCCCTTACCAGCCGCAAGAACGTCCTCGAGGCTGTCGGGCAACGAAGAGCGGCTTCATCCCCGATTGCATGGGCACCCGCTGCGGTGGAGTCCGTTGGCGCCCGCGGGCTCCAGGTGTTGTGCTCTGCGCCCAGGAGGCGTGCCTGTTCCCCCTGGACGGGGAGGCTCGGCATGATTTTCAACGACGGGGGTCGGGGCCAGTCGGCGACCCTCCACCGCGACGGACTCCACAGAGGATCAAGGGCGTGGCCGCCTGCTTCCGCCGCCCCCGACAGACGCCGCTGGGTGTTCGATGGGTCCTCCTGCGCCGGTTTGGGCAAGAGGAGTGGCAAGTTGGGGGGCGGCGGGTCAGAGATGGATGCGTTTTCTCTGCCTGATCGGGAACGCTTGGAACGCGTGGCTTCGGCGCCGCAGGCGTCGACTGCGAGAGAGATTGCTTTGCCGCTGCCGCGGCTTCGCTTCTCGTCGGCGGAGGGGGGGGCGCGATGGCGGTCCAGGCGCGCGCGTCTTGGCGGCTGGAGAAGGAGGGCCTCCCGCGCACCATTGTCGACGAGGGTGATTCGAAGGCCTTCGCGAGCGCGGAGGAGAAACGCCGTCCTCGGCGCCTTCCCCTCACTCCCTCGAGGAGGACATCGTCTTCCAACGTCGTCGCGCGATCCAGAGGGGCCCGCAGATCGAGTCGCCGACAGGAGTGAAGTCATTGCGACCATCGATGGGGCATTTGGTGGGGCGCCCGAATCCAGCCGGAGCTCGCCCGTGCTACTGCGAGATGGGGCTCGCCAGATTTCGCGACTGCCGATCGAGAGCGTCGTCGAGACAGCGCGCCGAGGCGATCGAGGTCGACGCGGGCGGGGGCTGCGAGGGGCTGACGACTTTCGCCGACGATGGCGCGATGATGGTGCTCCCAGGCTCGGGGCCAGCGCCGCGCGCCGACGGCGGCGGGGCAGCGCCTCTCGCCGCCCTGGCGGAGTCCAGCAGTTCTGATTTCTGGGCAGCCCGCTCGGAGACAGGCGTCGCTCTCGGCCCAGGCAGGCGGGCAACTCTGGCGATGAGTTTCGGGCGAGACTGCGCGGCGCAGGGGGGTGGGGTGTCGCATCCGAGGGGGGCGCGCCGGGGCCGCCCGGGGCTGGCCAACGTCGGCAGGGCGCCAGGCCGTGGACAAGAAACAAACACCAGACGCATCTGGGCTGGGGAACACGGAGTGGGGCCTGCATCCTGCATCTTGGCAAAGCCCGCCGCGAGGACCAGCGTGCGGATAGCGATCACCTCTTTCGTTCAGTCTTCTTTCCTTTGTGGCCTCGATGCCGAAGTGCTCGGCTCGTCCCCCTGCAAGCAAGCGGGCCGCGCGCGCGCGTTGGCCGCGCGTCGTGATCTGGGTCTCCAGGACGCAATGGAGGGCAACGACGGGGAGATCTATGGGGGCGGCCGTCTCAGACAATTTGGGGGCGCAGGGGGGTCCTGCCCTCCTCGGAGGAAATCCGAGCGCGCCGTCTAGGGCGTTTTGACTTGGGCGCGATTTCCTGAAGTTCGCCGAGAAGTTGGGGGCATCTTTGGGCCTACTGGGAGCTTCGAGAACATCGTCGCCGCCATAGACCTCGCCCCGGAGGCCAATCCTCGGGGTCGGCAGCTCCTCGAGGACCTCCACTGCAGCGCTCGCGCCCGCTGCGACAGGACCTTCTCGGACTGGGCCTTCCAGGATTTCGCGGTCGCGAGGTCCGAGGCGCGCCCGCCCTCCGCTGCGCCCCCAGAGCCCCGGCCCGAGGCCCTCGAGGCCCCTGGGGGCGGAGGAGGAGGAGACGGCCCAGCAGGTAGTTGGCGCGCAACGCGGCGCTCAGCACGCCCGCCAAGCGCAGCGGAAAGTTCTGCGCCGTGAAGGCGCTCCTCCGACGCGCTGGCCGGGCCCGCCAGGCCCGCGGCGAGGCGGCGACGCTGGGCGTGCGCCAGTGCTTTCGTTGCTTGCAGGTCTTGATCGCGAGAGAGACTGCGGGGGGGGGGCGCGCGACGGGGCGGCGCCGACGAAACGTTGGCAGAGGTGGAAGGAGCTCTTTCCTGACGCAGGTCGCGGCGATGCCGAAAGAGCCGAGGTGCCCCGCGCGCAGCTATTGGGCCGGGTATCTCTGCAACCTGCAAGTGCGCATCCAAGCTCATTGTCTTCTTCCGCCGCCTGCAGTTCGTCGGCACCGAGTCAGACGCACCAGGGGCGACGGGGGGCGACGGCCAGATGATGGGCCTCAGCGCTCTCGCGGAGCTGGGCAAGCGGCGGCCCGACAGCGCGGCGGACGGCGAGCTGCAATGAATCAGCGGAGGGTCGGAGAGGCAGCGGGCGACGCAGAGGGCGCGCTGATGCAGGTGGAACGGGCTCTAAATGCAGAAGTCGTTGCTCAGGCGGTGGGCCTCCCTCGTCGAAGGCGCCCGCGTGCGCTCTCTGCTCCTGCGCGACATGCCCTCGGGGGTGTGGCCCAGCGTTGTCGCCCCGACCATCGCCCCGATTATCGTGGCTTCCAGGGCCGCTGGGAAACTTTGCGCCGAGGCCGCTTGGCTTCCCGACGCGAAGGGCAAGCTCCAGCCGCCCTATTTGCGCATGGCGCGCGCATTCTTGCAGCGCATGGTGGAAACAGTTTGGCAAACAGATCGGGGGCGAGGCTCGCGAGGTCGCTCGCCTGTTTTACGTCAAGTTCATGCAGGCCTGGACAGCAACGGGAGCTCGGCTTGTTGATCCGTCGCTTTGTGTGCAAGAAGTGCTCCAACGAGGACATGGCGAGGCTGCAGTTCCCGATCGCAGGCGGGGCGATGGTGCTCGGCGACGCAGGGGGCCATGCGACCTGCTCCAATCTGATGATCGAGAACGCGACGGCGCAGCTCATCTGGGCGGCAAGGGCGGGAACGAGGCCTTGAGAGCTTGGGTGTCGAAGAGAGAGAGGGAGAGAGAGAGAGAGATGACAAGAGAGAGAGAGAGAGAGATAAATAAACAAACAAACAAACAACAACACAACATATATCGGGAAGGAGGGAGAGAGAAAGACAGAGAGAGAGAGAGAGAGAGAACAGTACATCCCGAGGCATGACCTAGGTTCCTTCGAAGTTCTGATCTCGTACCCTGCCCAGACCATTTTGCTCTCACCCCCTGCGGGGGGGCCCGGCCATTTTGTTTTTGCCCTCCTTTTCCTGAGTGTGTATTACTTGTTTGGTAGTTCTGAGCCGCTGAGATGGCCAGCTGACTTCCGCCAGCGAGATGTTCAGGCTCCCAGAGTGCAGCTCCGTTTTTGCGTTGGGCTGGGTGGATGCCTCGGGGGCCTGCTTGGCACGCTCAGTGCCGTAATGTTTCGGCCCTTTTGGCGCCAGAGGGGTGTCCCCCCAACCCGCGAATGGCGCACAATGTTGCGCACAGCCTTGTCCTTACAGCATCGAGTGCTGCACGGCGCTTGTTGCCCATGATCGCGTATAGTAAATATGAAATCGTTCAAGACAGTAGCTGCCCGATTGTAGCGGTCCGCGGAGCTGCACACATATACCCCCGCACTCGCAAGGCCGAGTCTTTTCCCATATTTTCCTGTCCGCATTCTCCTTTTTCCAGTCCCCGTCCTCCTCCGCATCCCCTTCTGCCGTTCTCTCCGCCTCCACCTCCCCCTCCCTCTCTCCGCCCCCGCGTCCCCCTCCCCCCTCCCGCCGCCGTCGGACGCCTTGGCGCTCCCAGTGCAGGGCACCGCGGGGCGGCAGGAGATCCGCACGCTGGCGCAGCACTGGCAGCCCCACTTCGGCCATCCGACTTCGGCCAGGCTGAACTCCCAGGAGGGGAAAAAACACACAGACACAATTAATCTTCGATTCCCCCGAAAATGTAGAAAAATATGGGAATTGGGGGGAAAGACAGAAACCCAGAAAATGTAGGAACATATTGGGAATATTTTTATTTGTGTGTATTGATTTGTGTGTCCTGGGGCCCCTTCATGAACTTGGCCAAGCTGGACCCGGCCCGGTCGTCCTTGGCCGAGTTCGGCTGGCCGAGCTCACCCCGGCCGAGTCCAGCCTAGCCGAGTTTCGCTTGTCTCAGTGCTTCCCTCGCGCCCCCCCCCGCACCGTCGGGTCTTCAGGTCTGGATGGGGACACGCGGCTGGGTTGCGAAGGCGTGGGCCGCCGCCCACGACGGAGCGGGGCCTGCTTAGGATCCCGCCGCGCTCTCGCTTTCGAGCAGTGGCGAGGCGTCCTGACCTGCCTGTTCTAAGAACCTTCCGTAGAAACCACTAGTGGTTTGCACGACATGTTCTTAGAGCATGTCTGGCTGAAACCGTCTTGGCTTGATGTTCGGCTTTACGTTATACGAAACGTGTTCGTGGAGGCCTGTAGGAATGCTGGGACGGTCGGTCCCTGCTCTTTTCTTGGCGGAGAGTCTCGAAAGGCCAAGCTGCGTGCTGTGCGACGCAGCCGAGGGCTCCAGCGGCCACGTCCTGCTCCCTGAGTGCGAGGCCGTGCGGCAGCAGGAGGACGTGAGAGGCATGTGTGGGTCGTGTGAACTTCCCCTGCTGAGTCGCAGGACGAGGAGCGCGAGCGTTTCCCCTAAGCCTCCCAAGCCAGGTTCCGGCTCCGGCCCTTGTTTTTCTGACTCCTGGTGCCATCCCATCTCCCCGACTTCGGCTCCGACTCCGTTGGGACGCGCCTTCGTCCAGCAAGTGCAGTAACCGGGCCCCGGCCCACCCGCGCTGCCCCTAGGGGGCCCGCTGGCCGACCGGCCAGCGGACTCGGCGCGCTCCTCTCGTCTCTCCTGTCCCAAGCCAGGCTCTAGTCACCCGGGTTGGTGTGTGGGCTGGCCGCGGTCACGGACGGTGGACCCAGCTGCGAGCGCCCAGAGTTCGCCTGGCCGCTGGCCTCTCCGCTGCCCGACCAAGTCCCCGACGAGCTCCCCGAGCATAGGCCTGGGGGCAGCAGCTCTTCACTGACGGGTCGGGCCGCCGTTGCGAGGTGCGCAGGTGTGGATGGTCCGCCGCCCAGATGTCGGTCGGGCTGCTACCGGTCAATGTCAAGGTTCGGTGGCGTGGCATGCAGGGGCTCGTGCAGACGGTGTCGAAGTCTGAGCGCTAATACGCCGGCCTTGTGGACCGTCCATCTCGGGAGTCATCCTGTGCGTTTGGTGTCGGACCATGTGGCACTTGCGCAGGACATCTACGATCGGCAGGGCCGCACTCGGGTAGTCTGGCGGCCAGATCTCGGCGAAGGCGGAGAGGCGCGGTGTGCCCGTGCCGTCTGCGGAGCGGGTGCGGGCCCACCGCGAGCTGGAGGATGCGGTTGCGAAGGTACAGTCGGGGCGCTGAAGAAGGAACCTTTTTCGTTGGGGAGGGTCTCGGTGATCCCTGATTGTTTAACAGTTTGCCTCAGGTTTTTCTCAGGTATCCCATGGGAGATCGAAGTTGATTTTGTAGGAACAAGGGGCCTCGTTCCTTATTTAGGGTTCCTCAGGTCAACACCCCGACTGTACCGCATTTTCGCCGCGTCGGCAAGTTCTGGGCCGGCGTGTTCGCCCAAAAAGGGTCGGCCAGCATCGAGGTGTCGGAGGTGCACGCGCGGGGCTGCGGCTCCAGCTGCGGGACGCTCGGGCGGCCATGCAGTCCATGTGCTGCGTGGCCCGGGCGGCGGAGCGTGCAGTGCGGCTCTCCGTCCGTTCCCGTGGCAGGTCGCCGAGGAGGCCCAGGTGGGCTTGAAGCTGCCTGAGCTCTCTGAGCACCCCACTTCCTCCTCCTCCCCCTCCTCCTCCTCCTCCTCCTCCTCCTCGATCCCTCCTCCTCCTCCTCCTCCTCCCACTCCTCCTCCTCCCTCCTCCTCCTCCCCTCCTCCTCCTCCCTCCTCCTCCTCCTACTCCTCCTCCTCCTCCTCCTCCCTCCCTCCCTCCTCTCCTCCTCCTCCTCTCCTCCTCCTCCTCCTCCTCCCTCCTCCTCCTCCTCCTCCTCTCCTCCTCCTCCTCCTCCTCCTCCTCCTCCTCCTCCTCCTCCTCCGACCCCAGACTGGATCGCGTCGGAGCATCGTGGCCCATAGCCTGGTGCAGCTCAGCAGTGGCGCGCTGAAGCGCGAGGTGTGCTATCTCAGTGCTGCCACCCATTCCTCGCTCCAAGCGTTGCGTCGTTCGTCGTGTAAGCCGCCGACGTTGGGCGCCTTCGACGTCGCGGAAACGGGGTTCGCGATCCGGCGCGCGGCCTGCTCGGCTCGTTCCAACGAGTCGAATCGTCCCCCCCCCCCCCCCAAGTTCAGTGACCCGTGCCGTGGGGCGTCCAAGCAGCCCAAATGAGGGCCAAAAGAGATGGGCGCAGTGAAGCAGCTGCGGCGCGGGCCGCGCCCCACAATGCGGATTGCGATGGAGGTTCGGAGCCCTTGGCATGGAGCCACTTGCGACAGGACGGCATGCGGGGCCCCGTGCGACTGGACGGCATGCGGGGCCACCAGTCCAGCACGGCGTCGGCCTCCACGCCGACTTCGCAGGTTCTGTCGTGGTGCTAGGTGGCCACGGCTTGCTTAGGGTTCGGCCTGAACGTGCTGCCATGGGGCATCGTCGGCGCCGTCGGCTTCCCCGTGTTGCTTGGCGGCGCCTTCGCTGGCCAGGCATTTGGTCTGGCCCGTCCAGGAGTGCTGGTCGAGCGGCCGCTATCAGTTTCAGCAGGGCCCACGGGCGCGAGCGACCCGTGGCCAGACGTTGCCGTCCGTGGCCGCCTGAGAGACCAGGCCCGCCGAGCCCGGCGGCTTCGGCGACCCAGCGCACGGGCACTCTGGCGCCACCTTCCTTCTGTGCCCCTCCCATCCCCACCAAAGGAGACACGCAAAACTTTATAAGAGCTTCCGTTGCCTGCCTCCCCCTCCTCGTCTCCTGGTAGGGGGCTGGGGGAAGTCCCCGCGAGTCTTGGCGCCAGCGGAGGCCACCCAGTGGCCACCGCCGCAGCAGCCCTCTCACTGCTCGAATGCTGCTGCGCAGTCTGTCACCCCGAGACGCCGCGTCTTGCCTCGCACCCTCGCGCCCTTACGCTTCAGTGCTGGAGGCCCCTGGGTGCCCAGGCAGGGGAGAATGCGTCCGAGCACCCTGATCCCCTGACCCTCGGACATCGAACCCCCGTCCTTGAGTATCGTGCCCCCCTCCTTTCTTAGCCCTTCCGCCTCGAGGTCGGCGTCGCCAGCGAGCACAGGGGCCAGGGTTGCCGCAAGCAGCTGGCGAAGTGGCTGGTCAGGCACGCGAAGCAGGCGGGGTTGGGGTTGGCGAGGTCGGACGATGCCCAAGGGGGAGGAGGAAGAGGAGGAGGAGGAGGGGGAGGAGGGGGAGGAGGAGGAGGGAGGAGGTGGAGGAGGAGGAGGAGGAGGAGGAGGAGAGAGGAGGAGGAGAAAGAGGGGAAAGCGGGAGGAGGGCCGAGGGAGGAGGGAGGAGGGAGGACGCAGAGGGACGAGGGCAGGAAGGATGGGATGGAGGGAGGAGGGAGGAAGGAGGAGGGAGGAGGGAGGAGGGAGGGAGGAGGGAGGACGGAGAGGAATGGGATGATGATGATGATGATGATGGAGGCGAGGAGGAGGAGGAGGAGGAGGAGGAGGAGGATGAAGAGGAGGAGGCAGAGGATGATGATGATTATGCTGCTGATGCTGATGCTGCGGATGATGATGCTGACGATGATGATGATGATGATGATGTTGATGATGATGATGATGATGATGATGATGATGATGCTGCTGATGCTGCTGATGATGATGTTGATGCTGTTGATGATGCTGATGATGGTGATGCTGATGAGGAGGACAAGGATGAGACAGGATGCTGATGATGCTGCTGATGATGATGAGGAGGACGAGGAAACAGGATGATGATGCTGATGATGATGATGATGATGCTGATGATGATGATGATGCTGATGATGATGCTGATGTCGATGAGGATGAGGATGCTGCTGCTGCTGATGATGATGATGATTTTGATGACGATGACGATGGCGATGATGATGATGATGATGATGACGACGATTTTGATGATGACGATTATGATGATGATGATGATGCTGATGATGATGATGATGATGATGATGATGATGCTGATGATGCTGATGTTTTTGTTGTTGATGTTGATGATGATGACGATGACGATGATGATGATGATGATGATGATGATGATGATGATGATGATGATGATGATGATGATGATGATGATGATGATGATGGATGATGTTGGGGAGGTGGAGGAGAGGAGGAGAGAGGAGGAGGAGGAGGGGAGGCGGAGGAGGGAGGCGGAGGAGGAGGAGGAGGGGAAAGAGTGGAGGAGGAGGAGGAGAGGCGGGAGGAGCGGAGGCGGAGATGGAGGAGGTGAGGAGGAGGTGGATGTGGGGGAGGAGGAGAGGAGGAGGAGGTGGAGAGGAGGAGGAGGGAGGAGGAGGAGGAGGAGGAGGAGGAGGCGGAGGAGGAGGAAGAGGCGGGAGGCGGAGGCGGAGGAGGAGGAGGAGGAGGTGGGAGGAGGAGGAGGAGGAGGAGGAGGAGGAGGAGGAGGCGGAGGCGGAGGCGGAGGCGGAGGCGGAGGCGAAGGAGGAGGAGGAGGAGGATGATGGGGATTGGGAGTGGGGATGATGATGATGATGATGATGATGCTGATGATGATGATGACGATGATGATGCTGCTGATGCTGATGCTGATGCTGATGATGATGATGGTGATGGTGATGGTGATGGTGATGATGATGCTGATGCTGATGCTGATGATGATGATGACGATGACGATGACGATGACGATGATGATGCTGATGATGCTGATAATGCTGATGATGCTGATGCTGATCCTGATGATGATGATGTTGATGATGTTGATGGTGATGCTGCTGCTGATGATGATGACGATGCTGATGATGCTGATGATGATGCTGGGATGATAGTGCTGATGATGATGATGGTGATGATGATGCTGATGATGCTGATGCTGATCCTGATGATGATGATGTTGATGATGCTGCTGCTGATGATGATGACGATGCTGATGATGCTGATGATGATGCTGGGATGATAGTGCTGATGATGATGATGGTGATGATGATGCTGATGATGATGCTGATGCGGCTTTTGATGATGACGATGTTGATGCTGATGATGATGATGATTATGATGACGATGCTGATGCTTTTGATTATGATGATGATGCTGCTGCTGCTGCTGATGATGACGATGCTGATGGTGAAGATGCTGATGCTGATGATGCTGCTGATGCTGCTGATGATGATGCTGATGTTGATGATGATGCTGATGATGACGATGGTGATGCTGATGCTGATGATGCTGCTGCCGCAAATATGGTGATGCTGATGATGCTGCTGATGATGATGCTGATGCTCATGACGATGCTGGTGCTGATGATGATGATGACGCTGATGCTGATGATGATGATGATGCTGATGATGCTGATGCTGATGGTGGTGATGGTGATGGTGATGGTGATGATGATGATGATGATGATGATGATGACGATGACGCTGACGATGCTGATGATGATGATGCTGATGATGATGCGGCTGCTGATGATGACGATGATGATGCTGATGATGATGACGATGATGATGCTGATGATTATGATGATGATGACGCTGATGATGCTGATGATGCTGATGCTGATATGATAGTGCTGATGATGATGATGGTGATGCTGCTGCTGATGATGATGCTGCTGATGATGATGCGGCTGCTGATGATGATACTGATGATGCTGATGATGATGATGACGATGATGATGCTGTTGATTATGATGATGATGCTGCTGCTGATGAGGATGCTGATGCTTTCGATGCTGATGATGCTGATGATTCTGATGCTGCTGATGCTGATGATGATGATGATGCTGATGATGATGATGATGATGATGCCGATGATGATGCTGATGATGCTGCTGCTGAACAGATGGTGATGCTGATGATGCTGCTGATGATGACGCTGATGCTCACGATGATGCTGATGCTGATGATGCTGATGATGCTGATGATGATGCTGATGCTGATCATGATGACGCTGCTGATGATGATGATGCTGCTGATGATGATGCTGATGATGATGGTGATGATGATGATGATGATGATGATGCTAATGGTGATGATGATGATGGTGATGATGATGATTATGATGATGCTGTTGATGATGATGATGATGATGATGCTCATGATGATAATGATGATGATGATGAGGAGGAGAAGAGGAGGAGGAGGGGGAGGAGGGGGGAGGCGGCGGAGAGAGGAGGGAGGCGAGGAGGAGGAGGAGAGGAGGCTGAGGAGGGAGAAGACGAGACGGAGGAGGATGACGCAGATGATGATGATGATGATGATGATGATGATGATGATGATGATGATGATGATGATGATGATGATGATGATGATGATGCTGATGCTGATGATGATGATGATGATGATGCTGATGAGGATGAGGATGAGGATGATGCTGATGCTCATGCTGATGATGATGATGCGGCTGATGATGACGCTATGCTCACGATGATGCCGATGCTGATGATGCTGATGATGATGCTGACGCTGATCATGATGACGCAACTGATGATGATGATGATGCTGCTGATGATGATGCTGATGATGATGGTGAAGATGATGATGATGATGATGCTGATGATGCTGATGGTGATGATGATGATGATGATGATGGTGATGATGATGATGATGATGATGATGATGATGATGATGATGAATGTGATGATGGTGATGATGATGATGATGACCATGCTGATGACGATGATGATGCTGTTGATGATGAGGATGATGATGCTGATGATGATAATGATGATGATGAGGAGGAGGAGGAGGAGGAGGAGGAGGAGGAGGAGGAGGAGAGGAGGGAGGAGGGGAGGCGGGAGGAGGCGGAGGAGGAGGAGGAGAGGAGGCTGAGGAGGAGGAGGACGAGACGGAGGAGGATGACGCAGATGATGATGATGATGATGATGATGATGATGATGATGATGATGATGATGATGATGATGATGATGATGATTATGATGATGATGATGATGATGATGATGATGACCTGCTGATGATGATGATGATGATGATGATGATGATGATGATGATGATGATGATGATGATGATGATGATGATGATGATGATGATGATGATGATGATGATGATGATGATGATGATGATGATGATGATGATGATGATGATGATGATGATGATGATGCTGCTGCTGATGATGATGATGATGATGATGCTGCTGCTGCTTCTGCTGCTGATGATGATGATGAGGATGATGATGAGGATGATGATGATGATGATGATGATGATGATGATGAGTATGATGATGAGGAGGAGGCGGAGGAGGATGAAATGGTGGGGGAGGAGGATGAGGATTAGGAGGAGGATGATGATGAGGATGAGGATGAGGATGATGACGAATTGGAGTAGGAGGAGGAGGAAAATTAGGAGGAGGAGACGGCGGAGGAGGAGGATGAGGTCGAGGCGGCCACCTGCTCCTCCTCGTCATCCTCACCGTCTTCCAGCTCCTGGTCCTCCTGACCCGGACCTGTGGGTGTATTTTGTGGCGCTCGTGTGTGCCAACCGCGTTGCCAGGTTAGTTTTCTGTTCGGGTAATTAGCATGGGTGGAATTCCCTACCTAGGCTCTGCCTAGAGGGTTAGCTTAACTTAGCTTAGCTTAGCTTAGCATAGCGCAGCGCTGCATTAGCATAGCATAGCATGACATAGCCAATCATAGCATATCATAGCATAGCATAGCATAGCATAGCATATCATAGCATAGCATAGCATAGCATATCACAGCATACCATAGCGCAGTTTAGCATAGCGCAGCATATCATAGCTCAGCATAACACAGCGCAGCATGTCATAACCTATCTTAGCATAACATATCATATCATAGCATAGTATAGCGCAGCACAGCATAGCATAACATAGCATAACGTAGCGCATCATATCATGGCATACCATAGCAAAGTATGGCATAACAACTAATGCTGCTTTCCTAGGGGCTCCAACTTCTAGGTAGGGCCGCACTGGGGTAATATGGAGAAGGCGTGGAGGAGACGGGGGAGAAAGAGGAGGCAGAGGAGGAGGCGGAGGGCGAGGACGAGGAGGAAGAGGAGGAGGAGGAGGAGGAGGAGGAGCAGGAGGAGGAGGAGAAGGGAGCGGAGGTGGAGGCGGAGGTGGAGGCGGAGGCGGAGGCGGAGTCGGAGGCGGAGGTGGAGGTGGTGGCGGAGGCGGTGGAGGCGGAGGAGGAGGAGGAAGAGGCGGAGGAGGAGGAGGAGGAGGAGGAGGAGAGATGAGGAGGAGGAGCAGGAGGACGAGGAGGAGGAGGCGCGGGCGGAGGAGGCGGAGGAGGCGGAGGAGGGAAGAGGGACGAGGGGGAGGGATGAGGGAGGACAAAGAGGGAGGAGGGATGCTGGAGGAGGGGGGAGGGAGGACGGGGGCGGGAGCAAGGAAGAAGGATGAGGAGGGAGCAGGGAGGAGGGGGGGAGGAATGAGGAGGAGGAGGGGGAGGGAGGAGGAGGAGGGAGGAGCGAGAAGGGAGAAGGGGGAGGGGAGAATGAGGAGGAGGCGAGGAGGAGGAGGGGGAGGAGGAGGAGAGGAGGCGGAAGAGTCTGTGGAAGCGGACGAGGGGATACTGAGGAGGGATGAGGGAGGAGCGAGGAGGCGGGGGAGGGAGGATTGAGGGGGGAGGAGGGAGGAGGGAGGAATGAGGAGCGAGGAGGCAAGAGGGAGGAGGCAGGAGGAGGGAGGAGGGAGGAGGGATGAGGGAAGCGGGAGGAGGCTGGAGACGGGAGGCGGGAGTAGAGAGGAGGGAGGAGGAGGAGGGAGGACGGAGGAGGGCGAAGGGAGGAGGAGGAGGACGCAGGATGAAAGAGGAGAGAGGATGGAGGAACGAGAAGGGAGACTGGAGAAGGAGGGTGAGGAGGCCGAGGATGAAGGTGACGCTGCTGCTGCTGATGGGGATGAAGCTGCTGAGGATGAGGGTGGTGATGACGATGCTGATGATGATGATGATGATGATGATGATGATGATGATGATGATGATGGTTATGGTGATGATGATGATGATGATGATGTTGATGATGATGATGATGATGATGATGATGATGATGATAATGATGGTGGTGGTGGTGGTGGTCGTGATGCTGGGGGTGATGATGCTGCTGATGAAGATGGCTACGAACATCATGATATTGATGGCGCTGATGATAGTGATGATGGTGTTGAGGGTGGTGGTGATAACGATGCTGATGATACTGATTCTGATGCTGACGATGATGATGCTGCTGATGAAGAGGATGATGCCGCTGATGATGCTGATGGTGATGCTGATGATGATGCTGATATTGCTGCTGCTGATGGTCAAGCTGCTGATGATGACGCTGTCGACGCTGGTGAGGCTGCTGCTGATGCTGATGCTGATGCTGGTTATGAGTATGATGATGCTGATGACGATGCTGATGCTGATGCTGATGATGATGATGATGATACTGATACTACGTCCGATGATGATGCTGATGACGATGCTGCTGCTGCTGATGATGATGATGATGATGATGACGGTGATGATGCTGACCATCATGCTGATGCCGGCGATGCTGATGATGCTGATGCTGCTGATGATGCTGCTGATGCTGGCGATGGTGCTGCTGATGCTGGTGCTGCTGATGATGATGCTGCTGCTGGTGCCGATCCTGCTGCTGCTGTTGATGATGATGCTGACGCTGATGATGATACGGATGCTGATGGTGATAATGGTGATGCTGCCGATGCTGATGCTGATGCTGATGATGATGATGATGCTGATGATGATGATGATGATGATGATGATGATGATGATGATGATACTGCTGCTTCTGATGCTGCTGATACTGACG
>CAUYUJ010020173.1:45000-162605 GCA_963575745.1 Prorocentrum cordatum
GGATGCAGAAGGGAGGTTGGACGGGAAGTAGGAGGGAGGAGGAGGAGGAGGAGGAGGAGGAGGAGGAGGAGGAGGAGGAGGAGAAATGAACATCGAGGAGGACAAGGAAGGGAGGATGGAGACGGAGTGGTGCGGTGCCTCCAGGCCAGCATGGAGATGGTCTTGGTTAACAGCCCCAGAGAGATGGTCCAGGCGGCTCTCCGCCCTCTCCTTCGCCAAAGAACACCCCCGCCCGAGCTCGTCCTGTTCCTTCTCGTCCTCCTCGCCCTCGTCCTCCTGGTTCTCCTCGTCCTCCTCGCCCTCGTCCTTCTCGTCCTCGTCCTCCTCGCCCTCGTCGCCTCATCTCCCCCCGCCCCCACAAACGATCTTGTTTTTTGTCACGCCCGGCCGAATCGAGTGTTTTTGTGTTGTGCGCCCCCCTGCGGGCATTCCGTTCTGCTCCCTCGTCCTCCTCGACCTCCTCCTCGCCCCCCCCCCGCCCCACAGGCATCCGTCCGAGGCGGGGATCTGGATCCACCGCCCGGGGAATCGATCCGCGGGGACTTCGGCAGGCGCTGGGCGTGGCCCCCACCCTTTGTGGGCCCCGGAAACGGCAGGGCCGTTTTTCACCGTTTCCAGAAAAATGTCCCTTGAAAATGGAAGCGGCAAAGAACCGGCGACCGGAAACGGCAAAAAAAACGGCTCCAGGATTGGAACCGGAGCCGCAACCGGTCAAACAACGGCGACGGAACCGGAAAAAAAACGGCGTCGGAACCGGCAACAAAAACGGCAAAACGAAGCCTGTAAAAAAACGGCCCTGTCGTTTCCAGGGCCCACTTAAGGCCCCGCCTGGGCGGGGAACACCGACGTGACGTCTGTGTCCGCCCCGCCGCCTCGAATGAGCTCGCGGCGGCCGGCTTTGCGGCCGCTCTCTTAAGATTGGCACCCCGAGAGGCCGGCCTCGGGCCCTGCAGCCGCCAACGCCAGGAGAGAAAAAAGCACACAGACACAATTAATCGGCGATTCCCAGAAAATATGGGAAACTATGGGAAGTGGGGGGGAAGACAAAAACCCATAAAACATGGGAAATTCTTTACGCTTCGCGTATCCCCACCAGCCCATCTCAAAGCAGCAACTCTTGCGAAGCATGCCGACAGTCGTGTTTTTCAGGCGTGTGTCCGCTTGCCCCCGCATATCTCCCCTGTTCCTCCTTCCTCCCGCCTCCTTGTACATCCTCCTTGTGGTGGGAGCGGGAGAAGGACGAGGCGGAGGAGGAGGGAGAGAAAGCGGTGGGAGGCAAGAGGGATTTAGCGGAGACGACGACCACAGCGATGATCCTAACAACGACGACGCACCCGACGACGACGACGACGATATCGACCGCAACGACGACGACGACCACAACCGCGACGACGACGACGACGACGACGACGAGTCGACGACGACGACGACGAAGGCGGCGGCCCCAGGGGCCTCTTGGCGGCCCCAGGGGCTTGTAGGAGCGTCCTGGGTGCCTTGGGGGAGCCTCTTCGGGCCTCTTGGGAGCCTCTTTGAGGCCGTTTGGGGCGTCTTGGGGGCCTCTTGGCGGCTCCAGGGGCTTCCAGGAGCGTCTTGGGTGCCTCGGGGGAGCCTCTTGGGGCCTCTTGGGGGCCTCTTGGGGGCATCTTGGGGGCCTCTTGGAGGCCTCTTGGGGCCTCTTGGGGCTCTTTGAGAGGGGTCTGGGAGGACTCTTGGGGCCATCTGTCGGGCGATCGATCACAGATGGGGCGAGCATTTTTCTCCCTCCCCCCGTCGGGGCCAGAATCCTCGTGAGGGGTGTCGAATTTTAGCCCTCCCAGGAGTCGAAAAAGACCCCTCCAACGACCCGCGAAACGCCCTCTCCAGGCCCAGGGGGAGGGGGTAGGGGGAGGGGTAAACCCCTCCCCGAAAGGGAAGAAGGGGGTTGAGAACAGAGCGGGCTCTCTAAACCACTCACGCCCAAAGGGCTGGTGGGACTATGGGGGATATTTTCATTTGTGTGTATTTATTTGTGTGTCCCAGTTCCCCTTCACAACGCCAGGAGGGATGAATGTATACAAATCCACACTGTGCGTTTCTAATTCTTCGGAAGTTCTTTGATTTTTTGGGGGCCACGATCCTTTCATTTCTAATTGTTCTATCCTGGGCCTCTTCCTGGCCAGTGGGGGGCCAGGAAGAATTAGAGACGAACGCAATTGAAAATGAGCACGGTTAGGAATGAGCGACGTGTACGCACAAGCGCTCACTTTCAGTGAAGTATTGGGAAGCACGGGGGCCCTGCAAACGTACAAGGGACCCTGGCGCCTGCGTAGGTCTATGCGTGCCTCACTGGGCCCCTTGACAGCAGAAGGGAGTCGAGAGGTCGGGGGGGGGGGGTCCGCGCTTCGAGCGGGTGCGCGGCGCTGGAGGCTGTGGGCCCTGCGGCTCGCCGCGGGAGGCGAGGGCCTCCGCGACGCCAGAGGGCTGGTGGCCGGATCCTTGCTCGCCGCCTTCCTTCGGGAGCCTTGAGACGGGGGTCAATAAAACGACGCGAAGATCGGGACAAAATCGGATCGGAATAGCTCGAAATCTCTGAGAATCGGCGGGTTTGAAGGATGTATTGGGCGCCGCGGCCGCTCCAGAGCGTTCCGGAACGCTCTGAGAGCGCTCCGGAACGCTCTGGAGCGATTTACCCCGATCCCAGCCCTGTTTTACAAACAGGGGTCAGCCAGAGCGCCGGGTCTTGCAGGATCCTGCAGGGCCAGGGTCGCACTGACCCAGGTTTGGGTGCAGGATCCTGCAGGATCTTACAGGATCCTTCGCATGGACCCGGGTTTGGGTGCAGGATCTTGCAGGATCTTGCCGGATTCTGCAAGGCCTGACTGACCCGGGTCTGGATTGACCCGGGTCAGAAGATCCCCGATTCCTTAGATTCTGTTTCTTGGTCTGGTGCATTGTAGATGCATGGCTGATGCGGTGCGATCCTTCGACCCCGTCTACTCCGACCACGTCTAGGAGGCCTCTATTGGAGTGGGTGGATGAGGTGGGATTGGGACGGGAACGCGCGTTGCATCATGAGTGGTGTTCCTCCTGCTCCTTGCGCAACCCTCTCTCTCTCCTTCCCTTTCTCCAAACCTCCCTTCCCTCCCCCTCCTTCCGCCACCCGCCCTTCCTCCCTCCTCTCCCCCCTCGTCGCCTCCCTCACCCCTCACCCCTTCATCCTCTTTCCGTCACCCGCTCCCTCTCCCGCCCTCAGCCCTCGGCAACCCCTAACGAGCTGCGAACGTATCCACATCCACGCCTCCTCGGTCTGGATTGCAGGGCGCGATGCCGCGGATATGCGGTCGCACGATGACGTCTCGCGCAGGGCATCCGCGAACGAAAACGACCCGTATCCGCAGAGTCGCAGCTCAAGGGCCCGGCCCGCGAGGCCGTGGATACGTACACCTTAGGCGATGCTTAAGAAAACCTAAGTTTTCGGCCAGAGTCTCGATTATTCTTAATGTTTCAATGTAAATCCTAAGATTTGAATGGGCATTCTGGGTTTTTATTTAAATTCTGAGACTATCAATTTCTTAACCCATGATTTCTAAAGCATTTCGCAGGGTGTATGTGTTTTTCGCCCACAGCCGCACCCCTGCCCCTCTTCCCCCCGGCGCAGTTCTACCAGCAGTGCGGCTTCCGCCCGCGCCCCGCGGGCGACGCTGAGCAGGACGAGGAGCGCGCCTCTTCTGCCCCCCCGTCCGCCCGGCGGGTCAGGGCCGTGCTGGCTGCTCCAACCATCGGATTACCATGTTTTTGTTGAGAGGTCTTGGCGTTACTTCCACCAGGCCCATCCCACCTGCGCTTCTGCCCCTCTGGGGATTCTTCGCCAGAGCACACCAGCCACAATATTATTATGCCATACGCATATGTGTGTATAGATACGCATATTGTGGTGCAGACGCATATGGTGTTTAACTATCTAGGCAGGTGTACACATGTATGCTTGTCTGTACACGCAAAACTATGTGTGTAAGCGTTTGCATGTGCATGTGTATGTGTCTATGCACATCCAAATGTGTGTATACTATATATGTAGATGTATATATATATGTATATACATGCACCCCTATGTGCATGTATATGGATATGTATGTGTACACATACATGTACAAACATGAATGCGCATGTCCTTTCACACGTAGATATGTGTATGCATATGCATATGTAAACATGTATTTGCAATTGCATTTGCATATATAAGTGCCTATGCATATTACTATGCATAGCTGTATGCGCAGGTGTATGCATATGTATGGGTAAAGTCAGGTGTAAGCGCGTGTGCGTACACAATATATGTACATGCGTATGTGTATGCACATGCACGTGAACGTGTAACTTTTTAGGTATACGCTAAGGCATATGCATACGTATGTGGTTGTGTATGCGCATGTCCATTCGTATATGTAGGTGTAGGCGTATATTTATATATATATATATATATACGTGTATGTATGCATGTATAGGTATGTGTAAATGTGAATGTGCATGTACGTATGCATGTGCATGCATATGTATGCGTACATGTGTATGCATATGCATGTGTAACTGTACGGGCACGTACATGTGTATGTATGCGTGTGTGTATATATGTGTGTATATGAATTTGCACATGTCTAGGCTACTATGTGTATATGTATTTGTGTGCACATGTACAAACATATATGTTTAATCGTACATGGGTGTATGTTTAAACACATTCACATGTGTGTCTGTATACATATATATATATGCTCGCCCCCCCTCCTATGATCTACCTTATGTCTTTTTTGTAACACAAAGGAGCACAGTGAATCAGCGAGACCACTTCGAAATCATACCTCGCGCAGCATATGACTTGGTCTGATGCGGGAAAGGAGCATCGCTCGCAAATGACATAAACAATTAATAAAGACCCTTGAGCATTTCACCAGTGCAAGCCCACAAATCCGCACCTTTGTTCCAGTATGTCCACTGGGCGGAACGAATGCGGCGCGTTGCGGCAAGGGTGGCAACCCTGTGCGTGCGCGATTGCAAATGCTTCCGCAGATGCGACCAGAATCGATCGATGATCTGCGTTCCCGACTTAGTGTATATCTGCTCGCCAGTCGGCAATCTGTGGGCCACAACCTCAGAGTATTTCGGCTTGATCCAACGTGTCACCCCTCGCAGAGTAACCTTCTTCTTCATGTGGACAACATTGTCGTGCAGAACCTTCGGGATCTTGAGCTTGTACGCTTTCGCCCCGTCTGTGTGCAGCACGACCTCTCGGTTCTCAAGGTGTCGCTTGGCAATAGGCTTCCAGTCGCGTTTGCGGATTGGGCCAGGCCCTGGAGCACGCCGCTTCGTCGTGCATCATTCACTGAGCAAGGCCCACCAACGTCCGGCCACTTGTCGAAGCGCCGAACTTGATGCTCTTTTCCTTCTTCTTTACATACTTCATCCTGGCGCTGTCAAGGGGAGTGTAGACATTCGTCGTGCATGGATCAAGACGCGTCAGGACCAAAGTGTTCGGCCTGCCCCGCTCGACTAATCCTCCCCATTGTTCCCATTGCACTGGCTTGTCCTGGTCATCCTTCTCCGCATCATCCCTCTTGCCCAGGTCCACCTCGTCCGCCTCCACGTCCGGCCACTTGTCGATAGCGCCGAACTTGATGCTCTTTTCCTTCTTCTTTACATACTTCATCCTGGCGCTGTCAAGGCGAGTGTAGACATTCTCGATGAGCTTGTGGCTATTACCAGTTATCTGGTGGCACTTGCTCTGTGCCACATCCCAGGTCGCACACATGCAGACAGCTACCTTGTCCGCGAATGGCGCTGATGCGTTGCCCCGGCCATGTGAAAACACAGGATGGTCGTGATGGGGCAGCACAAACTTCTGGCACCTTTTGCTCCTGCATCGGTAGCTCGCGCTCCTGCCTGGAAAATTCTTCAATGGGCCCAACTCCCCCTCCCCGCACCAGGGGCAGATCTCGCCGCGCCAATCGCGAAGATGGCCGCTCGCGGTGAGCTTCTTCACTAGGCCCATCGCAGTGGCGGTGTACACGGTCTTCAGGGAACATTGGATTGCAATCCGTTCTGGGCGAGATTTAATAGTCTTTTGCCCGTGTCGAACGTAAGGCACGTATGGGGTCTTGTGTTTCGCAGCTGGCCTTTTTGCGATCTTCCTGACCATGCGCGCCTTCCCACGCTTAGGCACGCAAGACTGAAAGGCACTGGGCCTCTTCGTGCACGGCCGAGTGGACCCAGCAACCAAATCCAAAACATCAGCCTCGATACTAACTTTGCCGTCATCTCCGTCAGCCACTCGGAGCAGGCGAACGTGGCGTCGGCCATCGTCCCAATGAGTAACCAAGTCGTATAGAGCCTCGTCACCCATTTGCATGACGACTTCCTGACGCGAGTCGTAAACCAACATCATCGGCGACCCCTCGCGGGCACGAAGACCAATTGCATGTCCACGAGTTCCGGGTGTGCCGATATGCAGGACAAAATTATCCATGGGATCCGCGCAAATCAAGTCGCTCAGCAGTACCTCGGAGAACTTGAGAGGGGGGTAGAGCTTCTGCAATTGTCGGTAAGAGTACGGGCCGCTAGCGAACCCTGCCTGGCTCGGCTCCCCCGCAACTAAGTCCATGTTTGTGAGAGCACTGATGACGCACATGTTCTCACCGTGGACAACCTCGAGCGCCTTGCCTTCCAACTTCTCGCACGCAGCCGCCAGGACGGAAGAGAAGTCGTCCTCGTGCGGCCGAGAAGAGGAACTGCTGCCTAGAATGCGGTCGCCTGGCTCGGGAGCGGCGCTCCTCCAAGGAATCGGCGCGCCGCTTAAATCCTTCAATTGCAGAGATATCCCGTGGCCGGCTTCGATCGCAGACACATGTGCGATGAAGTTCTCGTCGTGCACGTCGAGCCCCATGGGTCTGAAGTAAATACCGTCGTAGACTAAAGAGATCGGCACCGCACCTGCTTCTTCCAACAGGTGCTTCATGTCCATCAGGACACTGCACTCCAGTTCGCCGAGGAAGATGTGCAGCGAGCTGCAATCTGGTCGCGCCTTCGCGACCTCCTGGTAAAGAACGTCGTGCTCGAGAAGAAACCGAGAAGCATTGACTATTTCCGTCTGCAAACAGTCCAAGTGTGGGAGCCAGTCAGGCCGCTCCTGTGGATTTGGCGACTGCCGCCCGTAGGGGCTGGTTGCCGAAATCAGCAGCTTCTTCGCGACGGCCACCTCGACGTCGAAGTACTTAGACACAAAAGTCTTCCATCCGTCCCAGTTGCTGACAACGTTGCACAGAAGCGGGAACTCTGCTTCGACGTTGAGCTGATCGTGCTGCTTTAAGGCAACAACCAACAAGCTGAAAAACGCAACCTTCATGTCGAGTTCTAAAACGCCTCCTGGAATGCCGGCCAAGGCGGCGCGCCGAGCTTCCCTGGTAACTTTCTGGAGTGAAGGCCCCGCAGTATGAATTCGCCCAAATCCATATTTCATGTAGGTCCGAAGAAGACTCCTCAATGAGCGCTGTCCGCCGTCTGCAGCGACTTCCATGGATGCGGTTCCTCGTTTCTCCAATAAACGAGAATATCCTTGAATCTGGGCCTGCCGCCGGTCGACGCCAGAATCGACGTGGGCAACCAAGCCGTTGATGTCCACGACGTCCGCCACCGCGCACACAACGGAGCAGTTTGCCTGACGGAATTCCTGCTCTTCATCAGACAACAGGTAGTCTTTATCCTCAGGCCGAGCTCCCATGAGCCATCTTTCGCTGGGACTTGCCGTCGGCGCTGGGATGTCAAAAGACCGGGTAAGTTTCAACATCTTGTCAGTATCAACTGGAAATACTAATGCATAGAGCTGCTGCTTGCCGAAGAAATTGACATCGGTGTCCTTCTGGATCAAGTATTCGGCCAAAGGCCCACAGCTTTTTGCGAGCGTCACAAATTTTGTGAAAGCCGAACCTCTTGGAACATCGAGCAAACTGCATAGCTCTCTCGCGACTTTCCAGTCCCCAACCTGTCTGCCCCTGCCTTTTGCTAATTTGCGCTCCTCTCCATGCTTCTTCTTGTTCTCTTCCTGCCATAATTTTCTCAAGCAGCAAGCTAAGGCGTCCCACTCAGAATCGCTACCACCAGCTCGCTCGCCTGCGGCGCCAGGTGATATATCCATGACGCACTTGGGCCTTGGATCGCACTGCTGGTTGGTCAGACGCTGGATGTACCAGCGCGTGGACACCTTCATGTGCTCATCGAGATTATCTGGTTCGAGTGTGCTCACAATGGCCGACGTGTCCCCGAGTGCATCCCAAGTCGGCTGTAGAATCTCTCTGAAATACACGTGAGCTCCAGCAGGACACGCCAATATATTTCCCAAAATATCCGAAGCAATTTTCAAGAAGCGGCCGTTCTCGTGGTCGACGTCTTTACTGTCGATAACCAGCGTTGCAAGGCCCACGGCCGACGCCAAATAACGGCGGTCCACTGACTCCGTGGGGGACTTTCGGGGTGCTCCTTCTTCCCCGCGCACTTCAAGATCCTGCGCGGCAACGCTTCGGGGAATCGACATGATAGGAGAGACGTCGTCGTAATTGCAGCTCTGCTGCTTCTTCATTTTGTTGTAACGAACTTCGCTGGAGAATCCGAAGTTTGCCCTGGCGATCATCTCCTCGCCCGAAATGAAGCGTTTGAGCACGTCCACGTTGATCCTGACGTTGGCTGAAAGGGTTTTCGACTCTTTAATGCGCACTCGCTTCTTGTGAAGGCCGAAGTGCGCACTTTTCCGCCACTCGTTGTCGTCGACGAATATGGCGGGGTCGAGGGTGGCCGAGTTCTGCTTGCCAAAAAGCGAAGACTCCAGAATATCGAATGCGCCCTTGCCATCACCACCTTCTCCGATCGCCACCATCATGACGGGCGCGTGGATGCCGAAGAAGGCGCAGTATGTCGAAGCGCACGAGGTCACGAAGTATCCGTCGTTCTTGTAGAAGAAGGAATCGATGTAGTCATGAACTACCTTCCTTACGTCCGATAACGAATACTGTCTCCCGCGGACCACAGGGCAATCGGCGAGCGTAACGTTGGCCTCCTCGTGCTTGAAAGGCACGCGGAAGTAGCAGTTGTGCTGCGGATCTGGTTCAGCCAGCTCCATGTTTACGTCCCTGTACCCGTCGTCGAAAACAAACCCCTGGGACGGAGGCTTCTCGGTGTTCATCTTGGCGGTGAATGCTTTCCAAATTTCCGATTTCGAACCTCTCGACGAATCCTGCTCGTAATAAACTGGTAAGTTCGACAAGATCTCGGCGAGCTTGGCTAGGCTGTTGGCCATGTACTTTTTCCCTTTGGTCTCCTTCAAATTTCGGTCCCAACTCAGCTTCGCCTTCTGCCGGCATGTGTCTGGGAACTTGTCCAAAGAAGTGCCAGGGTTGACGGAAGCGGCCATGGCTTCTTGGAGCGCGTGGCTCACGTGGTCCCAGCACCAGACGTGCTCCTATCCAGCGACGAGCTAAAGGTGGCGGGACGCAAAGGTAGCCGCGAAGATTTTTCACAGAAAACACATTGCATGCGAAACGTAATTTCCATTGCATCGTAGTATGGTAGATATATTGATTTTCGCGGCTACCTTTCCTCCCGACCTTTTTGCTCGTCGCCGACCTCTGGAACTTCTTCGCATATTAAATAAAGCATGCCTTCTGCCATGCTCACGCTCGGCCGCATGTCGATGGTGGAATCTTTCCGGTTTTCCCACCACCCCTTCGGATTCTTGAAGTTATCGTAAAAGTACAACTCGCCGTCGTGGCTGCGGTGCACGTCGCCGTATCGCAAGAGAACGAAGAAAAGCTTGTCTGTGATCGTTATCTTACCAGACGTGATGGTGCCATCCACCAACTCCTTGATCATGGCAAGAGCAGCGAGCAGGTCTTCGCGAGCGACGCACTTGGCCAACGTGGTCGGCAGGTCGTCGCTCGCGCTTGCCACCCAAGTGGCATCGGTAGGAAGAAGCGGGGCAACATCTTGCAGTTGCCTTTGAGCTCGAAGAAAAAGCTGCGGCCCTTCTTCCACTGCAACCGCCTGCAATTGGCTGGCTTCGCCGACTCCGTCCTCGGCAAGGAGGTCGCCCAGACTGTCCGCCAATCTTGCTGCAGATGTGATCCTGCTACGGAAGCCATCGTACTTGGGGCGCTTCGGGGGGGAAGGGCCTTCCCCGCCGTTGCGCTGAACAGGGGCGTCGGCGCCGCGTTGGTCGTCGGCGGCGGGCTCCTCTTTGACTTTGTGGGATGCCGATGCCTCTTCCCCGTCGCGCCCCTGCGCGGGAGGCCCTTCCTCGTCGTCATCGGCATCGCGCTCGCCCATGCTCGGGGCGGAGGTGCCACCCTCGTTCGCGCCCGAAGCGTAGCCGCCTCCGCGGGGTGAACCAAACGAGGCTTCATCTTCATCTGAGATATCAGGCAACGGCTGCAGACGAGGGAGTATGAAGCCGGACACCACAGGCGAATGCGAAAGCAATCTCAGACCCTGTTCCCGAGTAAGGTACACCTGCACGCACCCGCAATTCCATTCGGCACAAGTGCTCATCACGCGGACGTGCGTGAAATGGTACTGGAAGTGGACCATGAAATCTCCGTTGAGCATTGCTTCTTGGACTGGCACAGCGCGCGTCCCGAAGGAGTTGAGATAGTTATTTGCATCCTGGAACGTCATAGGGCCATTCCTGTCAATCGGAACATCGTAGCCAGCTGCTTGAAGAGCCTCGACGCAGCACGTCTCTCGAAACGGGCGATGTCCTGCAGCTCTGGCAGCATAGGTATCCGACTTGAAGATGAACGCAGAATCTTCCAAATGCAAGTTGCACGCCAGCGAGGCGAGATTCCTCATGTACAGTATTCCAGCATCAAAATCGGAGAGATCCACGTTCTCAGAACAAGCACGGGGAGAATCGCGAGGTTCGTCATTCGCCTCGCCTGGGTCGCTGTCGCCAATGTATTGAAAGAGCTCGGACACGCACGCAGGCTGTTGGACTGGAAGTAAATACGCGTAGGCAATGAAGTTTGAGATAACGGCGGAGTGCGAAAGCATCCGCAAACCTATGTCTCGACGTAGAAACACTTGTACGCAACCACAATTCCACACGGCGCACTCGTCACACACGCGAACATGCGTGGTCTGCTTGTAGAACAGTGCAATGTAGTTCCCGTTCAACATAGCCTCGCTAACAGGAACGAGATGCGCGCCGAACGGGTTCAGCATGTCGTTGACGTCCTGAAACGTCACGGGGCCGCTTCGCGATACCTGCACATTGAAATCGGCCGCCTGGAGTGCCTCGACGCAAGAAGTGTCCACGTGCGCCCGGCGGCCCTGGTGTTTGGCTGCATAAGACATGCTGTTGAAGACGAAATGCGACTTGTCCACGGAAATGCCGCAAGCAAGCCGAGCGATACCTTGCATGTACAACATTCTTGCTTCAAATTCTGATAACTTCTGGTGTCCAGATTGAACGATTCCCACCCAAGCCTGCAAGGCGGAGTCCATCACTCCCATAAGCGAAACACTGTAGTCCGACGGCAAGCGAGGAAACTGAACTGCACCTCGGTGAGAACAGCGCACTCGCATCAATCACACCCGAATGAACGGGTCACGAATCGAAATCGGAAAGCCCTGCACCCTCGAAGAAGAATCAGAAAGTCAGTCAACGACGACGCCGACTGCACAACTCGCTTCAGCTCGTCAATCGTTCAGCCGACGAATCGCAATCGGTTCGAACGCAAACCGCGCTCCTGAAGGCGCGCGCATAACCATTCTGCGAAATCCGAGGCAGACATGAACCTGGTGGACAACGCCGACCTCTGCGAGTTCAGTGGCAGGTAGCGAATGTGAGAACCTCGGCGGTGCTAGCGATGATAGTGATAGATCGCCTCGATGATTAGAGGAGAACTGATTCAGTCGGTATCGCGTCGAATTAACATCGGGATCTGATCCGATTACATTTCTTTGACACAACAAAGCATGCGCGGCTTCTAAGAACAACAATACGGTGGGCTGAATGAAGTGGGTGATAGTACAATCAAAATGATAGGAACGCGATGTAAGGATACAATGCCCTTGGGAATCCAATGCGGATGTCCTTGGTCGTCAATATTAATTTTGATTTAGCAAGAAAAAAAGAAGAAAGGGTGCCCTTGAAGAGGTCCTGTGCCCTTGCCGTCGATTTTGTCTGTGTTCCACATGAGTTTCCGCCGATCGCGATTGTGAGCGGATCCGTCGATCGAGCAACTCGCTAAGCTCTGGGCTGGAGTCGTCTGCGGACGAAGCAATCTCAATTATGTAATCAGATACCCACTCCTCAGGCATCATACGCCCCACCGGAAGATAGCGCTCCTCGACGGGAGCTCCGCTGTTCTCCAGTGCTCCTCCGGACACATTCCAGAACTGCTTGTCGAGCATGCTCTTCGTGCGGTGGTCGGGCATGTCGCCCTTGAAATCAGCGTGCCAGCTCCTCGGCCGCGGAGGGGGGCGCACCGTCGACGCAGCTTCGGCTCCCTCATTGGCCGCAGCTCTGGCACAGCATCGCCTTAACATGCGGCCGAATCGCTTGCCGAGGCGGCTCGCCTGTTGCGAGCGCCCGTAGAAGCGCCCGTACATGCGGAGGGGGAACGGAACATGCGGCGCTGGGCCCGGTTCCTCCTCATGGCACACTGGAATGGGCGGTGGACACGCTCCTGTGTTCGCCATTGCCGGAGAGCTTCCCGATGATGTGCTGGTGCTTGCTCGCTCTTCGGCCCTGCGTGCCTGGCGTTCCTTCTTGAACGTCGATGGGTCGGAATGAGATACGTCGCACGACCTGCAGTGGTATCGAACCTTAGCGTGTGTTTGGGTTATTCTCCGATGCGATATGATCTATCGATATGCGCAATCGGCGGTCAGCGAGCGATCAAACGAAAGCCACGAGCGGATCGTCTAACCCTAAGGCAAGAACACCTTTGAATGATACGAGAATGGAGCCTGGCCCGTAAAACAGGCTCTTCCCGAGGATCTTGCCCTTCATGCCGTAGGAGTTGTCCTTGCCTGCCCAATGCACGACGTCGTTGACACCGAAGGCGCGGCCCGAGACTGCCCAAGACTTCGTTGTCATGCCTGCCCAAGACTGGAAGCCGTCGGGCAACGAAGGCGCGGCCCACGAAGGGCCAAACCATGAAGAAACGGCGGTCAGGGAGACTGGCATGTCTGGCAGTCCGGGTAGGTATGCGGAGGGGTGTGACGCGCTGGTGCGCGCGAGGCTTGAATCGCTGTGGAGCGGCGGGCATCTCGCCTTTCCTGATCATTCTGATCATCATGTATTTCCTCGTGCCCCCTTATTCTCTCTGTTCCCCTACTCTCCGCCCCCCCCTGTCTCACTGGGTATAGGTCTCACGATCCATCTCACCATTTCTTTAGAGAGAGAAGGAAACAAGAAGCTTACTTCTGGGGTGGGATACGGAGCTCTCCCCCACGGCGACGAGCTCGGTTTCATACACCGGCCGAATGCTGCCTGGTCTGGCGGCGGCTGATCGGTTGCCAAAACAGCGCCCTCACGCAAAGCGAGCGCGGACCGAGCGAAAGCCGAAGCTAGGGCCGACCCTCATGCGGGGAGTCGGCTGGTCTCCGTCCACCTCAGATGCAGAAGAAACGTCATATCCATGTTAGATTGAAAAATCGATGACCGTATTAGATCGATCGCCATAGTATTCAATCGGTAAGATAGATCGACCATGTTCCACCACAGCGATCGAAACATTAGACCGATCAGATAATCGCATTGCGCGCATCAGTGATCTAAGGCCACCGCATCAAACAGAATGCGGCGATGCGGGGGCAAGCCGAGGCCCGCCTGGGCGACGCTCTCAATGAATTTCCAGGTGCAGTCCCACCCGATACCCGTCATAGTGGTCGTTGCTCCGTTCTCGTTGGAGACGAAAGTCACGTCGCACTTGCGGGCCTGAGTGTGTCACTGGAATGCCACGCAGAAGTGTGTGCGCGCCCGATGGCCGATGGCATCGGCGATGCGATAATGTCGAGATGGTCGTACGCGCGCGCACGTTGCTCATGCGCATACAGACGCATTCGCGCGCAAAATCAAACAAGCACTCGCACGCACCAAAGAAAATGGCTCGCGCACTGCGGTCATCTCACGATTAATGAGGCAGGCGTAGCGATCGGAAGATAAGAGCAACGCCGCGTGGTTGAAGCCGATGCACGTGGCCACCACCTCCACGTCGGAGTAAGGACGCAAGATGATATCGTCAAGGTCGGGGTCGGCTGGGTACCACAAGGGGCCCGCGAAGCCAGGCGCGTGAAATTGACCCAAGCCCTTGCGGAAGGTCTTGAAGATGGGCCAGCCGTCGATGCAGACGAAGATGCGGTCCTCATGTTGCTTTTACATGAAAACAATATCAAAGACGCAAACGGCTTTCAAAACTTACGATGAAGGAAAATGCCTTTTCAGAAAACACGCGCCACTCAGCGCAGCCTTATCAGGATGTCACGTCTTCCGAAGATAGAAGATTAGTAGACGTGACGGCATCCGTTTGCAGCAAACCTGTTCAGTTTTTTCTTATCGCATTTCAGAACGTTTGCACGCAGTCCTGGCCCGCTGCCACTCGATTGCTCTGACGGATGCTGAGCTTGCGCCACGCCAGGTCTGGCGGCAAGGCAGCGCCAGGGCGAACGTCAGCAACGAACGCCCACTCGAGCGCCATTGCTGGTCGCCAGCACACGTGTATGAATGGACACAGGTAGCAATAATGAAGCACCCGGTCGATAGGGATGCTTGAGCCGATAACGATCTGCGAAGCAATTCGTCACTCGCGGTGTCCTGCGGTGTACTTGGCTGTTCTGTGGTGTCCTGTGTTGTCCTATGGTGTCTTGTGATGTCCTGTGGCGTCCTGTGGTTTGCTGCGGCATCCTGCGGTTTCTGCAGTGTCCTGTGGTGTCCTGCGGTGCTCTGTGGTGTCTTGTGGTGTCCTGTAGTGTCCTGTGGTGTCTTGTGATGTCCTGTGTTCTGTAGTATCTCGTGGTTTCCTGTGGTGTCCTTTGGTTTCCTGTGGTGTCCTGTGTCCTATGGTGCCCTGTGGTGTCCTATGGTGCCCTGTGGTGTCCTGTGGCGGCCTGTGGTGTCCTGTGTTGTCCTGTGGTTTCTAGCGGTGTCCTATGGTGCCATGTGGTGTCGCGCGGTGCCCTGTGCTTTGCAACAGTGTCCTTTGGTATCCTGTGGTGGCATGTCGACTTGTCGTGCTCTGTGGTGGCCTGTGGTGTCCTGTGGTGTCTTGTGGTGTCCTGTGGTGTCCTGTGGTGTCCTGTGGTGTCCTGTGGTGTCCTGCGGTGTCCTGTGGTGTCCTGTGGTATCCTGTGGTGTCCTGTGGTGTCTTGTGATGTCCTGCGTTCTGTGGTATCCTGTGGTGTTTTTTGGTTTCCTGTGGTGTCTTATGGTGCCCTGTGGTGTCGCGCGGCGCCCTGTGCTTTGCAACAGTGTCCTTTGGTATCCTGTGGTGGCATGTCGACTTGTCGTGCTCTGTGGTGGCCTGTGGTGTCCTGTGGTATCTTGTGGTGTCTTGTGGTGTCCTGTGGTGTCCTGTGGTGTCCTGTGGTGTCCTGCGGTGTCCTGTGGTGTCCTGTGGTGTCCTGTGGTGTCCTGTGGTGTCTTGTGATGTCCTGTGTTCTGTGGTATCCTGTGGTGTCCTTTGGTTTCCTGTGGTGTCTTATGGTGCCCTGTGGTGTCGCGCGGTGTCCTGTGCTTTGCAGCAGTGTCCTGTGGTGTCCTGTGGTGGCCTGTCGTGCTCTGCGGTGGCCTGTGGCGTCCTGTGGCGTCCTGTGGTGTCCTGTAATGTTCTGTGGTGTTCTGTGGTGTCCTGTGGTGTCCTGTGGTGTACTGTGGTGTCCTGTGGTGTCTTGTGATGCCCTGTGTTCTGTGGTATTATGTGGTTTCTTTTGGTTTCCTGTGGTGTCCTGCGGTGTCCTGTGGTGTCCTGCGGTGTCCTGTGGTTTGCAGTAGGGTCTTGTGGTGTCCTGTGGTGCCCTGTCGTGCTATGTGGTGGCCTGTGGTGTCCTGTGGTGTCCTGTGGTGTCTTGTGGTGTCCTGTGGTGTCCTGTGGTGTCCTGTGGTGTCCTGTGGTGTCCTGTGGTGTCCTGTGGTGTCTTGTGATGTCCTGTGTTCTGTGGTATCCTGTAGCATCCTGTGGTGTCCTTTCTTTTTCTGTGGTGTCTTGCGGTGTCCTGTGGTGTCCTGCGGCGTCCTGCGGTTTGATGCAGTGGCTCGCGGTGTCCTGTGGTGGCCTGTGCTGGCCTGTGGTTGCTTGTGGTGTCTTGCGGTGTCCTGTGGTGGCCTGCGGTGTCCTGTGGTGTCCTGTAGTGTTCTGTGGTGTCCTGTGGTGTCCTGTGGTGTCCTTTGGTGTTCTGCGGTGTCCTGTGGTGTCCCGTGGTGTCCTGTGGTGTCAAGTAGTGCCTTGTGCTGTCCTGCGGTGGCCTGCGATTTGCTGCGGTGTTCTGCAGTGACCTCTTCCTCTGGCACTTCCAAGTTTTTTCACTGGTCTGGCAGGAAACAGAATGGCGCTTGTTGCTTGATCTCTTAAAGACCAACAAGACCGGCGGCATGCAACGATCACAAGAGAAGGGGGAGGAGGAAAAGGAGAAGGACAAGACAAGACAATCACCATGAGCTCCAACCGATGTCTCTGGAGAGAGCTGAGTGCACTATGCAATCCAGCTATATCAAAATCACCACTGGGCAGAACAACGAATTGAATGCCAAGTGACTCTGGAGCGGCGAGCCTGATCAAGCCAGGAACGTGCCTAGAGGCTGGGCCTCGAGGCGACAGGACGGTACCCTACGGAGCCACGGTGGCTCCAGGGTACGTCCCCACGATCTCCGACGTGTGAGGGGACCGCGAGGGGCACTCCTGAATTTATCCCAGGGCAAGACCCTCAGTTTTAACCTTCGAGAGGGCCGAGGGTAGTGTGAAAAAGGATGGGCTTGCAAACGCCGACGCAGTCGCTACACGACGGAGCCCACAGAGGGGAAAAGAGCACGAGGAGGAGATACTGAAGAGGGCAGGTGCCCTAATTAGCACAGAGGCCAAAACCTCGGAAACATCCAATGCCACTCGCCAGTTTCAGCGGGCACATTGCTTTCCACGACGTTCTTCCCAGGGCCGGGCACGAATACCCGGTGGATCAGCGTGTCCACGAAGTACGCCTTGCCGAACGCATCAGATCCGACCAAAGGGAAAGGTTGCATCTCGTCTCCCCAGCTGTTCACGCACTGGATCTTCCGCTGGCTCCGATTCCACCTGAAAGCAACCATGGAATGGGACGGCCGCCTTCCGCGCTCGTCGGCAGGGCCCTCCGTGGCCGCCACGATGACGATCGGGCGCCACCCGGCGCACTTGTCCACTTGCCACGACGTTGTTGAGAAAGAAATGCACTCCCGGAGCACGAAACTCATCTCATACACGTGGTCAGAGGTCTGGATCCGAATGCTGCCCACGCTGCGCGCGGCGTCCGGCGGCCACTCCGCGTTCAGGTGGTGGCTGGCGAGCATGCCCTGGTATATCCTGCTAGCCTCGATGCTGATCTCGAACTTGGCGCCCAACGACGACGACGCCGCCACGGCGAGCGCGTTCAGGGTGCACAAGGAAAAACGACCTTGGTTCAACATCCTGTCGTTTGGGATGGCAGGCACTCCAGACACCTGCGCCAGAATCGTCGGAGCCGGCGCCGCGTCAGCGTCGTCGCCAGGGTTAGCCTGGGGGAACTGGGAAAAAGCAAAATATTCAACTGCGATCACATCCGTCCCCGCCCCCGACCCCCCTGGCCATCCCTACTGTCTATGCGCTAGTAAAACAAGATCGCATGTCATCGTTGAATACATGGGGCATTTTCCGTACTCCCGCGGCCAAGACTGCGGGCGCGGGACTCGACGCCGCAACTGACGACGCCTCGGACGCCGCAGGAGCAGGCGGCGCCACCGTTTCGGCTCGCTGGCCGTCGGAGGTTGGGGTAGTCCTCAGCTCCGTGAGCATGTTCAGCGAGCGCAGGATGGCGGTGGCTGTGTCTGGAATTGGGAAGCAAGCAAAGCTTTTTTGTTGTGCGAAGTCGTTAAAAATATTAACAACGTGTATGAATCACCGCTACGCTCTCGTTAAAACGACAACTGAGCACTCAGCTGACGCTCAGACTCAGAATGGTACTGCTGTTAGGTCGTCGGAGGGCCTCCGAGTATGGGAATATAAAAATGGCAATGATTCAAGCATGTTGTTACGGTTGAAATTAATGCTTTGTTCGCTTCCCAGGCCTGGAGAGAGCTCGGGCAGCGTCCTGTCAAGCCAGGTTTTCCGGAAGGGTGCGTCCAGCTCCCGCAAAAATTGGATCAACTTGCGGCGCTTGCGGTCGGCGTGGTTCTCGACGGTCTGCGGGTTCTCGCGCAGGATGCAGAAGGATCCTGCGTGTTTGACGGTGCGCGCATTGCCGTCCTCTCGCCAATGGCACGTGCCGCTTTGGCAAGCGTTGACCATAGTGACTGAATGCGGGATCCGCTCAGGTAGTCCGGAGCCTTGAGCCAAATGCAGCGGCGTTGGTAGAAGGTAGAACTAAGATTTGAGGAGAAGGAGGAAGTGGAGAGGAGGCAAGGAGAGGAAAGGAAGGATGAGGAGGAGGGGGAGGGCAGACAATGAAAGCTCACTCAACGTTCTCCTCCTCCTGCTGCTAATCCTCCTCCTCCTCCTCACTCCACCTCCTGCTCCTCCTCCTCACCTCTGCTGCTGCTGCTCCTCCTCCTCTTCCTGATTCCTCCTCCGCTCCCTCCTCATCCGTCTTCTCTTCCTGCACCTCCTCCTCTACCAGCTCCTCTTCCTCCGCCCCCCCCTCTTCCTCATTATCCTCCGATTACTTTTCATATGCCTCCAACTCCTTCTGCGCCTCCTCCTCCGCATCCTCTTCTTCTGATCCTCCTACTCCTGCTCCTCCTCATTCTCCTCCGCCGCTTCCTCTTCAGGAGGACTGGGCGTTGCCTGAGGCGCACCGATCCGTCCTAAAAAGACCGGCGCACTTTACAGAAGGCAGGACCTCGCCATGGTCAAGCCGGGACCCTGGGGGAGTGGGAGGAGGAGGAGAAGCAAGAGGAGGAGTGCGGAGGAGGAGGAGGACGACGACGAGGACGATCCTCCTCCTCCTCCTCTCATCCTCCTCCTCCTCCTTCTCCTCCTCCTCCTCCTCCTCCTTGCCCTTCCTCCTACCTCTCCTCCTCCTCCTCCTCCCCCCATCCGCCATTCCTCCTCCTCCTCCTCCTCCTCATCTCTTCGGGCCTGGAGCGGCAGAACGGGAGAATGAGAGAGTCGAGGAGCGGGAGAGCGGGAGTGCGGAAGGGCGGGAGGGCGGAGAGCGGGAGAGCGGGAGAGCGGGAGAGCGGGAGAGCGGGAGAGCGGGAGAGCGGGAGAGCGGGAAAGCGGGAGGGCGGGAGAGCGGGAGAGCGGGAGAGCGGGAGAGCGGGAGAGCAGGGCGGGAGAGCGGGAGAGCGGGAGAGCGGGAGAGCGGGAGAGCGGGAGAGCGGGAGAGCGGGAGAGCGGGAGAGCGGGAGAGCGGGAGAGCGGGAGAGCGGGAGAGAGCGGGAGGGCGGGAGAGCGGGAGCGGGAGAACGGGAGAGCGGGAGAGCGGGAGGGCGGGAGAGCGGGAGAGCGGGAGAGCGAGAACGCGCCAACTGGGCTTCCTGGGTGGCACGGGTGGCCCGAGAGGCCCCGGGACGGAATGGCCCGGGCCTGGATGGCCACTCTCCCGCCTCCCGCTCTCCCGCCCTCCCGCTCTCCCGCTCTCCCGCTCTCCCGCTCTCCCGCTCTCCCGCTCTCCCGCTCTCCCGCTCTCCCGCTCTCCCGCTCTCCGCTCTCCCGCTCTCCCGCTCTCCCGCTCTCCCGCTCTCCCGCTCTCCCGCTCTCCCGCTCTCCCGCTCTCCCGCTCTCCCCTCCCGCTCTCCCGCTCTCCCGCTCCCCGCTCTCCCGCTCTCCCGCTCTCCGCTCTCCCGCTCTCCCGCTCTCCCGCTCTCCCGCTCTCCCGCTCTCCCGCTCTCCCGCTCTCCCGCTCTCCCGCTCTCCCGCTCTCCCGCTCTCCCGCTCTCCCGCCCTCCCGCCGTCCCGCTCCCCCGAGTGCCCCCGAGAGTGGAAGTCAAGGCCCAGCCCCGAGCGCTTCCGAGTGGAAGTTAAGGCCGCAAAGAGGCTTAGGTAGATCATAGGAGGGGGGGCGACCATATATATATATATATATATATATGTATGTAATTGGCATGCGTTTGCACACACATATACATGTACGTATATCTATGCATTCATATTAGTGTATGCGTGTGCACGTGCACTGTTAGATACACCGTATATACACATGTGTACATGCAGACGAATACATACACGTGTATATACACACTCTTACATACGTACATGTGCATTCATTGATATATGTGTATGCGTGTACATTATGGCCTTCAGCCCATCCCACCAGACTGGGTTGTGGGTGTGAAACCTGTGTGAAACCTATTGGATGGTCGTTTGGTTCTCGCGGGAGGCCTCTCGAGGGCCTCTTGGAGGCAGTTTTCAGGCCTCTCGGGGGCCGTTTGGGGGTCTCCTGAGTCCTTGTTTGGGCCTCATGGGGGCCTCTTGGGACTCTTGGGGGCCTCTTGTGGGCATCGTGGGGTCTCTTGGGCGCCTCTAGGGGCCTTTTGGGGGCCTCCTGAGGCAGAAGGCTCGAATTTTCGGTTCGTGTTCCTTCTCGTGGTCCTTTTTGGGGCTGTCTTGGGGCCCTCTTGGGCCGTCTTGGGCCAGGGGCGCCTCTTGGGGCGCTCTTAGGCCGTCTTGGGCCCTCTTGGAGACATCTTGGGCCGTCTTTGGGTGCTCTTGGGGCCTCTTGGGACGTCTTGGAGTGTCGGAAAGCAGAGAAGGCGAGAACGCCAAAATCCTTCCAAAACAAATGGAGGAGAATCAGTGATTTTTGCCTCTTCGAGCCTTCTTGGGAGGCCTCTTGGATGCCTCTTGGGGGTCTTGGAGGCCTCTTGGGCCGTCTTGGGGCCATCTTTGGGTCCCGGGGTGGTCATTGGGCGTCTCGGGGCCCTCTTGGGCAGTCTTGCGGGCCGCTTGAGGCACTCTTGGCCCGTCTTTGGGCCCGCTTGGGCCCGAAAGTCATGCGGGAAGCTGCGCCAGATCCCCGACAAGCCTCGCCAAGCCCCAGAAGAATTGAGAATTTGGGTCCCGGATTCCTTAATAATCTTCAGGAGTGAGGGGTGAGGCTCAGAGGACCAGGCAAGGGACCTGAGGACACGCCCACTCCGTGCCCAAGGGCACGGTGGCGTGTATATGTGTATATATGTGTTTTTACGTGTATATATGTGTATATGTGTGTGTATATATATATATATATATATATGTATATGTATATGTATATGTATATGTATATGTATATGTATATGTATATGTATATGTATGTATGTATATATATATATATATATATATATATATGCTGGCGGAAACGGGGCGAGGCCACCAGGAGTGTGCCTGCGCCCTCCATAGGGGCTTCGGGGCTCACTTTCTTTGTGTTTTTACACGGTTTCGGCGTTCCAGAGCCTCCGAGGCGCCAGCGTTCCAGGGCTTCCGAGGCGCCTGCAACGGTTCCAGCCCAAGAGGGCCCCAAGACGGCCCCAGAGTCGCCCAAGACAGCCCAACAGAGCCCCAAGACGGCCCCAAGATGCGCCCAAGAGGGGACCACGACTCCAAAATTCGACCCTCCCGCTTAAAGAGTGCCCCAGGAGGCCCCAAGGAGCCCCCAAGAGGCCCCAGGAGGCCCCCAAGAGGCACCCAGGAGGCCCAAACGAGGCTTAAAGAGGCCACAAAACAGCCCCGAGGAGGCCCTACAACGGTCCCAAAACAGCTACCGAGAAGCTGCGAAACTGCCTTCACGACGTCCCCGACAGGCCAACCACGAGATCGAAACCAACACCCATGAGGCCTCTGACCCACCACCCAGGGCACGGTGGCGGGAGCAGTGACAGCACTTGTGCACAGCATGTTCTGGCGGGAGCCCTCCGGAACACGCTGCAGGAGGAGGAGGAAAATCAGGAGGAGAGAGAGCTGGAGTGGGAGGAGGAGGGGGAGGGGGACGAGGAGGAGGAAGAGGCCTCCAAGACAGCTCCAAGACAGCCGAGGAGGCTTCCAAGAGGGCCCTGGGCGGCCCACGAGGGCCCCAAGGCGGTGCCTGAGGCGCCCAAGACGGCCCGAGAGGGCCCCAAGACGGCCCCAAGAGAGGCCCAAGAAGGGAAACACGAACCGAGAATCCGAGCTTTCTACCCCGAGAGGTTCTCGGGAAGTCCCAAGACGCCCCCAATCGGATCCAAGAGGCCCCCAAGAAGCTCCCAAGAAGGCCGACGAGGTTCCAAGAGATCTCCCAAGGTGGCCTCAAGAGGCACAACTCATTGTTTTACGATTGGTCTTTGATGGGTTTTATTTTTTTGTTGGCCTTTTGGCATCCCGATGCTCCAAGACGGCCCAAGAGGCTTCCAATACCGCTCCAACATAGAGGGAGAGGCCTCCAAGAGGGCTCCAAGACGGCCCGCGAGGGCCCCGAGACGGTGCTTGAGGCGCCCAAGACGGCCCGAGAGGGCCCCGAGAGCCCCAAGAGAGGCCCAAGAAGGGGAACGCGACCCAACAGCAGAGCGTTCCCCCCAAAAGGCCCACAGGAGGCCGCAAGAGGCCCTCAAGTGGTCCGACGAGGACCCAAAAAGCTTCCCGAGGGCCTAAAAGGCCCCTAGGAGACGTCCAAGAGGCTTTAAAGTAGCCAGTCAAAACTGCTTCCAGGAGGCCCCCGGGAGACTTGCGGATTGCCTCAATTTGGCCGCAGGTGGCCTCAAGTCGGGCCTCCACGCAGCCAAGACGGCCAATGACGGCTTCAGATTGCAGAACCGATGCCCCCAAGGGACCCTCAGACGCCCCCCCAAGAAGCACCCAAGAGGCGCCTCCAACAGCAAGTTGACGAAGCATGCGGAACACCCCAGAAGCTCCTCAGATGCCGTCGCGCGCCTGTGCTTGATAGCGGTGTCCAAGATCGTTCAGCGCTCCCCCGGCCTGGGCTAGAACCTGAGCGCGCTCGAAGCGCGCGCGATGGTTCTCATACATATATTTATATGTACATATGTCTATATATATAGATATATACACATTACATACACTCCAAATCGGCTTCCTCTACAGGAATTCTAACTCAAACCCTACTAAGTGATCCGTTGCCCCCTAATTCCTATGTCCTCCCTAATTCATATGGCTATGCCTATGCCTATGCCTTCCCCCTCACTCCTATGCTTACGCCTATGCCTATGCCTATGCCTATGCCTATGCCTATGCCTATGCCTATGCCTATGCCTATGCCTATGCCTATGCCTATGCCTATGCTCGCTTGCGCTTGCTTGCTTCCGCTTGCAGGCTTGCGCTTGCTTGATTTTGCTCCTTCCGTCCTCCTCCCGTCCTGCTCCCGTCCTACTTTCGTCCTCCTCCCATCCTCCTCTCGTCATCCTCCTCTCCTCCCATCTATTTTGATTCAACGCTGGCTGATGTATATATATATATATATGTATATATGTATGTTTATATATATATATATATATATATATGTATTATAGAACCTTCGCGCGCGCGAAGCGCGCGCGAAGGTTCTAGTTGTGGGCACGGCCTGGGCGCTGAGGGGGGGGGATTCTTGCCAAGAGGGCGGTGGGGTCTTCTCCTGCCCCATGTTCAGGAAGCGCGCTTCCGGAACATGGGGGCCCTCGGATCATTCTTATGCGCTCCTGCGCCCTATTCGCTCGCACCCTGGAGCCTGGACCCCTGCCCTCTGTACCTTGCGCGATCGTCGTCGTCGATGTCGACGGCGCATGATCCCGTTCCCATGTTCCAGAAAGCCTTGTCCGGATCATGGGGGCGATCAAAGGCTTCGCGCGGGTGGGGCGGGGCATCCTCGGCTTGTGTTGGCCTGAAGGCTCCATGGGGGCTCTTGGGGGTCTCTTGGGGGTCTCTGGGAGCCTGTATTTGTCGTCTCTTGTAGTCTTTTGGAGGCCTCTTGTGGTCTCTTCGGATCTCCTTGGGGACTCTTGAGGGCCTCTGGGGACCTCTGCGGGCCCTCTTGGAGCCTCCCGGGGCCCTCTCGGGGCGGAAAACTGAATTTTTTAATGTTTGGTCGTCCTCTAGGGCCTCTTTTGGGGCCGCCTTGGAGTCCTCTTCGGCTGTCTTGGGTGTCTCTTGGGCCGTCCGGGGAGCGTCTTTGGGGCCTCTTGGGCCGTCTTGGGGTGTCCTGGCGGGCCTCTTGGGCCGCCTTGGAGCGTCGGGAAGGCGAAAGGGCGAGAAGGCCAAAAACATAGAAAAACACGATGGGAAATGAACAATTCTCCCTCCTCGGGGTCCTCTGGGGAGACCTCTTGGAGATTTCTTGGAGCATCTTGGTGGCCGCTTGGGCCGTCTTGGGCTCGTCTTGGTCGTTTCGGGGGCCTCCACTTTGTAGATGTTGGTTCTTGTGCGTTTATATCTCATGTTATAACTCGCCGAACATACTTTATAACAATATTGTGTTGTCTTCCAAATACCGTAACTACTTATAATGACATTCTAGCTTCTGCCAACGTATATTTGGCTTACAATTCGTTGGGAGATGTGTGAGGAACTTTAGCGAACACGATGCTTAACTACAACTGTGTTAGCGGCGTTTTACAAGTGGTTCTATTGCCGCAGTAAACAATGCACCTGTTAGCTTGGAGTTATCATTAGTTACGCGGAAATTTTCGGAATTTCCAGAGAAGCGTTTGCATGTTTCCCTTTTCCATTTGTAGGTTTTTCGGTTCTAGCGCCTGCGGCCCGAACGATTTGGTTCAGAACGCAAGCCCCTGCGGACAAAAATCTCGTTTGATCGAGTCGCTGACGCAGGGTGGTCTGACAGCGTCGGTTGCAGCAGTTCGGCGCATTTCATCACACGACGATGGCGAGGCTGACAATTATTGCAAAGATGTTGGGTCCTACGTGTCCCGCATGAAAGTAGACCACTGTGGCAATGTGCTTCAGGATAGTATGTTGCCCTGCACCGACGGCACCGAGTATAAGTGGTTCAGGGCGAATCCTTTTGCATTCCTGGCTTATCTCGCTGAAGCGAATGCTGCTTTTGCGCATTTTATGTCAACGCATTTAAGCAACAGGACGACGAACCTGATATGTTGGGGGGACGAAGCCACCCCTGGAAATACCTTGCGCCCCGGCTCGTCGAGCAAGGTTTGTGCTTGTAGTTCAGTTTCGTCGAATTCCCTGGTCATTTTCGGCACGGCGATTACGGATGGCTGCCCATAGGCGCGGTCTGGATGCACTTGCCACCCCGCCCCCTCCCCCCCCACCCCTCCACGATGGAATCGTCGGGTGCGCGGGCGGGGTGATGTGCGCGCGCAGGGAAGGAGAATGGGGGGGGGGATGGGGTGCGCATCTAGTGGCATTCTGGACCACAGGGTTCACTGGTTACGACGGGATGCAGACGTGGCGGCTATTCAGGTTTGTGGAAACACGTGCTGCATGTGTTCTTTGGACCTGCGTGGAATGTCACAATGTGTTTCATGGTTTCGGATGGCTTTTGCAATACATATCGAACGACGTCTGAATTGCAAGGTTTTTTCTTTTGTTTTTGTTGTTGTTTTTTGTTGTTGTTTTTTTCCAAGGCGAGAAACCGCATACAATAACTAAAGGCGAGCCAGGGCGCGGGGGGCTCAGCAGTTGCCACGCGCGTAAGAACATTTTCAATGGGGTCCCAGAGCGCGTGAGGGAGGGACAACCCTTCCATATATCGCTATGCGTTCGCCGTGCCGCGCCAATTCGATCCCCGCGATGACGCTTCGATGTGGGAGGTGGCAAGCACATTGTCCCAGCAGAGATTGTTTCTCGGCTCTGGCGCATCCTAAAAGTTAGAGGTGACGTGCGGGCATAATTACAATACAGACCGCCTTCTTTGGGATGTCGGCATGCGCAGATATTTTTAGCCGCGCCCCACCACTTGTTCCTGGGACTGGATGCGTACTGTTGCGGCATCAGGGGGGTCAGCGCAGTGCAGTCAGCACAGTATAGGTGGGTGCTGCAGGGGTTTGCAAAAGACCGTGCGTGCGCGCGGGATATCGTTCGAGAAATTCGACGAATCCCATGTGGCGGCGCTAAACGGAAACCATAATCACACATTGCATACGATTTTGTTTCACAAGCGAGTCAGCATGACAGAAGGCACGCACGTGAAAACATTTGTTGCTGAGTGTCTCCTTCCCCCGGATTCTCCGAATGTAAACGCGGCCGCGAATGTCTCCTGCTTCCTAGTATCCCGTTTCAATGCGGGCGCGCGCGCGTGAACACATCGGTTTTCGTGCATCTCCAAGTCATGGGATTATCGCCATCACCGACGTCGGGGAGCGGGGCCTTATGGGGGGAGGATGGAAGAAGGAGGAGGTGGAGGAAAAACGTGAACAAAAAGAGGAGGAGGGGGGGGAGGAGGAGGAGGAGGAGGAGGAGGAGGAGGAGGAGGAGGAGGAGGAGGAGGAGGAGGAGGAGGAGGCGCAGGTTCGGAAGAGAGGAAGAGGAGCAGGCGGAGGCTCGGCCCCGCCGTAAGAGTCCAACGGTTGCTGATCTACCAAACAGACATGCGTAGTTGGGTGCGGCAGAACAGGGGTTTGCCTTGCGCGGTTTATAAGTTACCAGAAGTTATCAGAAGTTATCATACGTTTTCAGAATTTAGCATGCGCTATCAAATGTTGCGAACAGTTATTTGGAAGTACAAAGTTCCACAATCTTATTTACGCCAGACTTGTATTGCATATATAATTATCATGGCAACTAGAACTATAAACTCATAACTCCAAGAATCCATAACGTAGGGACCTCTTGGGGGCATGTGGGGGCATTCCGGGCTCGTCTTGGGGCTCTCTAGGCACGTTCGCGGCACGGCCGGGACTCCGGGGGACCTGAAACCACCATGGCGACCGGGGGCAGCTGGGCGAGGGCCCCCGCCCCTGGTATCCCGATACATATTCATGTATATATATATATACATATATATACATCTATATATATATACATATCGGAGGTTGGGGGGTGAGATCGAAGTGGAACGGAGAGCCCCCCTACCGGAAAATCGATTTCGGTTTCGTGTTCGTGCGTGCCGTGCGGGCGAGGCGAAGCTGCGTGGGCGGGCGAGAGGAAAGTCTCCTGTGGCTGAGGCGCGGCCGGACCAAATGATTCTCCGCCGGGCGGCCGGTGGCGCGCGGTGTCCCGCCGGTGTCCCGCTGGTGTCCCGTGTGGTTGAGGCGCGGCCGGACCAAATGATTCCCTTCCGGGCGGCCGGTGGCCCGCGGTGTCCCGCCAGTGTCCCGCCGGTGTCCCGCCGGTGTCCCGTCGGTGTCCCGATGATGATGATGATGATGATGATGATGATGATGATGATGATGATGATGATGATGATGATGATGATGATGATGATGATGATGATGATGATGTGCTGACGATGATGATGATGATGATGATGATGATGCTGATGATGATGATGATGATGAGGTTGATGATGATGATGATGATGATGATGATGATGAGATGATGATGATGATGATGATGATGATGGTGATGATGATGATTATGATGATGATGATGATGAGGATGATGATGATGATGCTGTTGATGTTGATGATGATGATGGTGATGATGATGATGATGATGATGATGATGATGATGATGATGATGATGATGATGATGATGATGATGATGATGATGATGATTATGATGTTGATGATCGCGTTGCTGATTTTGATGGTGTCCCGATGATGATCAGGATGATGATGATGATGATGATGAGGATGATCATGATGATGATGATGATGATGATGTTGATGATCCTGATGATGTTGATGATGATGAGATGATGGTGGTGATGATGAAGATGATTATGATGTTGATGATGATGATGATGATGATGGTGGTGGTGGTGTCCCGATGATGATGATGATGATGATGATGATGGTGATGATTGTGTTGGTGTCCCGATGATGATGTTGATGATGATGGTGATGACGATAATGGTGTCCCGATGATGATGATGTTGATGATGAGCATGATGATGAGGTGATGCTGCTGATTTCGATGATGGCGGCCCGATGATGGTGATGATGAAGATGCTGATGTTGATTATGATGATGGTGTCCCGATGATGATGGTGCTGATGGTGATGATGATGGTGACGATGATGATGGTGTCCCGATGATGATGTTGATGATGATGAGGTTGGTGATGATGATGATGGTGTCCCGGTGAGGCTGATGTTGATGATGTGGTTCATGATTTTGATGATGAGATGATGTTGGTGGTGCTCCGGTGATGATGATGGTGACCCGATGATGATGATGATGTTGATGATGGTGGTGACGATGATGATGCCCCGATGATGATGATGATGGTGACGATGATGTTGATGATGGTGATGTGATGATGATGACGATGGTGTCCCGATGATGATGATGATGATGATGATGATGATGATGATGATGATGATGATGATGTTGATGACGTTGATGACGATGCTGTCGATGCTGCTGCTGATGATGATGATGATGATGATGATGATGAGGATGAGGATGATGATGATGATGATGATGATGATGATGATGATGATGATGATGACGATACTGACGTTGATTGTGAGATCGATTGTGATATCGATAGTGAGAGCGATAGTGAGACCGAATGTGAGATCGATTGTGAGAGCGATAGTGAGATCGATCGTGGGATCGATTGTGAGGTCGATCGTGAGATCGATAGTGAGATCGATAGTGAGACCGATCGAGTGAGACGTTGGTTCCTCCCCCCCCGAACCTCCTTCTCACCCGAAGGGTGGTCGTATAGATATGTATACACACCATTCGGGGCCTCATCTGGGCTTCTTGGGTGCCTCTTGGGGCTTGTTGGGTGCGTGTTGGCGGTCTCGGGGGCCGCCTTGGGGCTCTCTTGGGCCGTCTTGGGCGCCTCTTGGGCCGTCTTGCAGCCCTATTGGGCCGTCGTGGGGGCGTCCTGGGGCGGAATGGGGGGTGTCTTGGGCCGTCTTGGAGCGACACATCGTATTCACTAAGCATGCATGTTTTCCTGGGGGAAGTGGCCTCTTGGGGCTTTCTTGGGGCCTCTTGGGGTTCTCTTGGGATGCCTCTTGGGGCTTTCTTGGGGCGTCGTGGGGCCTCTTGGGCCATCTTGGGCGCCTTGGAGCCCTGTTGGTCCGTTTTGGGGTCCTGTGGGGGCCATCTTGGGCCGTCTTCGGCCCTCCAGGGGCGCTCCAGACCCAGCGGCTCCCACCAGGCTTGTAGTTCAGCTGGGCCAGTTTTCTATGTGAATTTATGTATGGTTTCATTATATATATATATATATATATATATATATATGTATACACATAGATTAAAAAAAGGTCGTGCCTTGCCAAGCCCACCAGCGCTAGCAGTACCATTTGCCCTTGCGAGGTGGAGGTCTCAAATGATATGGCCTAGAAGGAGGAACGTCTACTTTCTTCCTGCTCATATCTTTCCTTGAGCGAGCAACCCAACTTGATTTCTTACGATGGGAACCTTGATGACGTGATGCATAGTATTAATCAGGGTAGTTGTAGTCGTTGTCGTTGTCGTTGCCGTGGTCGTAATGCCAGCAGGCGAGTGCGGATGCAAGAGGAGCAGCGGGAGAGGGAGGACCAGGGGAGCTAGGAGGAGATGGAGAGGGACGAGGCAGATTGGGAGAGGCGGGGAGGGTGGGAGGGAGGGGCGAGCACGAGGAGGAGGAGGAGGAGGAGGAGGAGGAGGAGGAGGAACCGGGAGCGGTGCAAGCGGTGGAGAGATGCGGGCCCCCTGGAGCTCCTGGCCTCGTTCCCTTGGTTGCCAGGCACCTTGCGCCACGGCCAGTCTGTCCCTGGCCCTGGGGCCCAGCGTTGGCCTCCAGGGGGCCCAAGGCCCGAGGCCTGGAGAGAGAGAGGCGCGGCCTGCCTGGAGCTCTGCTCGCGGCGCCTGGAGGTCTGGGAGCGGGGGGGGGGCGGCAGGCCGGAAGCGGGACGGCGCGGGACGGAGGGGATGCCCACGAGGGCCCGGGGAGGAGCGCCGGAGGCCGCGGCGCCCTTTTTGGCCAGGGAGGAGATGTGAGGCTCGAGTTCCGCCGGAGCTCAGGCTTGGCACTGTCTTCTGGCGGGCCCGCCCTGAATTTTGAGGGTCCAGTTCTCTTGGGATGTCTGCAGCGTCTGCAGCGGGCGCCCGCGTCAAATTTCAGACTGGGTCTCGCCATTTCCTGACGGTCCCGCCAGGCCAGCCTGGGTCTCCCGAACCCGAGTCTTACGTCTTCCCGACAATCGTATCTCCCCGAGACGGTCCCCACATGACCTGCCTGGCCTGTCGAAAGCCGGGGATGGGGTCGCTACATCTCGGGAAACAGACATTGACATAAACAACTTTTTTGAGGTTCGCAGAGATTTCTTGGATCGGCGCTGGGCCCCCCCTCCCTGGAGTGCGGAGCGCGCCAGGGGCGGCGCCGGAGGCGCCGCCAGGGGCCCCGGCGACGATCCACGAAATCCGCGCGGACCCCAGCCTTACGTTCGGAGGTGGATAGACCTCGTACCTTGACACGTCGATTAACCGTTTTCGGTTCGCGAGAGGGCGTCGCGGCCGTCATTTTTGCGGGTCCAGGTCCGTCGGTTGCGGTCCCAGGCCGTTTTCCTTCAGGGGGGGTTTACTAAAGGGAGGCTTGTCCACCGCCGATACGTCTCGCCGATCCATCTCCTTGCTGCCCCCAGGCCACCCCGTGCACGGCGGTGTGCCTGCGGCGGGAGCCCGCGTGCGGGAGCAGCAGGGCGTGGATTCCAGACCTCCCGGATGGGGCCGAGTGATTGGACGGGGTCGCTGGAACGCGCCGCATGGCCGATGCATCGGCGATGCAGCTCGATGTGGGGTCCCATTTTTTCTCCACGCCGACGTCGCCGACGCATCGGCGATGCGGGCGCGATCCTCCGAACCCACCTGCTCGGACTTGCTCGGACCCCACCCAGGAGTCCTCGAAGTAACGAGGGGGATACGCCTGGGGTGGCCGCCAGGACTTCGCCGAGGGCCAGGCCCGTGTGCCGCCGCCGCACCGCCCTCGGCGAGCGCGCGCTTGCTGGGCGCGGCGCTCGCGCCGTGCGGCGCTGGCGGCGGCGGCGGGTGCAGCAGGGGCAGCGTCAGGGGTGGGTACGCGAGGGGGGGGGGGGGATGCATCGACCCCAGTCGCGCCCGCTCATCGGCGAACGGGGCCCGATAGCTCCTCCCGCCCAGGAACGTGCGGATTCGCTATCTGTTGGGGGGCCCGTCGCCGATCTGTCGGCGATGCATCGCCGAGTCGAGGTTCCCCTCCCGCAGGAAGCCCCCCCCATGGTTGCCCCTCAACGGTGAGAGCAGCGGGCGGAAGCCCGGAGGAAGAGGTGCCGATGCCAATGCCGCTGCCCTTCCCTCGTTTCGTTTGTTTTTGTTGGGCCTCGCCTCCTGGGAGGCCCACGTCGCCGCGGCCGGATTCGCGCCGAAATCCTGGCCAGAACGCACCCAGGGCAGAGGCTCTTGGAGTACAGGGTCCGGCTTGAATAAGGAGCACTTGCGTTTCAAAATGGGCTCGGTCGTTCTTTTGGTTTGCATGCGATCCGCTACCTTTTTGGCGGAAAGCCCCCCTGGTGTTCCTTCGGACTTCGTAGACTTATTGGGGAAAAAGGGGCTTCGTTCCTTATGTACCGTTCATTCGGTCAGGCCGAATACTGTAGGCGTATATGTATCTTCTTGGTCTGCCCAAGGACGGGGCCAGGCTGGTGGCGGATCGGCAGGGGTGCAGCGTGTCCCAAGAGGGGGAGGGCCCCAGGAGTGGCGGAGTAAGACGGGGCGAGGACGGGGAACTGGTGGTCGTGACAGGGCGCCAGTTTAGAAGGGAGTTCGGCGGGCGTTCGTCGGAGGTGGATGGACCTCCTACCCTGACACGTCGGGTAGCGAATTGGCCGTTCTCGGTTCGCGGGAGGGCGTCGCGGCCGTCGTTTTTGCGGGTCCAGGTCCGTCGGTTGCGGTCCTGGGCCGTTTTCACTAGAGGGAGGTTCATTGAATGGAGGTTTGTCCACCGGCGAGTTTGGGCAGGAGGTGTCAGGTCCGGCGACGCTTGGGTGGGGACCGAACGGTCCAGAGATGCCACAGAAATACAAAGGGTTGGAGGCCCCAAAGCAGAGCTCCACGGGGTGTGAATAGTGGAGCGGGGTGACTTCAGAGCGAACTGTGCATGTTGCGGGGTCTATTGACAGAGGTCGGGGGGAGCTTCCCTCTTGCACGGGTCTGGGGTCGGCGGACAAGGCCTTGTCCATAGGCGTCCCGCGTGGTGTTGAGCAAGCGGGCCGGTGGCGCTCGTGTCTCGAGGCCAGATTTCCTGGGGGAGCCCCCTCACTAGTCCCTCAGGTGTGCCCCGAGCGCACAGCGCAGCAAGGAGCCGAGCCTATGCTGCAAAATGCAGAGCAATACCATGCAACCCTGTGACGCAGCGCGGCGCAAGTCAGAGCGGGGCAATACGCTCCCAGCGACGGGGACGTGACGAGTGAAGCAGCTCAGGCCCGAGCGAAACGCGGCATGCCGAGGCAACACGCAGTCGTGCAGCGCACAGCACAGCTGCGCAGCAGGCGGGACTGCGTGTGCTGGTCACAGTGCCATAGCACACGATGTGGCACATCGGTCGAACATGCTCTGCAGTGCCGTCGATGAGACGAACCGTTACTCAGCGCTTCGTTCCGGCCACACCCGGGAGCAGGCGAGCTGCCGGGGAGGCAGGGCGGCCGCTCCGGCCAGGTCGGCTGGCCGCCATGCATCACCGTCGCTGAATGCAGGAGGGGAAAAACGCACAGACACAATTCATCGTCGATCCCCCAGAAAATATGGGAAACTATGGGAAGTGGGGGGGAACATGAAAATCCCACAAGTGCAAACATATGGGGGATCCTTTGATTTGTGTGTATTTGTTTGTGTGTGTGTGTCCCAGGGCCCCTTCTTACTCACCGTGAATGGCGTTACCAACTTTGCGCTACTTTGCACCCTGCGGCACAGAAACAAGCGCATCGCGTGCTAGGAAACCCCTGCACGTTGGCGCCATACTCTGGGCCGCTCTGTGCCTGTGCAGGTTCGCGTGTTACTAATTGGCGCAACTTCTTGCGGCTGAGTTTGAGTCTCGGCAAGCCCTCACTGAATTCCGGTTGCCCTCATTCGGTACGCTTCCTATGAGTTCTTCACCCATTGTTTTCATCGGCCATGCTGGCCGAAGGAGGGAGTTAGAACACGGCCCCGCGACTGGGTGAGGAGCATCGCGATACAGTTAATTCGAGCAGCTGTCGTCGCCGGTGCCTTTTTGATTTAGCATTCAACAGTGGCACACTTGTTTCGTCCCGCTGATAACCACCTCGGCTATCATCCTCGAGTCGTTCCCGCGCAAATCTTCCTTCCAAATTTGCAATAAGAAGAGCGCGGGAAGATGACGACATGGAACAATTGGAGTAGGACCGTGTTCCGCGCACAGCTCACCTGCTTCTTCGTAGTCGTACTACCTGCTCCATCCATCTCCTGGGTCTTGGCTCTTCTCCCCTGCAGTCCCTGCTCAGCGTGTGGAGTCGGGGAAGGAGGAGGAGGAGGAGGAGGAGGAGGCTCCTTGACATTCGGAGTTATCCAGATGGCTCTGTTGGGCTCCAGGAAGGAAGCAGGAGAGGGAAGAGGTGGAGGAGACGGGTGGGGAGATGAGGAGAACCCAGGTCATGCTGGAGTACCGGCTCCGCAAGCCGGCGCCGAAGGCGCCGAAGGCGCGCGGGGTGGACACGGCCAGCGTCTCCCCGTCCGGTCTTGTTGGCCCTCATCGGTTTCCGCCGCTCCTCCTCGTCGCCCCCCTCGGGTCCTATACCTCCCTGGCGACTCGCAGCACTGAGCCTGGCGAAGGGCCCAACCCTGTGCTGTCGCGTGCGGCACAAAGCGTTGCCTTTTCCCAACGAGTACCGCGCGCCGCGGGTCAAGCGGAGAGGGGGGAGGCGGAGCAGGGTCGCAGGGGGCGAGGCGCGCTGACCTCCCGGCTGGGCAAGATGCGCGCGGTGAGCGTGCAGGGCGAGTCTGCCCGCTGGGGCCTCCCGTGGAGCTCCCTGCTGAGCGATTTGCATGCGGGTTGCGCCGAGATGGCAGCGGGTCCTCGTGCGAACGCTCCCACTGCTGCAGTAGGCGGAGCTCCTTGCGGGACACGATCCGCGTAAGATGTGCGGCCAGATGGGTGCGGGCCCCCATGCGTGCGCCCAGTGATGCAGTACAGTCGGGCCGCTGAAGGAGGGACCCTTTTCGCTGGGGAGCGGTCTTTCTCTGGGAGATCAATGTTGAACTTATGGAAACATGGGGCTTCGTTCCTTATTTTGGGTTCCTGATGACTGCGTTTCGACTGTATGCAGAGCTTCTTGCGGGGCACGATTCGCGTGAGGGGTGCGCACACATGGGTGTGGGCCCTCATGTGTGAGGGGTGCACCCACATGGGCGTGGGCCCTCATCTGATTGCACCCACTGTCTGGTGCCGTAGGTTCAGCTCCCGTTGGGCACGCTCTGTATGAGGTTTGCGCCGATATGGCTGCGGGACAGGATGTGAATACGCCCACTGAGGCCGAAGGTGGAGCTCTCTGAGGGCACGATCCGTGTGACGGGTGTGCCCCGATGGGCGTGGGCTCGCACGCGATTGCGCCCACTACTGCCGTAGGTGGAGCCCCCTGCTGCGTGGTCGCCGAAGCTTGGGCAGTCCCGTACTTCGCCAAACACTTGACTTGAAGGCTCATCAGGTCGCATAAATGACAAGTGTCCTCAGGGGGTCTCGACGGCCACCGTGGCTGTGCCAATATTTGCCTCAAGCCAGGCGTGCGCTTCATCGTTTGATTAGTTACTTTGGCCCTGGGCCAGCTAGACCAGCTGCATCATGCCCGCGGTGGCGGGGCGACTGACGCACTCTCCGACCCCCTCCCACCCTTCGCATCTCTGCAGAGGTCTGCAGAGGGCCTGCAGTGGCTTGCAGCGGGCCCCAGGGGGCTCTAGACGCCCCCATGGACCTCCATCCTGAGAAGAAGGCCGCCATGACCGAGGCGGGTGCGAAAAGAGTTGGTGCGAAGACCGACAGCAGTTCTTGCCCATGCTGCCGAGAAGAATTCGCTGTCGGCGTCGCCGCGGACATGCGCCACAAGGGGCAAACAAGTCGCCCGCCCAACAGCGGCCGCTTTCGCTCTCAGACGCATCTGCTAATGGGCATCGCGCCCCGTTTGTTCTGTACCCATCTCGGGCTTGCGAAGAAGGACCCCAGACCCTCCATGCTCAGTCTTCGCCTCTCCCCCCCCTTCCACGCCGTAGGTGAACAGCACATCCGCCCCTCCCTCTCGTCCTCTCCTGTGCCTCCTGGCTCCGCCCCCTCCCGCACACCCGACGTCACGACGTCGTGGCAAGCCGACCACGGCTCAGGCCTCGGAGTGCCGCTCCCGAGGCAGGCCCGTCCGCCCCGTCGCAGCGGGGCCGACGTCGGCGTCGCGAGAAAAATCGAGACGGCATGCATTGTCGTTGTAGCTTGTCGGCCGCTGGTGGCTGTGTTTTTCAGGGGCAACGTTCGGAGGAGGTAGTCGGCGGCGAGCGAGGGGGGGAAATGAGAAGGATAAGACCTTTTTAGAAGGCGGCGGGACTTCGCAGAAGCCCTCGCGCCTTCTGAGAAGTTGCTTTTGTCTTCGGGGAAGGCTTAGAAAACTTCTCAGAAGGCCGGGGGACTGCCATACCTTCTGAGAAGGCCTGCCCCTCCTCACTTCCCCCCTCGCTCGCCGCCGAGGTAGGCTCAGGCGGGAACGCGTCGACCCCTGATCGCCATCGGTCGCCGATGATGACCTGGCAGCCCTCCCCGCCCAGGAGCGCGCAGGTTCGCTATCGGAGCCCATCGCAGATCTATATCTGCGATGTGTCGACGATTCGGGCTCGATGTTCCTCCCTGAGCTAGCCCCCTCCTGTCGTTTCCCTTCGGTCGTGCGCCAAGGACGATCAACACGTAATCGGGATGACAGAGCTCCGAGGCGGGGAACCGTCTGGGGGATCGATCTTCGGGGGCCTGGGCAGGCGGTGGATATGGAATTATTCGGGCCCCATAGGGCCAATACGTCGGTTCCACAGGCGGTGGATATGGATATATCCCCGCCTCGCACAGATCGAGCTCCCAGAGGTCGGGGCCTGTCTCCCCTGCAGTTTCTCGGCGTCACGGTGGGCGGCCTCCTCCTTGATACGGGCTTCGCCAGAGGCTGGTTCGGCCCTTGGGGCGGCCAGAGGTGGGGGGAGGGTGGGAGGCCCGGGGATTGTGGCGGCCCTCGTCCGTGTCATATGGTTTTGTATCGAGTGAAACGCTTTTTTTTTTTTTTTTTTTTTTTTTTTTTTTTTTTTTTTTTTTTTTTTTTTTTTTTTTTTTTTTTTTTTTTTTTTTTTTTTTTTTTTTTTGTTTTTTATCTCTTTTGAGTCTTTTTAGCGTGATCCTTTCCTTTTCTTTGTCTCTTTCGTTCGTGTGATCTCTCTTCATCTACTTCACCTCTTTCGTCATTCTCTCTCTCTCTCTATCTCTCTCTTTCCGTCTCTCTTTCTCTGTCTTTCTGGTTTCGTCAGCCTTCAAACAATCATTGCCCCCGAGCATGGTCCTCAAAACTCTAGCCCTGTGCCAAACGGCATGGGGTTGGAATCTCGAGTACCATGCTCGGGGGGGGGAGCATTTTTGGGGGGCTCTTCCGATTTGCTGAGGTTGTTTCCCCCTTTCCGGCGTTCTTTGTTTTTCTTTTCTCTTTCAGTCCCTCTCGTCTGATCTATCCATGCCTCCCCGAGCATGGTCCTCGAAACTCTAGCCCTGTGCCAAACGGCAGGGGGTTGGAATTTAGAGGACCATGCTCGGGGGTGCATTTCTTTTGGCTCTTCCGATTTGCTGAGGTTTTTTTTGTTCCGTTCCAGCGTTCTCTTCTTTTTCTCTTCTCTTTCAGTCCCTCTCTTCTGATATATCCCTCTCTCTTCGTCTCTGTCTCCCTCTCTCTTTTCTCTTTCGCTGCTGTTCGTTATCCTCTCATTCATCCCTCTCTCTTCGTCTCTCTCTCTCTCTCCCTCTCTATCTTTTCGTTTCGTTTGTTCCTTATCTTCTGGCGGGAGCGCCACGAGGAGGAACTGGAGGAGGAGAAGGATAGGGGAGGGAGGAGCTGTTGGAGGAGGACGGGGGGAGGAGGAGGAGGGGGAGGGAAGTAGAAGCAGGACGGCGGTAGCGACGTGACCTATGCCTTCTGTGCGTGTGGTTTCGCATCGACGTCCATATGCCAAGAGGTTTGGTTTCGGTATCCTTCTCTTTCTTGACTTCGAGGGAATACATCATTGCTTTGCTTGCGGAAGCTGGCGGGAGCTGCCATGAGGAGGAGCAGGGGGGGGGAGGAGGAGGAGTAGGAGGAGGAGGAGGAGGAGGAGGAGGAGGAGGAGGAGGAGGGGGAAGAGTTTGAGCTGGAAACTGCGGGAACGGGTAAACCACGTTCGGACGGCGTTAGCGTGAAGTCCAGTGGCTAGCATCAGGATTCCTCTGCCAAGATATCTTCAGAGAGCCCCAGGAGGGGGGAGAAGGGGGACGAGAGAAGGGACATGAGGATGGTTTGTTTTCGGATGCTTTGCGTTGCCTGCGCATGGCGTCGCATTGCATTTGCATTGCATGTACATCGCGTTCGCATTGAGTTGACTTGTTTTCGCAATGTGTTTGCATTGCAATCGCAATGTGTTTGCATTGCAATATGATTGCGTTGGAATCGCATTGCGTTGCAATATCGCTGCGCTGCGTCCGTGCTCTCGCCACGTCGTGTTCTGTCGACGTTGGTCCGAGCACTGCGCTGCATGCCCGCATTTTTGCAACCGCGCTGCAACCAATGGCGCCCAATGGCCGTCGTCCTCCCGTCAGTGCTCGTCGGGGACGGCCGTGGCAAAGTCTTCACGCAATGGATCGAGGAGGTGAGGCAGAATCGTGACGTTCGCAGGAGGCCAGCGGCGATGAAGGGGTCAATGAAGAGGGTTCGCAAGACCGCCGTCAAGAAACACGTCCTCCGCGTGAAGGCCGAGAAGAGGGATAAGTCCGTGGTTCTCAAGAGGCCGTCGGACGCGCCAGTGCGCAAGAGGCTATCAGCCGCTGCGCCAGGCAAGGGGCAGTCCGCCGCAGCCATTCGGAAGAAGGCACAGTACAAGAGCAGCAGCAAGGCGGCCCGCAACATGCACCACAACCACGGGTGGTTCATGGCCCTCACCCCAGAGGGCCGCATCGCTGTCGCAGTCGAGCAGAAGAACCCGGACGACAACGGCGTCGCGGCAGAAACCTTGAGTCGTGCTCTCAAGGAGCACCCCAATGTGAACACCCTCGTGTACGACAGGTGCAGCCACTTGTATGTATCAGCTCCGAAGTTGCCCGTCTGCAAGGACGTCAAGCGTTGGCCCGTCGACTGGATGCACGCGAAGGGGCACGCCGGCAGCTGCCCCGTCAAGCCCTACAAGATCAAGCGGTTGGCCCGAAACTTGAAAGGCGCCAACACGCAGGTGGCCGAGCAGTCTTTCTCGCGGTTCCCGCCCAGCGTTGGTGGACGCAGAGGGGCCCGCCGCTGCGGGCCTTGCTGGGATTTTTTCCCGCTGCGTCGCCGCGCGCTTCGGCTTTCCACGTAGGTGGAGAGGCCGAAGCGGGCCCGCCCCCGAACCCTCGCGAAGGCGAGGGGATCTCTAATGTTGAGGGGGGATTGGGCCTCAGTGGCGATCTCCTCCTATGAACCTCTTTGCCCGTGCTCATTTGTCTTTGGCCGCGGATTTCAAAAAAGTGCGTGCGTGCGTGCGTGCGTGTGTGTGTGTGTGCGTGTGTGTGTGTGTGTGTGTGTGTGTCTGTGTGTGTGTGCGTGTGTGCGTGTGTGCGTGTGTGCGTGTGTGCGTGTGTGCGTGTGTGCGCGTGTGTGTGTGTGTGTGTGTGTGTGTGTGTGTGCGTGTGTGTGTGTGTGTGTGTGTGTGTGCGTGTGTGTGTGTGTGTGTGTGTGTGTGTGTGTGTGTGTGTGCGTGCGTGCGTGCGTGCGTGCGTGCGTGCGTGTTCGTGTTTGTGTTTGTGTGTGTGTGTGTGTGTGCGTGCGGGTGTGCGTGTGTGCGCGCGCGTCTGTGCCCGACATGCGCCGAACATCGGCCCGCGGACCGCCTTTTGGGTCCAGCCTGGCCAGTTTCTCCCCGAAAAGGGCGGACGGTCTAGAACAACAAAGAGGAACTCGAGACTCTGGGATCCGCCGTGCATCTTTCACATCGCAGTATATCAGCACACGTTGTTTCGTCATTTAGTCTCCTGCGAGACCGTAGCAGGGCGCATCGCAATATATGAAATTACGTACTCGTGTACATCCGGTGCTGGGTTTCGTTATCAGTTTTTGTTCGCAAGTCCATCGTGTACATACATGACGGTTCGTAAAGCATCTGATATTGTTAAGTTTTGTTTCATGGCCGGAGGTTGGGGGGTGAGATCGCAGTGGGACGGGGGGCCCCCCACTGGGAAATCGGCTTCGGTTTCGTGTTCGTGACGTGGGTAAGGCGAAGCTGCGTGGGCGTGCGAGATGAATGACCCCCGCCGTCGCTTGGGCGATTCGGATGCAGAGGGCCACCCTTCCGCCTCCGGTGGGCGCGCGGTGGCTCGCGGTGTCCCGCCGTGGTGTCCTGTGGTGTCCTGTGGTGTCCCGTTGGTGTCCCGTTGGTGTCCCGTCGGTGTTCCGTCGGCGGTAGGCGGATTGTGACTGGGGGTGTCCCGCCTTATTATCGAGAGTGAAGTTGATAGTGAAATCGGTAACGAGATCGCTAGAATGGGATGGGTAGTGATACCAAAAGTGATATCGTCAGTGAGGTTGATCGTAACATTGGTTATGCTCGCGCTGTCGGGTGCGCAGGGAAGCGACGTCCCCTGGTTCGTGCAGATCTCGCGGGGACAGGCAACTCCCCCCTAGTGCGAGCGCAATGGGATCGATCGCTGAATCCAATGGTGCGTAGACTGGCCGTGAGGTCGATCGTGGGGTCGATCGAATGAGACCGGAAACGGGGGCAATATCGGTAGAACATCGCAGCGCAACATCGTCATCAGGCGTCGTCGTTAATTCGTGGGCGCGTCACCTGCATCGTCATCATCAAACCCATCGTATTTGCCAGCAGTTGGTTCTTTCCCCTCCCCGTCCCCCCGGCTTTCTTATTGCCCGAAGGGTGTTCGTTTGGTTATACGCGCTTGTATCCGTGTATATATCGAAGACGAGGGGCGAAATCGCATTGAAAATGGGAGTCTCCCTCGGGAAATCGGTTTGGGTTTCGTGTTCGTGTCGTGCATGCGGGCGAAGCGAAGCTTTGCGGGCGGGCGAGAGGAACGAACCCTCCTCTTGCTCGGGCGCCGCCGGCCCGAAAGATTGTTCCCCCCCCCCGGTTGGCCAGTGGTGGCTGGGGGTGTCCGGCCGTGGTGTTCCGATGGTGTCCCGCCGTGGTGTCCCGTGGTGTCCCGTGGTGGCCCGTGAATTTTTGTTTTTGTCGGAGTCCCGTCGGTGTCCCGTCGGTGTCCCCCTAATGAACTCGATAGTGATATCCATACTGATATCCATACTGAGAGCGATAGTGGGATCGATAGTGAGATCGATGGTGAGATCGATGGTCCGACCGATAGTGGGATCGATAGTAATATCGATCGTGAGATCGATAGTGACATTGATAGTGCAATCGATACTGATATCGATATCGAGAGGTATTGTGGGATCGATTTTGAGATCGGTTCTGAGATCAATTGTGGTATCGGTCGTGAAATCGATCGAGCAATAACGATCGTGTGATCGATAGTGATGTCTTGTCTGTGTCTCGTCGGTGTTCCGTAGTGATATCGATCGTGAAATCGATAGGGAGTTGAGTGTGACGTTGGTCTCTCCCCCCGCACCCTCCTTATCACCTACAACGTGGTAATGAAGATACGTATGTGCGTCTGCTACACTATATCGTAGTAGGGTTTGAATATAATTCAATCCAGTATGGTGTAATACGTGTCGGGACATGACAAATTTGTATAAACTTGTGTACCATTTAGTGTTATTCGATTGCTTTACGATGCATCGGCGTATGCCTGTATGTGTACATGCGATATTCAAGAATTGATAAAACGCTTGTGCGTTGTCAGAACGTCTGTCGTCGCCGCCCCCGGCGGGAGGTGCCCGCTGCGTCCGCGTCCATGTCGCGCGCCGGCCTCTCGCGGAAGGCGATCGGCCCTTGCCCCCTTCCCGCCGCGGCGGCCCCGGCCTCTCGCCGTCTCTTTGGAAGTGTGGCCAGCCGGCTGGGCGCAAAGAGGGTTGGTGGATCAGGGGAGGAAAAGGTAGTCAGTTACCCGTACCGCTGCCCTCCCCTCGTTTTTTTTCTCTCTCTCTCTCTCTCTCTTGTTTGGGGCCTCCTGGGAGGCCCTTGTCGCCACCGCCGGATTCTCCTCGAACTTCCCCGGTGGAGGTCGGACGGATGTCAGGGGAGGCGCCGCTCGGAGCAGGGCCTGTCGAGACAGGCGGTCCTCCCGCCTGGCCCAAACAGTCGGTCGAGATCAGTCCTTTCGGGGCCTCCTGAAGACTTCGCGTCGCCACGGCTGGCCCTTCTCCGAGTGGTGGGGTAGAGCGAGGGATTGGACCGGGGGGGGGGGGAAATTGGGGATGGGAGAGTGGGAGAGAGGAGGGAGGGAGGGAGGGAGGGAGGGAGGGAGCCGGGAGGAGGGGAAGGAGGGAGCAGGTGGCGGGGAGAGGCGGGGCGGAGGAGCAGGAGGGAGGGAGGGAGAGGAGAGGAGTGAGAGAAACGGGGAGGTGGATGGATGGAGTTGGGCGGGGCAGGGGAGGGGAGGAGGGAGGAGGAGGAGGAGGGAGAAGGGAGGGAGGAGGATGAGGAGGGGAGGGGAAGGGCGGCAGGGAGGAGGAGGAGGGCGGGCGGAACTGGAAGGCATCTCGCGCAGTGCCTTCTCCCCAGGCGATGGCAGGCAGGGGGCCCGTCCGCGGGCCCGGCGGCGCCGTTCCCGCCGCGCGGCCGCCGCCCCGTTTTGCACCGCTCGCTGGCTCCGCTGCAGCAGTACGCTCGCGTCGCAGTGCCATCGCACTGCCCTGCACTGCTCTGCACTGCTCTGCGCTGCTCTGCATTCTGTGGCGCTGCCCTGTGTATTCTTTGCAGTGCGCTCCTTGCTCTGCACTGCTTTGCACCACGCTGCACTGCTTCCCACTGCTCTGCATTGCGTTGCATGGCTTTGCACTTTGATGCGCTGCGTTGCATGGCGTTGCATAGCTTGCCATGGCTTCGCATTGCTTTGCATTGAATTGCATTGCTTTGTACTGCTTTGCATTGCTTTGCATTGCTTTGCATTGCTTTGCGTTGCTTTGCATTGCTCTGCATTGCTTTGCATCGCGTGTCATTGCTTTGCAATGTGTTGCACTGCTCTGCATTGCTTTGCTCTGCATTGCATTGCACCACCCAGACGGCACAGCATATATTGCGAGAAATCATTGGTTGGGGTCCACGCTGTTTAATATGTGCTTGCGTCAAGTGTTCGATGTGTTTGTTTGTTCAGTAGTATGTGTGTGTTTTACGGGCGCAGTCCGTACTTTGATTGTCTGGAAGTGCACACCATTGACAGAACTGAACTACATCACCAAAGACGTCAGTTGGCAGTTTCATTCCGGGGTTGAGGATGGATGGCGTTTGAAGCGAGGGGTGTGAGGATATCTCGTTGGCAGTTTTAGGCAGGGGGGTGAGAATATCTCGCTGGCAGTTTTAAGCCAAGGGTCTTCGGATATTTCGCTGGCAGTTTTAGGCCAGGGGGTGAGGATATTTCGCTGGCAGTTTTAGGGCAGGGGGTAAGGACATTTCGCTGGCAGTTTTAAGTCAGGGGGTTGAGGATACCTCGCTGGCAAGTCTAGGCCAGGGGATGGGGATTTGCTTCGCTGGCAGTTTTAGGCCAGGGGGTTGGTGATATCTCGCTGGCATTTTGAAGCGAGGGGCGTGAGGATATCTCGCTTGCAGTTTTAGGCCAGGGGGTTGAGGATATTTCGCTGGCAGTTTGAAGCGAGGAGTGTGAGGATATTTCGCTGGCAGTTTTAAGCCAGGGGTGTGAGGATATTTCGCTGGCAGTTTTAGGCCAGGGCGTGAGGATATTTCGCTGGCAGTTTTAAATCAGGGGGTTGAGGATATTTCGCTAACAGTTTTAGGCCAGGGGGATGAGGCTGTTCTGCGCTGGTAGTTTTAAACGAGGGGTGTGAGGCTAGTTCGCTGGCAGTTTTAGGCCAGGGGGTGAGGATATTTCGCTGGCAGTTTTGAGCGAGGGGTGTGGGGATATTTCGCTGGCAGTTTTGAATCAGGGGATTGAGGATATTTGGCTGGCAGTTTTTTGGCCAGGGGGTTGAGGATGGCAGTTTTAAGCCAGTGGGTTGAGGATTCTTCGCTGGCAGTTTTAAGTCAGGGGGTTGAGGAGTTTCTTCGCTGGCAGTGTTGAGCGAGGGGTGTGAGGATAGTTCGCTGGCAGTTTTAAGTCAGGGGGTTGAGGATTCGTCGCTGGCAGTTTTAGGCCAGGGGTGAGGATATTTCGCTGGCAGTTCTGTAGGCCAGGGGGTGAGGATACTTCGCTGGCAGTTTTAAGCGAGGAGTGTGAGGATATTTCGGTGGCAGTCTTGAGTCATGGGGGTGAGGATATGTCGCTGGCAGTTGTAGGCCAGGGGGTGAGGATATTTCGCTGGCAGTTTTGTAGGCCAGGGGATGAGGATTCTTCGCTGGCAGTTTTAAGTCAGGGGTTGAGGAGTTTCTTCGCTCGCAGTTTTGAGCGAGGGGTGTAGGGATAGTTCGCTGACAGTTTTAAGTCAGGGGGTTGAGGATTCTTCGATTGCAGTTTTATGCCAAGGGTTCTCGGGGATAATTTCGCTGGCAGTTTTAGTTCAGGGGTTGAGGATTCTTCGCTGGCAGTTTATTTCAGAGGGTTGATGATAGTGTTCACACTTTAGGCCAGGTGGTTGGGATATTTCGTTGGCAGTTTTAAGCGGACCCAGCAGGGAGGGGCTTCTAGTCCCCCCCCCAGTTTGGAGGGCGGATCAGTGGCCCCAGTCCTTGGCGCATTCTCCGCGCTGGCGTCTTTCCCAGCCGCGTGGTTGGACATTCCGCGGGCGCGGGCCCTTGGGCAGCCGCGCAGGCCCCCGGCCGCCTCGGGTCGCGCGGCTGGCCGCCCCCCGAGCCAGTTGCCCGCGCGTCCCCAGCCAGCGGGGGGGTCGCGGGGCCTGCCGCGGGGGGGTGGGGGGGGCGGCCGGGCGAGGTGGTCTTGTCGGGCGCCCGCCGGCGACTCCCGCCCACCGATGAAAATTTCTACTCGAGGCTGGAGTTGGGCGATGCTTCTGTCGGGTTGCATCCTGGCCGCGGGCTCCCAGGGGAGATTCCCCGCGCGTCCTGCCGCTTCTGCTCGGCCCGCGGCCGATGTGCCTCGTCGCTGAAGCTGGGCAACCTTCCTCGGAGTGCGGGGCGCCTAGTTTTGGAGCCCAGCTTCTGGTCGAGGCACAGTGCGCGTCTCTACTGAGACAGGGGAAGGGCCTGCCTCCCAGGTGCGGCGTCAGTTGCCGCGGTTCCGTCGGTTCTCACCCATTCGACGAGCGTGACAGCGCGGCGCAGTGCCGCCCGCGCCATTTTTTTTTTTTCTCTCTGGGGGCGGCGGATCCATCTTCTATCTTGGCCCTCAACCGCTGCTCACAGATGCTCGCTTTCCCGGCAGCTCCCAGCGATCGAATGCATCCCCCGGGCCCGCCTGGAAGCCACGAGATACTTCTGACCGCTCGCGTTCTGGCTTCGAGCGCCTCAGCCCTGACCTTTGTTCTCTCGAGGAACTCGCGGGGCGCGCCTTGCGGTGGGGCCGTGCGCTCGACCGGCGATTGTAGTCTTCGTTGGCGCCGCGCGCGGCGCTGCGCCTGGCATCCGCGGCCGCGCCCTTGCCCTGCGACGTTGCGCGTTGCGACGAGCGGGCGAGGATGCGCTCGGGGAGCCCCTCGGTCTGTCCGGGTAAATCTTGCTGGGCGCCCTGTCCTCGCACGTGTGCTGTTTTCCCTTCTTGGGCGCTGAGCTGCCTGGACAGGCCCACGGTTGAGCGCAGCAAAGGGGGGTTGCAGGCTTGCTCCTGCTGCGCATTTCTTTCCCGCCTGCGGCGCATCTGGGGGGCCTGCGACTCCGAGGCAATGGCGGTCGCTGTCCTCGACTCTGGGGGGGTTGACCGACGGGCCCGATGGACCGCGATGCCGACTTCGCTCGGGGCGCGCGCGCGGCGCCCTTCCAGGCGGCCTGCAGCCCCCATCGCGACGAATAGCGAGCCTTCTGCGAGCTCCTTGAACGCGTGCGCTGTCGCGCCGCAGCGCGGTCGAGCGATTGCGAACTGTCGGGGGGGCGGGGTTCGCGGCGCCCCAATCGGATGCGGGCGAGGTGCCGCGCATTCCCGCTTCGTCGCCGTCGTCGCCGTTGAGGCCGCCAAGCCGCGCCCGGCGACCCGGGCGAGGAGCGCACATTTTTCGATCGCCCCGGCCCTGTTCGTTTGGATATCGGCGGCTGCAGCCGAGACTGGCTGGGGGCGACGAGGCTGCAGGACTCTGCGCGGCCTCCCTGGCTCCTCTGCCCATCGGGCAGGAGCCCCGCGCCCCGCCGCGCCGGGCACGGGCCGGTCGCGCTGTCAGAGGGGCCACCCGCGACGAGGTTGTGGATTCTGCGGCGGCGACCCCTCAGGAGGGGAAAAACACACACAGACACAATTAATCGTCGATTCCCAGAAAATATGGGAAAATATGGGAAGTGGGGGGGGAAGACAGAAACCTCAAAAATATGGAAAATATGGGGGATATTTTTATTTGTGTGTATTTATTTGTGTGTCCCAGTTCCCCTTCAGTTGTGGATTCTGCGGCGGCGACCCCGTGCGTTCGGTCGCGTTGCCTGTCCAGGACGAGGCCGGGCGCCGCGCGAGCTCGCGGGCTGCGCGGCCGCCCTGCGCGCGAGCTTCGCGCCCTGCCGTTCTTCGCGCCCAGCTCCCGGTTGGCCTCTGCAAAGGGCCGCCCGCGCAGGAGAGCCTCTCGGCAAGGCCGCGCCTGGGGCCCCCCTGCGCGACGCGGGCTCGGGCGCGCAATCGGAGGGCACCAACTATACACCAACACCGATCCTGGCCCAGGATCGCCCTGGGCCCAGGATCGGTGTATATGCCTTCTTGCGCAAGGCAGGAGGGCGTATACACCGATCCTGGGCCCAGGGTGATCCTGGCCAGGATCGGTGTTGGTGTATAGTTGGTGCCTTCCTACGCAAGGTCAGCGTCCATGGTCCATATCCGGAAATCCGGTGCGTAGTGGAGTTGTTGGATCCCTGGCCCAGAAGGAGCCAGAGGCGCAGTGGATGCGGAGACAATCCTTGCAGTTCGAGGCCGCATTCGATCCGCATCCCCTGCGCCTCGGCTTCCTTGGCGCCCTGTCTTAAAAAGGCCAGAGTGCAATGGTCGGGGGGTGTCAATCTTGCCTGCGTTTCCCGAAGACCCTGCGCGGCGTGCCCCCCTGGTAGCTTCAGGACGGTCTGCAAGGCAAAGACGACGGTTGCACGTTTTAGCGTCGTTGCGCTCGCGGGCGCCGTGCTGATGACCACGGTCAGTGGTAACTCCGAACACGAGAGTCGTCATATTGCCGTGCAAACCACACGCTGGATCTTGCCATGTGTTCGGCCAGCAAGCGAAACAGTGATGGGCGTGGCCATTTTGCGCGCGACTTGATTTCGAATGCATCCCACACGACCGAGCACAACATTCGAGAAAACAACACTTGATAAGCGTGGGTCGAGGTTATACTACCTGCTCCCATTTCGGAAGTGGGGCCCGTTGAGACACCAGTGGTTCTCCCGCCTGGCCCCACTTTTCTGTCAAAATCGGTCCCCGGACCCGTCCGAGGGTCCAATCGGGCGAGTTTCTCGACGCGGATCCAGCCGTGGCGATGAGAAGCCTCAAAGAAAAACAAAACGGCATGGAGGTCCGCCGGTGCCTCGATTGGCCCTCCTCCGAATCACCCCTCCCTTCCCCCGCCCCCTCTCCCCCTCAACTGGCCCTCCTCCGATTGGCTTTCCTCTCTCCTCCACTTTTCCCTCCTCCTCCTTCTCTTCGTCCTCGTCCTCCTCCCCCCCCTCCTCCTCCTCCTCCTCCTTCTCTTCCTCCTCTTCCTTCTCCTCTTCGCCCTCCCCGTTCGATCCTGTGCCCTCCCGGCTTCCGGCTCCCCCCACACCCCGTGGGCAAGCTCTTCGAGCTGTGCGACCTGGACGGCGACGGCGCGCTGAGCGCCCAGGCGATCCGGGTGCGGGTTGGGGCCGAGGTCCGGGAGCCGGGTGCTGCCAAAGGCGCCCCTGTCAAAAGGTCCCCCCAGGATTCTTGAAAGGAGGTCCCCACAGCCTCAGAGCGAAGGCCCTCCATAAGGCCCCCAGGGCCTCCAGAGCACAGACCCCCCACGGCCTTTTGAGCACACGTGCCGCCCAAAAGAGGCCCCCGCGAAGCCTACGGGTTCCCCGGGGCTCCAAGGTGGAGCGAACGGCTGGGCACACCTTGGGCCAAGGACACCTCTGGCAGCGCCTGGTGGGGTCGGAGGACGTTGAGGAGGAGGGAGAGGGGGGAGGGATGAAGGGAGGGAGGGAGGGAAGGACGGAGAAGGGGATGAGGATGAGGATGAGGATGAGGATGAGGATGAGGATGATGATGATGATGATGATGATGATGATGATGATGATGATGATGATGATGATGATGATGACGATGACGATGACGATGCTGATGCTGATGCTGATCCTGATCCTGATGATGATGATAATGATGATGATGGTGATGGTGATGGTGATGGTGATGATGATGCTGATGCTGATGCTGATGATGATGATGCTGATGATGATGATGATGACGACGAGGATGATGATGAGGATGATGAGGATGATGATGATGACGATGACGATGACGATGACGATGATGATGCTGATGCTGATGATGATGCTGATGATTAAGATGATTATGATGATGAGGATGAGGATGATGATGATGACGATGATGCTGCTGATGATGATGATGATGATGATGATGATGATTCTGTATGGTGATGCTGATGATGATGATGGTGGTGGTGGTGATGATGATGACGCTGCTGATGCGGCTGAGACTGCTGATGATGATGAGGATGATGCTGATGAGGATGATGATGATGATGCTGCTGCTGATGATGATGCTGATGCTGATGATGATGCCTGATGCTGATGATGATGTGATGCTGATGATGATGGTGCTGGTGATGTTGATGGTGATGAGAGATGATGATGATGATGATTGATGATGATGCATGGACGATGAGTGATGATGATGATGATGATGATGATGATGATGATGATGATGATGATGATGATGATGATGTGATGATGATGATGATGATGTGGCTGACTGGATGCTGGTGCTGGATGCTGGATGTGGATGTGCTGATGATGATGATGATGATGAGAGGAGGAGGAGGAGAAGGAGGGGAGGAGGAGGAGGAGAGGAGGAGGAGGAGGAGGAGGGAGGAGGAGAGGAGGAGGAGGAGGAGGAGGAGGAGGAGGAGGAGGAGGAGGAGGAGGAGGGGGAGGGGAGGAGGAGGGAGGAGGATGAGAAGGAGGAGGAGGAGGAGGCGGAGGCGGGAGGAGGAGGAGGAGGAGGCGAAAGGCGGAGGAGGAGAGGGAGAAAGAGGAGGAAGAGGGAGGAGGAGGCGGAGGAGGCGGAGGAGGAGGAGGAGGAGGAGGAGGAGCGAGGAGGAGAGGAGGAGGAGGAGGAGGAGGAGGAGGAGGGAGGAGGAGGAGGAGGAGGAGAGAGGAGGAGGAGGAGGCGGCGGAGGAGGAGGAGGAAGAGGAGGAGGAGGAGGAGGAGGAGGCGGAGGCTGATCATGAGGAGGAGGAGGAAGAGGAGGAATTGGAGGAGGAAGAGGAGGAGGAGGAGGAGGAGGAGGAGGAGGACGAGGAAGAGGAAACTGAATCTTAATACTAGTGATAGCAGTGGTAATGCTAATGATAACAACATTTTTTTTACTGATAATGGCACTAATACTAGTAATAAACATTTTAATGATAACGTCACGAATATTATGCCGAGTAATCATAAAGACACTACTAATACTACGACTCTTTCATAATGGTAAGGAGGAGGAGGAGGAGGAGGAGGCGGAGGCTGATCATGAGGAGGAGGAGGAAGAGGAGGAATTGGAGGAGGAAGAGGAGGAGGAGGAGGAGGAGGAGGAGGAGGACGAGGAAGAGGAAACTGAATCTTAATACTAGTGATAGCAGTGGTAATGCTAATGATAACAACATTTTTTTTACTGATAATGGCACTAATACTAGTAATAAACATTTTAATGATAACGTCACGAATATTATGCCGAGTAATCATAAAGACACTACTAATACTACGACTCTTTCATAATGGTAACACTATTGTTAAGTACACGACGAGTAATACGAATACTAAGAATACTACACATCATACTATTAATCATAAGAACATGAAGACACATACTACGACTACGAATAACGAAACATTAGGAACCATCATACTAATATTACTACGAACAGGAAGACTATTAGGAAGACGAATCAGAAGACTAGGCTTATCATTATTACGAATGGTACGAATCGTACGAATCATACTGAGAATGCTACTGTGGATACGAATAATCATGCGAGTGCTGTGTATACTACGAATAACACTACTACTGCGAAGACTAAGCCATACGAATACTGCTAATAATACGAGAAACCGGCTACTAATAGGAAGAATAAGGGGAATAATCGTACGAAGCAGAATAACAGTACTAATCAGCGTACTAAGAATACTATTATTCAGACGAAGAAGATTGATATTACGAATATGATTAGTAAGAGCCGCAATAACAATGAGACGACCACCAACTACTAATACGACGGATAATACTAAGACGCATCATAATAATCATACGACTAAGAATGATTATACCTACTAGTAAACGTAATAGTAGTACGAAGACGGCGAACACTAATACTACTAATAAGACGTATCAAACTACGAAGACGAATACGACACATGAGACCAACAACACGAATAATAGTAATACTAACAATAATAGCATTACTACTACGAATGATAGAAATGATAATAATAGTAGCAATACTGATAACACTACTAATAACAAATTCAATAATAAAACACTGCTACTATCATTATTCTTAGTAATGACAATACTAAGGCGAATACTAATACTGATACTAATAATAATACTAATAATAATGATCATACTAAGCGTACTACTACAACTATTACTACTACTACTACTACTACCACTACCACTACCACTACTACTACTACTACTACTACTACTACTACTACTACTACTACTACGACTAATAATAACACTAATAATAATAATACTAATAATAATACGAATAAGAAGAAGACGAATACGAATAATACGAGGAGTACGAATAATAATACCAATAAGAATAAAAAGACTACTAATGAGAAGACGAAGAGGAGCAGGAGGAGGAGGAGGAGGAGGAGGAGGAGGCGGAGGCGCAGGTGGAGGCGGAGGCGGAGGCGGCGGCGGAGGCGGAAGCGGGGGCGGAGACGGAGGCGGAAGCGGAGGCGGATGCGGAGGCGGGCGGAGGCGGAAACGGAAGCGGAGGCGGAGGCGGAGGCGGAAACGGAGGCGGAGGCGGAGGCGGAGGCGGAAGCGGAGGGTGAGGCGGAGGCGGAGGAGGAGGCGGAGGCGGAGGAGGAGGAGGAGGAGGAGGAGGAGGACAAGGAAGAGGAGGAGGAGAAGGAGGAGGAGGAGGAGGAGGAGGAGGAGGAGGAGGAGGAGGAGGAGGAGGGGGAGGCGGAGGAGGACCACTGGGAGGAGGAGGAGGAGGGGGAGGACCTCAGGGAGGAGGAGGAGGAGGAGGAGGAGGAGTGAGGAGGAGGAGGCGGAGGAGGAGCAGGAGGAGGAGGAGGAGGAGCAGGAGACGACGACGACCACGACGACCACGACGACGACGACGAGGACGAGGACGAGGACGACGACGACGATGAGGGAGGGGGGGGCTTCGTCTGCGGCCGCGGTCGGCGCAGGCCGACTCCACCAGAGGTAAGTGGACGGCTGGCCTCCTCTCTTGGATACGGCTCTTCTGTGTCTTCGAGCGGTGAGTGCATTGTTCCACTTTGTCCGCCCAGATCCGCATCTTTGAGGCGCTTCGGCTCCAACCTTCGGAGAAAGCACCATGTCACAATGATAGGAATTTCTCAGATGTCCGGGCGGATGTTTCGGATTGGCGTTATTGGCGTTGGGATTCCTCTGGCGCCGCCTCCAGGCGCCGCACTTGACGCGCTCCGCGCGCCAGGGAGGGGGGTCCAGCGCCAATCCAAGAAACCCGCGCGGACCTCCGAGAAGTGCGGTGTCCCAACCCTCCTGCTGAATCTGGCGCAATTTTGTCCCTTGAGTACCTCCTAATTGTTTCCTCCCTTTTCCTGTACCATTCCAATCCACCGCCCCTGTCCCTCGTATCTCTCCTTCCTCCTCATCCTCCCTTTTTCTCGTGGCTTTCTCACCACTCATACTCCAACTTCGACCTCCTCCTCCTCCCTCCTCATCCCTCCGCCATCCCAAGCCACCGCTCCCAACCCCTGGGTCTCTCCTCCTCCTTCACCTCCTCCTCCTCCTCCTCACCCCTGGGTCTCTCCTCCCTCCCCTCCTCCATCCTACCCCCCCGTCCTACCACCGTAGCTCTCCACAGCGTTCCTTCCCCCGGCGCGAGCGCGCGGCGGCCGCCCTCACCTGTGCGCCGACCGTGCGCCGACGTCCAGCGGTGCCGCATAAGGCAGGCGCAGGGTCAGGACCGAGTAGTGTTCTCATGGGGGGTGGACAGACCTCCTACCCTGACGCGTCGATTAGCGGGTTGGCCGTTTTCGGTTCGCGAGGGGACGTCGCGGCCGTCATGTTTGTGGGTCCAGGTCCGTCGGTTTTGGTCCCAGGCCGTTTTCACGAAGGGGAGGTTTAGTAAAGGGAGGTTTGTCCACCGCCGATCATACAAACATGGGAACAAGCGCAAGTGGTATGAGACGGGGGAAGGAAGGGGAAGACCGCTAAGGCCGCTCGGTATGTTGTAAGCCATGGGTGCGTCACATGTTCTGATTGGCGTAGTGCTCGGAACATCTTGCCTACACTGTGTGGGGCGGCGTAGTAACGAAGATGACGTCGGTGACGTGACGTGACGTGCAAGAAGCAGCCGATCGCCAGAAAGCTCGGCAGCACTTGACTTGACACGACTGGGTAGAGCTCCGACGACGTAGCAATGTCGACGGCTTACCCTCAGGCGCAACGTCAGGGGGGATTGGCTCAGGGGGGGATGCATCGACCCCCAATCGGCCTTTCATCGCCAATAGGGAGGAGGAGGAGGAGGAGGAGGAGGAGGAGGAGGAGGAGGAGGAGGAGGAGGAGGAGGAGGAGGAGGAGGAGGAGGTGGTGGCCCAGCCCGCCCAGGAACGTGCGATTTTCGCCATCGGGGACCCACCGCCGATCCATCGGCGACGCATCGCCGATTCCAGCTCGATGCCCCCCCCCCCCCCCCGAGCCAGTCCCGCCCCGCCTTGCGTTCCCACTCGGGCACCTCCCTCCCCTCGGGCGAAGAGAACTATGCACATGCACCGATCCTGGCAAGGCCCAACCTTGACCCAGGATCGGTGCATATGCCTTCCTGGCCAAGGTAGGAGGGCATGTGCACCGATCCTGGGCTCAGGATGGGCCTGGCCAGAATCGGTGTATGTGCATAGTTCTGTTTCCTCTGTCCCCGTGGGGTTCCGCGTCCGCCCGCACCGCCAGGAGATGGAGCGCTTCGCGCGGCTGACCGGCTTCGACGGGCCGAGCGAGGACGCGGGCTCGCCGCGATCGAAGCGGGTGCGGAGAGGATGGGTACGAAGACCGGCAGGGACGCTATCCATCTGAGTCAAACAGCTGCATGCGTGATAGCGGCCGCTGTCGGTTTTCGGACACATCTGTTGTTGGGCATCGTACCCATTTTTGTCTACCCGTTTCGGACGTTCAAATGGGAGCGCCGAGGCCTCAGACTGGCCTCAGGGACAGAGAAAGAAGCCGTGCACGCCAGAGGTGCATCGAGAAAGAAACATTGCACAATCATGATTTTCGGAGGTCCGCGGGATCTGCGCTGGACACCCCCTTGCGGCGTCTCCGGCGCGGCCCTGGGCGCGCTCCGCGCGCTAGGAAGGAAGTTTCAGCCTCGACCCAAGCAATGCGCGGGGACCTTCGGAGGTTTACGATCATGCAGATTTTGTTTTCCATTGGTGAAAAGGTACGGCGACTGCTTTTTCTTTAGTAAACAGTTTATGTTTGGTGTTTTGATGGTTGATTGTCTCAAATCGTTCTGTAACAGTCTCAGAGGTCCAATGATAAGTTGCGTAAACACAATGTGTCGGGGTCGGCACTGGACCTCCCCTGGCGGCGTCTCTGGCGCCCTCCGGGCCAAGCTTACCTCGCACACCAGGCGAGGAAAGTCCGGCATTGGCACGAACTCTGCGTCGACCTCCGAAAGTTCACGTGTGTGTGTGTGTGTGTGCTGTTTTTGTTGCTCTTCTGTACGGGGCGTTCTGGAACGATCTCGGAAGCGCGTTTCTGGGCGCACTGGAACAGCCGCGGCGCCCGATGTATCTATCAGGCTCGCCGGCTCTCAGGGACCACGAGTCATCCGTACTCGATGTTGCTCGTTTCTGCCCCCATCTTGTGTTTTCGTCACCTCGTTCTCCAGCCATGGTGCAGGGGCGAAACAAAAACGCTCTCGTGCATGAATTCGAATTGTATTCGAGAGAGCGCATTGCGCAAGCGCTCGTGACACCAGGGAGGCCTCTCGAACTGGGGGGCCTATTCATGTAATTTCGTGGCTGGGCGCACGCTCTGCTAATCCTTCTCTGCTCCCTCATGCTGGTGTTCATGGAGTACCGCCCCCTTCGCTTTCCGTTCTCGCCGCCTGCTCTTGGTGCTCGATTTGCGAACCACAGGAGTGGGAGAGCGAGTACAAGGAGCTGTGTGCCGACAACTCCAGGACCGCCTGCAGTTCTCTGTAAGCAGGCGAACAGCGAAGCACAGCAGCAGCGGTGCAGCATGTCCCATGACTTGACAACCAGCACCCACGCCTATGCGACCCCCAGAGTTCTGGGGGGTGGAATTCCGGTGGGGGCGGGGTGCGTTGTCGGAGGGGGGCCCCCGCTCGAACGGGAGCACCCTTTCGGGGTCCGTCGCGCAACCCGCAGCCACGCTTGCGGCGCCCTCGTTTGGGGGCCACATGCGAACCCTACCCCTACCCCCCACGATTTCCGAGGGGGAGGGTGGGGTGTACTGCGCTCGGGAGCTCCCGAGCGAAGTGAACCCCACGGAGGCCCTCCCCGCAGAAATCGTGGGGGGGAAGGGGTAGGGCTCGCATGTGGCCCCCTGCTCGTCTCCCTGCCCTTCCCCATTCCTCCTCCCCGCCGCCTGGAGCGTGTGCTTTGCACCTCCGTCCACTTCAAGCATCACGGGTGCCCCCGGGCCGTGCCCGTGCGCCCGGCTCCGATGTGCGGCCTGCCGACGCTGCAGGCGCTGCGGCGCGGGCGCCCGAGGGCCTCGCGCCCGTCCTTTCGTCCTCACTCCACGGCCCGTGTAGCGCGGCGTACAGTCGGGGCCCTGAAGAAGGAACCCTTTTCGTTGGGGAGGGGCTCCGCGTTCCTCAAGTGTTTCACAGCTTGCCTCAGGTTTTCCTTATGTCTTCGACACGAAATCGAAGGTTAACTGATGGGAAAAAGGGGCCTCGTTCCTTATTTAGGGTTCCTTAGGTCAACGCCCCGACTGTAGCAGGAAGCGGACGGGGCAGGCCAGCTGGGCTGGACCGGGTTCCAGGGAAAGGTCGTCGTCGAGGTCGGCGTCTTCGTCTCTCGGATAACCACAAAGCGGCGTGAACACGAGTGCGGAGGTCCGCGCGGCGCAGATTTCTTGGATCGGCGTTGGGCCCCCTCGGCGGCGACGGTATTGGCGATCACAGCGACGACGACTCCACGTTTGGTCGGTTCCATGGTTGCCGCTTCTCGGCATCCTGCGCTGATGATTCGTTTGGATGCTGGTCGTAAGTATTCACTCGCCGCCTTCAGCCTGCAGTCTGGAGGCCCAAACATTGCAAGTAACTTACAACATATATCTCGATTCTCGATGTGTTCCTCCTCCCCTTCCTCCTCCTCCCTCCTACCTCCTCCTCATCCTCCTCCTCTTCCTCCTCCTCCTCCTCCTCCTCCTCCGCCTCCTTGAAGCGTTGAAGCTGCGGGCGCTCAGGTCTGGTGACGCCGCCCTACCCCCCACCGGGCCAACACTTTTTTTAGAAGCGCAAGCGAGCCCCTTGGCGAAAACGTGGAGAAGAGGGGGAGGGAGGGAGGAGGAGGAGGCGAAACAGGACGAGGCAGCAGAGACAGCGTAGAACGCGGACAGCAGCAGTAAGCGTAGCGACGCGAGGAGCGAAAGAGGAGACGGACGACACGGCGACGACTAATACTTCTCCCCAGCTCGGCGCTCGCGAGTGCCTCCTCGCTGGTCGACGGATGCCGTCTCCTTCGTGCCGCGCCTTGCCAGTCGAGGGCTCCCAGCAGCGCCGACGCGCGTAACTACGGCCGCCCGCTCTCCCTGCTCCCGTCCGTCGGCCCGCCTCCGCGGTGGCCCAGGGCGTCGGCCGAGCGGCTCGCGCCCGAGCCGCAGGGGCCCCGCCAGAAGCTGCCGCCCGGGGGGCCGCGCCCAGGGGACGGACGTCGCCGGGAGGCCCCCCGGGGGCGACGGGCGGCTCCCGGAGCTCTCCTCGAGGCGCAGCGGCCGTCGGTGGGGCGAGGCCCAGGTGGGCCCACCTCGGTCGGCGGGCCGGCCGCCCGGCCGGAGGCCGCCGATCCGGAGGCGGTTCTCTCGGAGCGGGGCGCGCGGAGACGAGGGTCGCCGTTTTGGCCCTCGGGGGGCCCCCTCGTCGCCACGGCTGGACGCCGCGTGGACAGCTGGTGCGCTTTTGGGCCCCGGGGGAGGTCAGGGGGACGGAGTCTGAGGGCATTTTTGGGCCACCGTTGTCCCACCGCTGTTGTCTCGCGCGGCTTCCCTTTGATGTCATCCCCTTGCGATGACGGGCTCGACCGGGGGGGGGTGCGGTAGTCAAAAATGGGGGCCTTGCATGTTCTCGGCGTGTCGTCTTTACTTTAGAGTACTTTCGCATATGGCAGCGTCAGGTAGTCGACGAGACAGCGCCGATTTAGCGTCGATGAACGTCGATCCTGAAGGGGCCTCACGGCCAGCTCCGCCGACCCTGAAGGACGACGACGACGACGACGACGACGACGACGACGACGACGACGACGACGACGACGACGACGACGACGACGACGACGACGACGACGACGGCGGCGACGACGACGACGACGACGACGACGGGGAAGACGACGACGACGACGACGGCGGCGGCGGCGGCGGCGGCGGCGGCGGCGGCGCGGCGGCGGCAGCGACGGCGACGGCGACGGCGACGACGGCGGCGACGGCGACGGCGACGGCGAGCGCGACCCTGACCGCGACGGCGACGGCGACGGCGACGGCGACGACGCTCGCTAGCTCTTGTGGGGGCACATGTGGGCCCTGCTGCCCTCTCTTCTGCGGCCTTTTAGGCTGCCTAGGGGCATTCTTGGGCGGTCTTGGGGCCGCCTGGAACGCTTCTTGAGCCAGCTTTGGGCGATATTGGAGGCCTCCTGGGGCTTCTTGGAGCGTCTGAGGCCTTGTGGGGGCCGTCTTGGAGCGTCCTTGAGCCGTCGTGGGGCCTTCTTCAGCCGTCGTGGGGTTCTCTCGGGGAGGACTTTGGCCGTTTTGGAAGGATCTTGGGGGCGTCGCGAGCCCTGTCAGAAGCGTCTCGTCTGACGCTCAAAAGGTGAGAACTCAAAAAGAATAACAAACCTTCGTTAAGGAATCTATGATTTGACATCTTGGGTCTCCGTGGGGATGCTGCTGAGGCTTCTGCGTGGCGCTGTGGATAGCTCTGAGGCCTTCTTGGGGATCGGGGGCGCCTCTTGGGGCTTTCTGGTTGCATCTTGGGGCAGAGTGCTACAGTTGTCGGTTGGTGTTCCCCCTCTTGCAGCTCTTTGGGGCTCTCTTGGGCCGTCTTGATCGGAGAGGAGCGGTCACAACCTCCAGGGCCCCCGGGGGGCCCCCCTTCGGGAACCCCAAACGGGACCCCTCCCAGGATCTCCCCCGACAGCACCCCCCCGTGACCCCCCCCCAGACGGGGAAGGGACCAAATGGAAGGGGCTTCCCTTCCTGAACTTTTTGGATTTCCCACGACACCCGGGACCCCCCCAGGACCCCCCCCCAGGCCCTTTCCCCAAGACCCCCCTCCCGCGGGGAAGGGTTCAAAGGGAAGGCGCTTCCCTTCGACTCGATTGCGACGTTGTTCAATTCCTGTCTGGCTGGATCGCTTGAGGAGGAGGAGGGCCCAATAAAAGGTGGAGTGGCGACGATGACGGCGACGATGACGACGACGACGACGGCGACGACGACCACGACGACGACGACGATTAAAACGGAAAAACGGCACACACACACACACGCCGACAGGGTCGGCGGATTTAGCGTCTATTAGCTTTGATTAGCGCCGATTAGCGTCGAATCGCAAGAGCCAGCAAGATGGCATGGGAGGCTCCCAGGAGTTGCCACCGAAGGGGGGGGGAGGGTCCAGTCACGTCACGATCCGCGCCGGCGCCGTCCGGGAGTGGTCCCAGCGCGAATCGTGACATGACCAGGAGTTGAAGGGGTGATGGAGGAGGGGGGTACGGGTTCGTTCACGGGCATTATGCCGAATAGAATGAAATGGGCTCCAGGTAGATCCACCTCGGTCGGTCGGTCGGCCGGATGAAGGCCGTTGATCGAGCAGCATAATTTTTTAATCTTGTTTTGACGACGGACCCAATTCACATGCAGTTGCGAATATTGCAGGCCGCTTGGCAGGTAATGCGAAGGAAGAGGACGAGCGCGCCACAAGCGCAACGGCAAGCGTGGACAGGAACCGGCGGACGCAGCAGGAGGTCCCTGCGGGGCGAGAGAACGTAATCAGCACAAGTGTTTTTCGAGACCTGATGTAGTGGATGGCACAGCCAGCAATCATTCAGATGCTGAAAAGGGCGAGGGCACGATTAGCAACAACAGGTGTGAGACCTTGGTGAGCATCCAGGCGATAGGCGAGAAGTACGTGTTTTCCTATCGTCGCCGCAAAACGCAATCAGCATAAGTGTTTCCAAAGGCCCTCCAATGCGGGGCTTATGCCGGGGCCCTATGGGGCTCCGATGCGTGTGGAGGGAGTTCCGAACTAGGCTGAGGCCGCCATGCGACCGCTGTAACTGGGGCCTTCGGTGAAGATCCCTATGGGGCCACGAAGCGCGTGAGTGGTGCGCCGAGATTTAACCGAGGCCGCCATGCTATCGCAGTCATTGGGGCCTAGGTCGAGCTCCCTATAGGGCCACGAAGCGTTTCAGGGGTGTGCCGAAATTGTCCCGAGGCCACCATGCGGCCATTGTCACTTGGGCCTTGGGTGGCGCCCCCAATGGGGCAACGAAACGCTTGAGGGGTGCACCAAAATGGACCCGAGGCCGCGATGCGATTGCTGCCTCTTGGTCTTCTGTAGGGATTCCTGTGGGGCCACGAAACGTGCGAGGGGTGCGCCGACATGGACACGCGAAGGGCCTAGAAGGGGCTGCGAGGGGAGCAAGGGAGGAGGTGGATGAGGGAGGTGACGAGGTGACGCGGGGCGCTGCGGATGCAAAGCGAGGACCCAAGACTACACGATGGTTGGGACACTCAAGTTTCGAATGTCCGCGCGGATATTTTTGGTCGGCGCGCCAGGGAAAGGAGTCCAGCGCCGACCCAAGAAATCCGCGCGGACCTCCGCAAGTTGATGTTGATGCATGAGTTTGGTCCTCTCAGTGGGATTAGCGAACTGTCCCATCAGATTTTGGAGAGGATGGAAGATCAGCACGCAGAAGCAGAGAAGACGGCCGCGAGGCACCCAGGGAACGGGTGGGGGGACGCCTGCCCAAGTTATTGAGTCTCAGTTCGGCTCTCAAGTCCACTTCCCCTCCTCCGTCTCGCTCCCAGCACTGTGTTGTCATTGTTTGAACTGGCGATTTGTATACGAACGCATGCTAGCAGTGCGGATGATTTCCTTCTGTTGGCTTAGTTGGGTGTGGGCATGCGCTCCTCTCGCTGGGCCACGTAGGAGGGAGACCTCGCTGCAGCTCAGTCGAGCAGTCAATGTAGTCAATCCGAACAGATCTAGGGTCACAGCCGATCTGTCACCTTGTTGCCCCACCTCCTCGGGAGTCAGTGGCTGTGGATGTCGAACATGTAGGTGCCGAAACCTCCTGACCCCACAGTCGGGACCCGGATCTCTCTGGCTTCGGGGCAACACGAATCGTTTTCGCTTGCCGCCGCCTGAAGGATAGGAAGGAGGACAAGGAGGCAAAGTGCGCTGAAGGAGGCCGGACGCCGTTCCGAACCAATCTGTGTTTTTGCAGACCAGTCCGCACACGAACAGACCCGACCGACGTTCGATAAAGTTCGCGCCTTCGTTCGCGTACGACGGGAGGAAGATGAAGATGCTGATGATGCTGACGAGGAGGAGGAGGAGGAGGAGGAGGAGGAGGAGGAGGAGGAGGAGGAGGAGGAGGAGGAGGAGGGGGGGGTGCTGAAGGTGCTGATGATGCGGGTCGTCCATTGGCCCCTGGCACGCTGGCCACGACAAAGGATCTCAGTCTATACTGCCCTCCTCCTCCTCCTCCTCCTCCTCCTCCTCCTCACACGCAGGGTCGACTCCCTTGCGCCGGCTTTGGGTCAACTCCCATTCCACTAGCGCATCAGAACTAAAGCGGTGCACTTGGGCGACTCGGGAGGCGTCAAAGCAGGACAGGGAGGAGGAGGAGGAGGAGGAGGAGGAGGAGGAGGAGGAGGAGGAGGAGGAGGAGGAGCAGGAGGAGGAGGGAGCAGGAGGACGGCTTGATGCCCCTTCGGCCCCGCCCCCGCCTGCCCAGGAGCGTCGCGCAGGGCGTGGACGCGCCCCTCTTGCTGCAGCTCGTGGACGACGACTCTGAAGGAGGAGCAATGGGGTGGTGACCAATATGGGGTGAAGGACAGGGCCTTGACGGGACTCTTTAAGGCCCCTTCTGGAGTCAGCAGGGGCCCAAGAGGTGCCCTAAAGGTCTCCTTTTTGAGCCCTTGTCTTCACCCCGCTATTTAGGTGATCCCCTTAGGCATCCCCACTACCACCCGCCCGAGTCGGCGGCCGAGCCGGGCTCCCTTCCGTCCTCGCGTCTTTTGGAGCCTTCACGACGGAAGGTTGTTGGCCGCTTATGGCATCCTTGGGCCCTGATTGGGCCCTGGACCGGCGCGCAACTGCTCAGGATGGGATGCCGGGTCCAGAGTTCTGGGGAGCCGCGTCGTGAACAAGAGCGCGACGTCGGACGTTTGGGGAGGAGTGAGAGGCCAATGCGCCGGAGTGGCAGGGTCCACTTCGATCCTATCGACCCGCTTTGATGTCGATTTCGGCCAGCCCGGTCCGATTCGATTCGGATGCTCCAGCGATCCGATGCGGCCCGATGCTCGCATTGCGCTGTTGTGCATCCTTGCGCAGCCGATCCGACTCGGTTTCGACTCCGTGCCGATGCATCCCGATCCGACTTACATTCCGAGTTGATCAGATCTTACGATCCGGTGCTGACTGCTTTTGGCATGGGCACAGCCAGGATTGGCGAGGTGTGTACGGTAGGTCCGTGTTGTGTCGATTCGTCGACGACCGCATTGCGGGCGTTCAAGGTTGAACGCCACCAGCGGCCGTTCGTCCAACATTGAACGATCTGCGCTTTCGGAGAGCCGTGATTGTTCAAGGTTGAACGATCTCCGCGGCTTCGGAAACTAAAGCGCATGTCGTCACGACACGAACCTGCTGTCAGTTTACGTCCCCCGCTCGATGCTCGTGGAGTCCTGAGGAGGAGGGCGCCGCGGGAGTTGGCCCTCGGCAGTGGCCCGCCGCCGCCCGCCGCGTCGGGAGGCGCGAGAGACTTTCGAAGGTTCTAGGGGTTCCATGGGGACCGTGGGTGACAGGAAGTAGACGAGGAGGATTCGGACTTGCGCGGGGTCAGTGCCACGAACTGCGCGGCACACGCCCAAGCGTCCACAAGCGTATAGCTTGCGTGCGAGATCCTACGTCAAAGAAAAAGGTTTGACGAACACGAGGCCAGGGGCACCGCGCACCATGCGGCTCGAACGACCGTGGGAATACTTCAATTGACGATGATTTTCCATTCCTAACGCTACGCGGGGGAGACACGACTAGGTGATCATCCGCCTGGCGCTGGGCGCCCCTGGCGGCACCCGCGGCGCCACCCCTGGCGCGCTCCGCGCGCAAGGAGAGAGGGTCCAGCGCCGATCCAAGAAAGTCGTGCGGACATTCACGTTTATGATCATTTCGTTTCTTTTTACTCTAGTTGCGCTGCACCTTCGGGGGCCTTGTCTGCCATGTAGGTCGTGGTCTTTTCTTGTGCCCGACGTCTGCTCGACTCGGATCCGACGCGGAGTCGCCGCGGAATTAATGCGGGATTCACGTGCTACCACGGATGCGACGCCGACTCGACGCGGACATATGCGCGACGGGGATCGGCAAGGCCTTCCGAAGGCGCAACACGAGGCTGAGGAGGTTGCCCTTCTCCACGGTGGCGGTGCGACAAGCGCGAAGAGAAGGGCGCCTTTGCGCAACGCGAAGCGCGAAGCGCGCGGTGGGGATCGGACGCACGGGGGGGGATTGGGAAAGAGTGGGGGCATGAAATCTGTTGTATTCCAGGCTTCCCCGATGGGGTCCGAGTAGATGGGGTCGGAGGATCGCGCCGCATCGCCGATGCATTGGCGATGTGGTTCGATGTGGAGCTCGATCTTCTCCACCCCGACGGCGCCGATGCATCACCGCGAACTCGCCGTCTCATCGGCGACGCATCGCCAATACGGCGCGATTTTCTGTCCACATCTGCAATGGAACCCATCTGGGAGGCCTGATGCATGCGGCCACTTGCGGCCCCCCTCCGCCAGGCGCTCCCGCCGACACCCGGGCGCCTCCGGCGAAGGGCCGAACGCAGGAAGCCTCGACCCACGCCCTCGCTGCCAGGTGTCAGGTGTCCCTCTTGCTCTTGGCCGCTCCCGATGAAAGAACCTCTGAATTTTTGAATTTTCTCAGGGCTGCAGGCGCCCTGGGGCACTCCACTACAGTGGGGGCGCGCATCAAGATATCGTATGCTTTTCGTCAGGGTGTCCTGGGTTTCTTCGCCCCGCGCGCGGCGCGGACAAAGCCAGATCGCGTCAGGTGTCCGCTTTCCCCTGTGCTCCCCCAGGCGGCAGTCAATCCGGGAGAGGGAGGCGGTCAAGCGGCAGCGTTGCGGGGGGGGGGGATAGGCTCAGCGGGGCACGCATCGCCCCCAATCGCCTGCTCATCGCCGACATGGGGCTTGACAGCACCACCCGTCCAGGACCGTGCGGTCTCGCTGTCCGGGGCCTGTCGCCGATCCATCGGCGATGCATCGCCGATTCGAGCTCCATGTTTCCCCCCCGGCGCCGGCCCTGCCCGGTCTCTCTCCCCCTTCAGGACGAGGGAAGGCGACGTTGGCAGTGAGGGTTCTCTGTGCTGGGTGTGTGCGTGTGTCTTTTTTCTGCCGGTCGCCGCGCCTTTGCTTCCCCACCTGCCGGGATGTCTGGGCCGGTCACCTGTCCGACGCTGTCCTGCGTCTCAATGAGGGGCATTTTGTCCCCGGCATGTGCATACGCCACTGCGGCCAACTTACATCGTACCGCGCCCCGGACGTTGTGCTCGCTCCTTGTCCCTCGCCTTGGAGCCGCGAACCAAAAGTGCGTGTGTCTGCCGCCACCTGCCAAGCCACCCGATGCCCGACCCGAATCGGGGGAGCGTAAGACCCGGGTTTGCCGGGACTCGGGTTCGCCATCGTTTTTTGACGACCGCGACTCGGATTTTGACGAGGAGGAGTTTCGTGGGATGTCTGCAGCGGGAGGCCTCGTCAAAATGCAGGCTCGGCCTCGTCATTTTTTTGACGACCTCGTCGGGGATTTCCGAGTCCCCCGTACCCGGGTCTTACGTCTCCCCGACCGAAGGCCCCAACGTGCCTTCCATTTCCGGTGGGGGGGGGCCGTCGGGGAACATCGAAAACCACATATGGAACCCGTGCGTGGCCTCCTCGCCCAGCTCCTCAGACGCTCCGCGGCTGCCGCTGCGGCAGTCTGCTTCGGACCCCTGCGGGCGCGCTTCCGGCCGCGGCGCCCCCCTCTCGGCCACTTGCCCCGGCCTCGTTCGCCTCCTCCTCCTCCTCCTCCTCCTGCTCCTCCTCCTCTTCCTCCTGCTCCTCCCCTGCCTCCTCCCGGAAGGCCTCGCCCCGGCAGTCCTCTTCTCGCCAGCCTCGCCGCCGCCGCCGTCGCCGTCCTCGTCCTCGTCCCTCGTCCCTCGTCCTCCGTCCTCCGTCCTCGTCCCTCGTCCTCCGTCCTCCGTCCTCCGCCCCTCGTCCCACAGGGCTGCTACTGCACGGACGACGAGCTGCGGGAGATGGTGGCCACGCTGGACCGCCGCCTGCCTCGCCGGCGGCCGCTGGCCCTCGCGCCTTCGCCCCGCCGGGGCCGCCCCTCGGCTCCCTCGGCCTCGCGCGTGCCCAGGCTTCGAGAGGGCCGAAGCGCTTCGACCGCGGATCGATGACGGAACGGCAAGGCTCGCGTCGTGTCGTCCGACGCCGACCCCGCCGCCGGCGTTCACCGTTGAGCGCCGCCAGCGATCAAGAATCGGCCGATGTGGAGCGATCTGGCGTTTCGGAAACGCCCGATTGTTCAGGGTTGAACGATGCCCGCGGTGTCAGCAACCCACGCCGAAGTCGGCACGACACCAGCCCGCCGTGTGATCTCTTCAGTCCCGGAGTTTTTCCTGCTGGATTTGTTCCCGAATCTCGGCCTCTGGGTTCCGTCACCGGGTCCCAGGACCGTGTGTACATTGAATCCGGGGCGGAAAACCCACCAGGGAAGAGGTCAGGGGCCCTGGCCGCGTACAGCAAACATCAAGCCGGCGGGTGTCAGGAGCTCCGGCTTTCTGCTCCGCTTCATCTCGGCCTCCGGGGGCCGTTTGCAGGGCCCCCGGGGCACGTGCCCTGGTTATTGCACGAGGGCCTTTGGGGGCCATCCTGAAGCTTCCAAGTGGCCATCCTGGCCTCTGAGAGCTACTTATCGCGGGGTCTCTGCGAGCCCGTCGGGCCTGGCAAGGTCAGGGTGGTCCGTTTTCTGTTCCACCTCATCTCGGCCTCGGGGGGCCTTTTTCGAGGGCCGGAGGGCCATCAACACGCTGACCCGTAGCGACAGGAAATTCCCTCGGGGAGGGGTCTCGGCCCCTTCGACCTCTGGGGCCGCCGCTTGAGACAAGCGGTCCATCGGATGACAGGAGGAGGAGGAGGCGGAGGAGGAGGAGGAGGAGGAGGAGGAGGAGGAGAGGGAGGAGGAGGAGGAGGAGGAGGAGGAGGAGGAGGAGGAGGAGGAGGAGGAGGAGGCAGTGGATGAGGAGATGCGGCGACCGCTTCGAGCAATCTCGGGGTTCCCCAAAAAAGAACAGCACCGGATCACAAAACATCGCACGAGCCTAATTACCTGTGTCGCAGCTCCGCACGGACGTCTTGGATCGGCGCCGGGCCCCCCCGTGGCGGAGGAGGAGGAGGAGGAGAGGCAGGAGGAGGAGGAGGAGGAGGAGGAGGAGGAGGAGGAGGAGCAGGAGGAGGAGGAGGAGGAGGGTAGTGGATGAGTAGATGCGGCGCGGATGTCTTGGATCGGCGCCGGGCCCCCCCGTGGCGGCGACCCCTCGCGCAGCCCCCCGCGCCAGGGGGAGGGGGTCGTCCCGGCGCCGCTCCGAGGAAAGCCGGCGGAGGGCCGGCCACCGCCCAGCACGCGCCGAGGGGCGCGGCCCGCCTCGCGGAGCGGTGCCGGAGAGCGGGCGTCCAGAGCCTCCTCCTCCTCCCTCTCCCTCTCCTCCTCCTCCTCCTCCTCCTCCTCCTCTTCCTCCTCCTCCTCCTCGTCCTCTTCCTCCTCCCCTTCCTCCTTCTCCTCCTCCTCCTCCAGCGCGAACGGGGGCCAGCCAGTCAGAGCCCCGAATCATCCGGGGTAACTCGGGTCAGGGCTAACTCGGGTTCGTTTTTCGGGAATCCAAACTTGACTTACCCCGGACCCGACTTACCGCGGATAGTTCGGGCGTCCAGAGCCCCACATCATCAGGGGTAACTCGGGTCAGGGCTGACTCGGGTTCCTTTTTCGGGAATCCAAACCCGAGTTACCCCAGACCCGAGTTACCCCGGATAACTCGAGCGCCCAAGGGCGGTGCGGGAAACGGGCGGCATCGTCGCAGGCCCAGAGGTCGGCACCAGCACCAAGATCGGCCGCGTGCCTCCACCGAGGGAATGAGATCCCGATCTCGGTGAAGGTGGTGATGTCCTGGCGTCCGAGGTGGCCGAGATGCTACCAGCAACACCGAGATCTAGGATCATCTTCCCCCTGTGGAGGCGACCCCCTGTGTTGGTGTTGGTGTCCATTTCCAGGCCTCCAACATGGGGGCAAAATGGCGACCAGAGCCCTGGACCCCAGCTTTCTGCGGCACTGCTCGAAGCTGCGTTGATCCGTGACGGGCTCTGGGCTTTCCGGATGAGGTCGGAGTAATTAGATGGGGTCAGAGGATCGCGCCGCATCGCCGACACATCGCCGATGCTGCTCGATGTGGAGGCCGACTTTCTTCACGTGGGCGTCGGCTCGATGGAGAGGCCGACTTTCTCCACGTGGGCGTCGCCGATGCATTGGTAATGCATCGACCACGCGGCGCGATCGTCCGACCCAATCTACTCCAACCCCATCTGTGAGGCTGCCATAGATCCAATCTTCCTGCGGTCTTCTTCGAGCTGGATTGATCTGTGATGGGCTAGGGGCCCAGAACTGGGCGAAATCGCCCGTTGCGAAATAAGTATTACGCCAGCCAGGATCTCAGGGCTTGCGGTAGGCAGGAGGAGGCCTCGGGGGCGGCAATCGGCGGCGAGCCCGGGGGGAAGTCAGAGCGGACGGGCCTTCTCAGAAGGCGTCTGGCCTTCTGGTAAGGTTTCGAAGCCTTCTCGGAGGACAGAGGCGACCTCTCGGCAGGCGCCAGGGCTTCTGAGAAGCCTCGCCACATTCTCTGAGAAGGCCTGCCCCCTCTCACTTACCCCCCCAGGCTCGCCGCCGAGGAAACATACAGTGAACCCGCATAGTAAGGATGAGCGGCGTTCCAAGGTTACCTGTTGCATCCTTCCTCTTCGGCCATCCTTGGCCGCTTTCGCTGGCCGCGCCCCGCTCGCAAGGTGTCGACACGTCCTTCCAAGGCCCTTTGCGGCCTTGTCGTGCGTCCTGATTCTACGGGTGGGCCGTATCCGTATCCACGGCCTCGCGGTTTGGACTCCTCGGCCGCGGCCCCATGGTGCAGGGCGGTTCGGCGCCGACGCCCCGCGCGGGTCGAAGGTCCATGGGGCCGCGTCGCCCTTGGGATCGCCCCCGGCATGGAGTTGGCCAGGTGTCCGAGGCGGGTTTTTGTGTCCATATCCACCGCCTGGGAAACTCATCTTCCTGAAACCCGCGAGGCGGATACTATTTTCGGCGGCGAGCGAGGGGGGGAGTGAGAAGGGAAAGACTTTCTCAGAAGGTGGCGGGGCTTCTCAGAATCGCTCTGGCCCTCTGGCAGGTTTCCTGTGTCTTCGGAGAAGGCTTTGACAACTTCTCAGAAGGCTGGGACCCGACAAGTCCAGCGCGATGGGGGGAACTGACAAGAGGCGGTCCGCCTCTTTTTTCCCCCTGGCTCTCCGCCAATGCATATGTATAGATGTTTTATGTATACAAATATATAAAATAAGGTGTATACATCTATATGTGCATATATGTGCAGATATATCGTGCATCGTATTTTTGTGGTTATGTATTCTCCAAACTGTGTTTGCACTTGGGGGGGTGGTTCTCCTCTACGGCGTTGGGTCTGCCTGTCGGTCTGGCGGCTATGTCGCCGCCGCCGCCACCCCGTCGCGCGTCGCCGCCCGTAACTGGGCATGTCTGTCGGTCTGGCGGCTATGTCGTCGCCGTCGCCTTCCCGTCGCCGCCGCGTCGCTGCCTCGCATAGATTTCACCACAGAGACTGCACAACATTGACTGCGCAACGCAGATCGCAATGCATATACTCCTTTCGAACAGAGTAGTTGGATCTGCCCCCCCGCTGGACTTGTCGGGTCCCCCTGGGGGGAGACAAGAAGAGACGGGATTTACAATTTCTATATGATTCTGCCCCATCGTCCATCCAAATCCTGAGTTCGTACCATCCCAGGCATGCCGGTATCCCCCCTCACCCCCTGCAGATAATACTATGCGCGCACACTGGTTTATCACAAATCATCAGTTTCAGGAATGCCTTGCAACACATGGGGCGACGTGAACACGCGCTCGTCGTCGCGCGCGCATGCCAGAAACCTTTAAACATTCCAGGTTCCGTAAGGATCTCTAAATCAAAGGTCTCGGAACCATATAACATCACATGGTTTTTGAGTTTCAAAAACAGCCTGCGCTCGCGCTCTTGCAGATTCCTCTGGCATGTAAAGGTTTCTCAGCATGTTCATATCCTGCTACCAAGCGGGCCTCTCGCGCGCGCATGTCGAAATCGTTCGAACGTCGTTGCGCGCGCGTACTGTCGCAAGACTCCTAGGCAAACAACTGAGCGAAGTGCACGCGCGCGCCGTCGTGCGCGCATGTCAAAACCTGTCAAGAATTTTCATGCTTTAGAAGGATATCAAAATCGAGTGCCCGTCAAACATCAAGTTTCCCAAAAACAGGCCTGCACGCGCTCTTACGAATTCTTGGGAAAACCATGGGTCTTACAACATTGTCATCTCATTCTGCCTAAACGGGCTTTTTTACCACGCGGGCCACTCGCGCGCGTCGGCCGCGCGCAAATGTTGAATCCCTGTCAAAACCTTCATCACCGACGCGAGGACATCGTCATCGTTATCGGCGGGCGTGATCAACATCGGTGCCGTCATTGGCCTTGCCGTCGTCATCGCCGCCATCGTCACCGTCATCGCTGCTGTCATCATCGTGTCTACCGTTGTTGGCGTCGCCATGATACCGCTCCCGCCCAATGCACCGACTAGCGCTGAGGTGCTGGCTGGGAAGTGGCCAGCGGTCAACGCCACCGCGGCCGATCCTGCCGCGCAACACTAGCTGGCTGTTGCGCGCGCGAGCATGCGCGGGCTAGCGCGGCCGCAAATATGCACCAACCAGCGCCAAACACTCATCGCAATCGCCGCCGCTTGGGCATTGCAAAACGAATTGTGGGCAACGAATGAGGACCCCCCCGGGCTTTATCGGTCAATGTTTGTGTTGCAGTTACGTACTATTTTGCCCCATCGGCCACCCCATGAACTCATACCATCCCAGCCCATCCGGGTCCGACCCCCCCCCCCCGTCATCCTCTGCACAAAACACTGTGCGCACAGTCGTTTATCAAACATTTTTAGTCTTCAAGAACCCCTTGCAAACAAATAAACGAAGTGCACGCGCGCGTCGTCGCGCGAGCATGCCGAAGTCCTTTACAAACCTGAGGTTGCGGAAGGATTTCAAAATGGAGTGCCCCCAATATTATTTAAAACGCAATGTTTCGCAACACGGTTTTCAAAACAGAAAACGTGCGCGCGCGGTCTTGCGAATTCTTAGGGAAACGATCGGTGCCTCAACATTTTCAGAATATACTACCAAACGGGTTTCGCGCGCGCATGTCGAAATCGGTCGAACGCCTTTGTGCGCGTGCCAAATGGGACGAAGTGCGCACGCGCGCGTTGTCGCGCGCGCGTGCCGAAATCTTGAAGAAACCTTCGGTCTCGTAGCGCGAAACAGAATGTCCAACACAACCTCAAACACACACGGTTTCGCAACATCCGTTTTCAAGAAAAGCTTGCGCGCATTGTTGCGGATTCTTAAGAAACGTAGGTTGTTCAGCATGTTCACGGACATTTGCCAAACGGGCTTCTGGCGCCGCCTGCCGACATCATTCGCACGCCTTTGCGCGGGTGCTCGGGGGCACGGTCCGTGTCACTTAAAACCACGTGGGCCACTCTCGCGCGTCGGCCGCGCGCGCATGTCGAACTCTTTCCAAAAACCTTCATCATCGACGCGAGGACGCTGTCATCATCTTCGGCGTGATCAGCATCGGCGCCCGCACTGGCCGCGTCTTCGTCTGTGCGAACATCGTCACCAACATCGTTTCTACCACCATCGTCTCGCAGTGAAGTGCCCGCTGGGACGCGACCAGCGGCCAGCGCCACCGCGGCGGCGTCGGTGGCGCCAAAATTGCTGGCCGCTGCGCGCGCGTGCTGGGGTTGGCGCGGTCGCAGAGATGCACCAGCCAACGCCAAGCATGCATCTCAATCGCCACCACATGGGTTTTGCAAACCATAGGTGGGTGGGATGTTTGCAAGAGCGTGGGGTGTGTCAACACGTTCGGTAAACGCTATCGCGCACTTCAGTTTGCACCGCGCATATGGCACCCCGTAGGTCGCACAGCATATATTGCACCACGTGGGGAACGCCGCATAGAAAGCATATGTCCGGCTTCAATACATACGTTACATCACATAGATTGTATGACGTAACTTGTCGAACATATCGCACAGCGTTTGTTGCACAACATATTGAACCGCGCATCTTGCACAACGTAGATCGCACAGGCTATATTGCACAGCGTATTCCACGAACTCAATCGCACCACGTACACTGCGCCACATCTACCGCGCCGCATGGATTGCATTGCGTAGTTTGCACCATCTATGCTGTTCCACCTCGGTTGCAAACCTTTGAGTAGTAGAAGCGCACCGTGTGGGCCCGCGTGGACCAACATGTCCATATACATTTTGTAGGTTTATACATGCAATCGCACTTCTGTGTGTATACATATATATATATACATACATACATATTCATATATATTTATATACATACATGTATGATTGTCCCTGCTTTCGAGTTATGCGTGGGTGTGTCATGTGTTGCATTTAAATATGTATGAATACGACTATGTACGTAGGTATGTATGTACTGATATAGGTATACCTATACACCTGCACACGAATGTATATGTACACGCTAGCCCCCCACGTGGATCCCCTATGGGACGAGGAACATGTAAGAAACACTGGCATAACGGAACGGTGACGGTCAACAGGAGCAAGTGAGAGAGAGAAGGAGCGAACAAACACCAGATAGGGATAGGATTGCTGTTTCCTATCGATCCTCATGGATTCTGATTGGCTCCAAGTGACTACTATTGATCCCTATCGATTGCGATTGCTTCACGGTGGTTGCAAGGAATCCCCATTGGTTCCTAATGGTGGCTCTTGGTTACTATTGACTATTATTGGTTCCTGTGGATTTCTATGGATTCCTGCTACTTCCTAGTGGTGCGTGATGGTTCCGATTGGATCCTGTTGATTCCTATTGGTTCCCATTGACTCCAACCGATTCCTATTAATTCCTGTTCGTGCCCATTGATTCCGATCGATTCCTAATGATTCCTACGGGTTCCATGTGATCTCGAGAGGTTTCTAGTCATTCCTGTGGATTCCGATTGATTTTTACTGATTCTCATTGGTTCCCATTGATTCCGATCGGTTCCTCTTGTTTCCTATTGTTTTTCGTGCCACAATTTGTCTGGTGAGAGCATGCGGAAGCAGCAACCGGGGCCGTCGGTGAAATTCTCTATGAGGCCACGGAACGCGTGAGACGTGTGCCGAAAGAGGTGCGGTGGGCGCACGCGAATGCAGCCATTGGGGCCGTCGGTGGAGCTCCCTATGGTGCCGCGATACGTGTGATGGGTGTGCCTAAATGGGTGCTGTGGGCGCATGCGAACGCAGCCACCGGCGCCTTCGGTGAAGCTCCAATTTGGGCCTTCGGTGGAGCTCCCTTTGGGGCCACGAAACGGTTGAGGGGTGTGCCGAAATGGGCGTGCGTGACGCATGCAGGCGGTGGCACTGGGGCCTTGGGTGGAGCTCCTTGTGGGGCCACGAAGCGTGTGAGGGTGTGCCGAAATGAGTGTGCGTGACGCATGCGGGCGGTGGCCATGGGGCCTTGGGTGGAGCTCCCTGTGGGGCCACGAAACGTGTGAAGGACGTGCCGAAATGGGTGTGCGTGACGCATGCGGGCGGTGGCACTGGGGCCTTAGTTGGAGCTCCCTGTGGGGCAACGAAACGGTTGAGGGGTGTGCCGAAATGGGTGTGCGTGACGCATGCGGGCGGTGGCACTGGGGCCTTGGGTGGAGCTCCCTGTGGGGCAACGAAACGTGTGAGGGGTGTGCCGAAATGGGTGTGCGTGACGCATGCGGGCGGTGGCACTGGGGCCTTGGGTGGAGCTCCCTGTGGGGCCACGAAGCGTGTGAGGGGTGTGCCGAAATGGGTGTGCATGACGCATGCGGGCGGTGGCACTGGGGCCTTCGGTGGAGCTCCCTGTGGGGCCACGAAGCGTGTAAGGGGTGTGCGTGTGCGTGACGCATGCGGGCGGTGGCACTGGGGCCTTTGGTGGAGCTCCCGATGGGGCCAGGAAACGGTGAGGGGTGTGCCGAAATTGGTGCGCGTGACGCATGCGGGCGGTGCAGGGAGGAGGGGAGGAGGAAGGAAGAAGGGACGGAGGGAACGCGGGGACCATCTCTTCAAAACGAGTACCCAACACCACAGGATGGTTGGGACCAAACTCAAATGTTTTCGGGATCCGAGGCGGGGGGTGGGGGAGGGAGGGCCGCACTCCTGCCGGGCTTCCCCGCCGCGGATCTTGCAAGCATGTGTTGTTTTGGTTTGTTCCTTTTGTGCAGTCTCACATTTGTTGTTGGTTTTGGTTGTTCATTTTGGTTTTTGGTAGAGTCATTGGTTTGTGGCCCAACATTGAAAAACACTTGCGACTGTCATTGAAACACCACTCAAGTCCAACGGGAAACCAATAACCTTTGTGACTCTGTCCAAAATTCAAAAAAAAGCTTCGCGCGAAGGAAATGCCCCCCTCCTCCACCCCTCTCTCTCTCTCTCTCTTTTTTTTCTCCCTCTCTCTCTCTCTCTTTCTCTCGTTATTTTTCCTTATTCCAAAGATAATATAACTAAATGGGAATCGGTAGGGTTGAGTAGGAACCACTCGGATTCAGTAGGAACCAGTTGGAACCAATACGAGTCAAACATAAATCATTAGACATTGATAGGGAGCAATCGGGTGATTAGGAATCCACTCGGAATTATTCAGGATCAATAGGAACCAATACGAATCGGTCGGAATCAATGGGAATCAATAGGAATTCATAGGACTCGTTCGGAGTCGATGGGATTCAATAGGAATCAATAGGAAGCACTTGAGTCAATATGAAAATAGGAATCAGTAATACTCAATACGACCAAAGAGGAAACACATGAATCAGTGGGATCCGATAGGAACCATTTCTATTGATTGTTAGTGATTCCAATTTATTCATATTTTTCATTATTGATTCGTATGGATTTCTATTGATTCGTATTGCTGCATGTTGATTCTTAGTGATTCTTGTGGATTCCAATCGATTCCTACTGATGCCCACTTGTTCCCATCGATTCCTAGTGATTTCTATTGATTCAGAGTTATTCCGAGTGATTCCAAGTCCTTGCTATTGATTCAGATTGTTTAGTCATTCCTATTGGTTCCGGTTGATTCCGATTGATTACTATTCATTATTACCGATTAGTATTTGTTCTTATCGCTTAAGAAGAAGAGAGCGAGAGAGAGAGAGAGAGTGAAGATAAATAGAGAGAGAGAGAGAGAGTGAAGATAACGAGAGAGAGAGAGAGAGAGCGAGAGGCAGGTGTGGAGAATGAGGGGGCCACTTCCTCCGCGCGAAGCTGTTTGGATTTTGGAAAGAGTCACAAGGATATGTTTGTCCCCGCAGGGCTTGAATTGTTGTTCCATGGCAACCAGAGGTTTCTTCAATCTTGGGCACCTGTGACACTACCACGAAATCCAAAACATAGTATGAGACGGCCAAGAAAGCCGACAATCAAAGGGCTTCGGAATCCAAGGCGGAAGGTGGGGGGAGGGCGGGGCCACCGGGCCTACCCCTGCTCTGGCCCCCCGCCGCTCCCCGCCGCAGGTCTCTCGTCGCCGTTGCGTCTGTCGCCGTCGTGGTCCGTCGCCGTCGTTGTTCGCCGCCGCCGTCGTCCGTCGTCCGTTGTCCGTCTTTTGTTGCTGTCCGTCGTCGTCGTCGTCGTCGTCGTGGTCGTCGCCGTGGTCGTGGTCGTCGTCGTCGTCGTCTTGGTCGTCGTCGTCGTCGTCGTTGTCGTCGTTGTCGTCGTGGTCGTCGTCGTCGTCGTCGTCGTCGTCGTCGTCGTCGTCGTCGTCGTCGTGGTCGTGGTCGTGGTCGTGGTCGTGGTCGTGGTCGTGGTCGTGGTCGTGGTCGTGGTGGTCGTGGTGGTCGTGGTGGTGGTGGTCGTGGTGGTCGTGGTGGTCGTTGTGGTCGTGGTCGTGGTGGTCGTGGTGGCGGTCGTCGCCGTCGTTCGTCGTCGTCGTCGGCTCCCCCAGGAGGCGGAGGCGCGGGCGCGGGCCCCCGCGGCGTCCTCCGTGCCCGCCTCCGCGCCGCCGCTCCGCCCGGCGGCCACGGCCCCCCTCGGCCGCGGCCCCGACGGGCAGCGGCCGCCGCCGCCGCGGGCGTCCGCCGCCGCCGTGGCGGGTCGTGTGGTTTGGGGGGGGGCCTTGGTCGGCGCAGGTTCCCTCCTCCTCCTCCACCTCCTCCTCCTCCTCCTCTTCCTCCTCCTCCTCCATCCTCCTCCTCCCTCCTCCTCCTCCTCCTCCTCCTCCTCCTCCTCCTCCCCTCTTCCTCCTCCATCCTCCTCCATCCTCCTCCTCCTCCTCCTCCTCCTCCTCCTCCTCCTTCGGCCCAGGGGCAACGGCAGGGGGGGACAGGCATATTGGGGCGGGCCGCATCGGCCCCCCATCGCCCACTGATCGCCGATAAGGGGTCTATGAGCCCCACCCCGCCTGGGAACGTGGGGCTTTGCCATCAGGGGCCTATCGCCGATCTATCGGCGACGCATCGCCGATGCCAGGTCGACGTTCCTCCCTGTGCCAGTCCCCCACCCGATCGTTGCCCCTCACTGCCGATATGTTTTTCCCACACATTCTGTAGTGCCCCGCGTTCTCCTCCTCTCCTCTCCTCTCCTCCTCCCTCCTCCTCCTCCTCCTCCTCCTCCTCCTCCTCCTCCTCCTCCTCCTCCTCCTCCTCCTCCTCCTCCTCCTCCTCCTCCTCCTCCCCCTTTTCCCTCCTCCCGTCACCCCCCTCACTTTGGCACACCCCTCACACGTTTCGTGGCCCCATAGGGAGCTCCACCGAAGGCCCTGCCAGCATGCGGTTCCACCACCCAGTGCAGCGTTTCGCCACCGAAGGCCCCTGTGGGGGTGCCCGCATGCGGTCCCCCCACCCAGTGCAGCGTTTCGTGGCCTCATAGGGAGTTCCACAGAAAGCCCTAGTGGGGGTGCCCGCATGCGGTCCCCCCACCCAGTGCAGCGCTTCGTGGTCCCATAGGGAGCTCCACCGAAGGCCCCTGTGGGTGTGCCCGCATGTGGTCCCTCCACCCAGTGCAGCGTTTCGTGGCCCCATAGGGAGCGCTCCACCGAAGGTCCCAGGGGGACCGCCCGTATGCGCCCGCCACAAGCAGTACAGCGCTTCGTGGCCCCATAGGGAGCTCCAGCAGGCCCCAGGTGGACCGCCCGCATGCGTCCGCCACACCCATTACAGCGTTTCGTGGCCCCATGGGGAGCTCCACCGAAGGCCCCAGTGGGACCGCCCGCGTGCGCCCCCCCCCACCCAGTGCAGCGCGTCGTGGCCCCGCATGGAGCTCCACCGAAGGCCCCAGTAGGACCGCCCGCATGCGTCCCACCCACCCATTGCGGCACGCCAGGAGGGAGGAGGGAGGAGGAGGAGGGAGGAGGGAGGAGGGAGGAGGGCCATCACGCCTTGCGTGACCCACGACGCGTGACTCGCAATCACATCAGGTTGGGTCCTTCGCCAGGGGCTCCTTTTTTTTGGTTTTGGATCCCGGCGCTCGTCCTCGATGGCGGCCCCAGGGGGCCCGCTCTCGGGCCCCCCGGGGCCAGCAAGAGCTGACCCGGTGCAAAAAAAAAAACCCAGGGAAGGGGCCCGGGCGATTGGGGGTCGCTGCATCCCCCCCCCCTCCTCCCTCCTCCTCCTCCTCCTCCTCCTCCTCCTCCTCCTCCTCCTCCTCCTCCTCCTCCTCCTCCTCCTCCTCCTCCTCCTCCTCCTCCTCCTCCTCCTCCTCCTCCCTCCTCCGCCTCCTCCTCTCCTCCTCCTCCTCCTCCTCCTCCTCCTCCTCCTCCTCCTCCTCCTCCTCCTCCTCTCCTCCTCCTCCTCTCCTCCTCCTCCTCCTCCTCCTCCTCCTCCTCTCCTCCTCCTCCTCCTCCTCCTCCTCCTCCTCCTCCTCCTCCTCCTCCTCCTCCTCCTCCTCCTCCTCCTCCTCCTCCTCCTCCTCCTCCTCCTCCTCCCCCTCCTCCTCCTCCTCCTCCTCCTCCTCCTCCTCCTCCTCCTCCTCCTCCTCCTCCTCCTCCTCCTCCTCCTCCTCCTCGGGTGTTCGGGTGGACCGGGCGGACGCAACAAATGTGTCGGCGGATGTCGGGGGGGGGTCGCCGCCGTGGTCGGCATCTCCGCCGCCGCCGCGGTCGTGGTCGCCGTCCCTCGAGGGGAGGGGGGGGGGGGGACGAGGGCTAGAGGAGCAGGGGTCGGGCGGCCACGAGGCTCCTGAGAGGGTCCTGAGGACAACTGGGCTTGTTCTCAGAGGCTTCTGCGAGGCTCCGGGTCGTGAGGAGGTCACGGTGACGGCAGCGGGCTGGCAGCAGCCGGGACCCCTCCCCCGGGGGAGATTCTGGATTCCGGGGCAACGCGAGGGGGCGATGCATCGACCCCCAATCGTCCATTTATCGCCGATAGGGGCTGGATAGCCAACCCCGCCCAGTAGTGCACGGATTCGCTCTCGGGGGCCTATCTCCGATCTATCGGCGCTCTATCGTCGATTCCAGGTCCATTCCCCCCCCCACCCATGAGCCGGTCCCCCCCAACGTTGCCCCTCATGGATACGATCGCAGAGCCATTCGAATCGCAAGGCGAGACGCTGAACCACAAGGGCCCCAGAGGCCCCTTTTGGTTGATTCCTGTACGCCCCCGCCTCCACCTCGCGGCCTCTCTGCCCGGGCATGCCAGTGGCCCGGTGGAGGCCGCCACGGATCGACCTCATCAGCGCGGTCTTCCAGGCGACGGCCCCTCTCCCCCCCCCGCCTGCACATGGAGGAAGGCTAATTTGGGGGATGGAGGGACTATAGGATAACGATCGGGGGCGAGCGAGGGGGGAAATGAAAAGGGTAAGACCTTCTCAGAAGGCGGCGGGATTTCTCTCCTCGCGCCTTCTGAGACGTGTTTATGTGTCTTCGGGGAAGGCTCAAAAAACTTCCTTCTCCGAAGGCTGGGGGACTTACGAGCCTTCTGAGAAGGCCCGCCCCTCCTCACTTCCCCCTGGGCGCGGCGCCTTGACGAGAAAGAGAAATGGGATAGGTTTGATGGAGAGGTTGAGGAGGAGGAGGAGGAAGAGGAGGAGGAGGAGGAGCAGGAGGGGAGCAGGAGGGGGAGGGGGATGAGGGGCAGGAGGAGCAGGAAGAGGATGAGCAGGAGCAGGATGAGGAGGAGCAGGAGCAGAAGGTGGAGCAGGAGGAGGAGGAGAAGGAGGAAGAGAAGGAGGGGGAAATGGAGGATGAGGCTCAGGAGGGGGAGAAGGAGGGAGGACGTGGACAGAAGGAAAAAACGCTCGGGCTAGAGGAGAAGAGGTGGTGGAGGAGAAGGCGCACGAGGAGGAGGAAGGAGGAGGGAGGAGGGGCGTAGGAGGGGGAAGACGACGAATAGGAGAAGGAGGATGAGGAGTAGGAGTTTGACGATGACGCGGGGGACTGGACCAAAAGAATGACGATGGTCGACGGGGAGCCGTGTTCGGATCCGCTTTGCACCCACCTTTTTTTTTTTTTTTCTCTCTCTCTCTCTCTCTGTCTCTCTATCTCTCTCTCCGATCCGCCTGAGTGCCCAGCCGCGGCCGCTGCGCGGGCTTCTCGCCCCTGCCGCGAGAAGCCCGTTTCCGCGATGCCAAACAGAATGTGTGTGTGTGTGTGTGTGCTTGTGTGTCTCTGTGTGTCTATGTGTGTGTGTGTGTGTGTGTGTGTGTGTGCGCTCCTCTGACCCTTCCGTCATCCACGCCCGGATGACGATGGCTGGCCGCCAGCGCTGCTGGTTCCGAGCGGCTTGAGGGCTCGGCCTTCAGATGCGCGTGCGCGCCCGCCGTTCCGACCTTGCTACGCCCTGACGCTGCGCGCGGGGCCGCGACGCCAAAATGAGTGTGTGTGTGTGTGTGTGTGTGTGCGCGTGTGTGTGTGTGTGTGTGTGTGTGTGTGTGTCTGTGTGTGCCTGTGTGTTTGTGCGCTCCTCTTACCCGTCCGTCATCCACCTCCAGATGACTGATGGCCGGCTGCCAGCGCTGCTGGTTCCAAGTTGCTTGAGAGTTCGGCCTTCACATTCGCGTGCGCGCCCGCCGTTCCGACCTTGCTACGCCCTGACGCTGCGCGCGGGGCCGCGACGCCAAAATGTGTGTGTGTGTGTGTGTGTGTGTGTGTGTGTCTGTGTGTGTGTGCCTGTGTGTCTGTGCGCTCCTCTGACCCCACCGTCATCCACTCCCGGATTGCTGATGGGCGGCTGCCAGCGCTGTTGGTTCCAAGCTGCTTGAGGGCTCGGCCTTCAGTCGCGCTTGCGCGCCCGTCGTTCCGACTTTGCTACGCCCTGACGCTGCGCGCGGGGCCGCGACGCCAAAACGCGCGCGTGTGTGTGTGTGTGTGTGTGTGTGTGTGTGTGTGTATGTGTGTGTGTGTGTGTCTGTGCGTCTGTGCGCTCCTGTGACCCCCGTCATCCACGCCCAGATGACCTGTAGCGGGCTGCCAGCGCTGCTGGTTCCAAGCGGCTTGAGGGTTCGGCCTTCAGATGCGCGTGCGCGGCCGCCGTTCCGACTTTGCTACGTCTTGACGCTGCGCGCGGGGCCGCGACGCAAAACAGTGTGTGTGTGTGTGTGTGTGTGTGTGCGTTTGTATGTTTCTCTCTCTCTCTCTCTCGCTTTCTTGACTGCCTGGCTTTTGTCCTCCAGTGCCGCCTACGTGTAGTCCTCGGACGTTTGCAGTTTTGGTGCTACCTAACCGCAAGGAAGCTAATTCGTTTTGTGTGCCCTCCGATGGTTTGAGTCTCTGGTTCGTCGGAGGAAAATCAATTTCCTCTGTCTCTCTCTCTCTCTGTTTTTCTCCCACTCTCTCTGACATCTGACGTGAAAGCGCCCTCCTTCTCTTTTGCTGTCATTGTCTCGTCCTGTAGCTCATCCCCCGCTCACCCTTTTCCCTCTCCCCCTCATACCTGATCCATCCCTGCTTGTGTTTCATCTTCCGTTTCCGCCCTCTTGAGTTCATTATTGTGGAGGTGCCTCCGAGAGCCCCTGGGACTCCTCGTGGCCGTTGGGTGCCTCGCCGAGCCCCAAACAGCGGCAACCTGAACCTTTCAACTGGGGATGCTTGAACAAAACAAAGTCTTCCGTTTCCGCTCTCTTGCGTCTCTTTTCCCATTGTCTCTCCCTCCTTCTTCCTTGCCCCCCCCTCCCCTGTCACTGAGCCATTGCCACCCGGATGTCCCGGCCAGGCCTGCGACCGTGACCGCGACCGGCGTCTCAACCTGCAGGACCACCGCCCAGAGACGCCGCTGGTGCGACCCCCCTCGCGCCCCACGGAAAGGCCCCGACCTGTCGACCCAGACCTCGTAGGCTTGTGGAGGACGATCAATGGAGAGGAAGCATGCTGCCAGATAATTTCCGGATGTCTAAAAATGTTCCAAACATGCTTCAAAGATATGTGAAACACATGTTTGATACATTTCTAGAACCTGTTGGACACATTTCAAACACATGCGTAATTCATTGATCGGATTGATAGGGTGTCCAGTGTCGTGGCATCCACTATCTTAGGCAAAATCCCGATCAGGATGGCGGAGACCTGGCTTCGAATCTTCGCTTGCTGGCGTCGACTACGGAACCGTTGCGCCTCCTTGCTACTTCGTGTCTCTTCCTCGTCCTTCCCACTCCTTGCTCCCTGCTCGGTTCCTCAGTAGGATGCGGCAGTTCGCCGAACCTCCCCGAAAATCCACAATGTGTTGTTGTTTTTGGTTGTTGTTCATTCAAAATTGTTTTCGGGAGGGGGGGCGGAGTTTTCAAAGGTTCTTGCGGGGGGACCCCCCCCGAAGTGGGCCCCACCATTGAAAACAATTCTATGCTTGAGAACCCTTTCGAAAATACACAGGAAAAACAAGCCCCCAAGAGGCCACCAGGAGGGCCCGAAAAGGGCCCCAATAGGACTCCCACGAAGGCCCAGAGACGCCAAGGGCGATCGGTAATGCAAAGAGCTCTTCACACCAAGGCTCCTCAGAGCGGACGGTGACGTAAACAAGCTGATGAGACCCATGCTCCCAGCAGAGAGCGGTGACGTAACAAGTTTCTGATACCGAGGCCCAGACAAGCCTCAGGAACGGGCAGCCACGCAACCATCTCTGAACACCAAGGCTCCCAAGAGCAGGGGGTGACGTAACCAGCTCTCAACGCCAAGGTTCCCGGTACGCACGGTGGTGTGAGTCATTTCGGTTTCTGTTGCTGCAGCGCTGTTTCCGTTTCTGTGCCGGGCCAGGTAACGGAAAGAGCGAGGTACGAGCGATGACGTTTTGGTGTTGGCGAAGCCCCTTAAGGGAGGTTCCAGGGGGGTGCGTAGCGGGAACAGATGGCATCTAATCGCCGTTTTGGGGGTTTCCCCTATGGTTTTGCATGATTTGTCGGATTTCTTTTTTTTCCGTCCCAGAAGAGCCCAAGACCGCCCAAGACAGCCCCAAGACGGCCCAAGAGGCCCCCAAAAGGCCCCAAGAGGCGCCGAAGGGGCGTCCCAAGAGGGCCCCAGGAGGCCAACATCTAGGATTTCCTAAAGGAAAACATACATTTTTAGCATATACGGCTTTTCGCTTTTCACGGCGTTGACGACGGCCCAAGAGGCCCCCAAGACCGCCCCAAGACGGCCCAAGAGGCTCCCAAGAGGCCCCCCAACCGGCCCAAGAGGGCGCCAAGACGGCACAAGAGGCGCCCAACACGGCCCACGAGGGCCCCGCAGACGGCCCCAAGAGGGGGACCACGAACCGAAAAGTCTAGCCTTTCGCCCCAAGACGCTCCCAGGAGGCCCCAAGAGCCCCCCAAGAAGCCCCAAGAGGCCCCCAAGAGACGTCCCAAGAGGCCAACAGGAGGCGAAACTCATAGATTTCCCATGGAAAAAAAACGTACATTTTTAGCATGCACGGCTTTTCGGCTGCCACGGCGTTGCAGATGGTCCAAGAGGCCCCCAAGACCGCCTCAAGACGGCCCAAGAGGCTCCCAAGAGGCCCCCCAACTGGCCCAAGAGGGCGCCAAGGCGGCACAAGAGGCGCCCAAGACGGCCCAAGAGAGCCCCAAGACGGCCCCAAGAGGGGGACCCCGAACCCGAAAGTCGAGCCTTTCGCCCCAAGACGCTCCCAGGAGGCCCCCACAGACCCCCAAGAAGCCCCAAGAGGCCCCCAAGAGGCCCCCAAGAGGCCACCAGGCGGGCCCGAAAAGGGCCCCAATAGGACTCACACGAAGGCCCAGAGACGCCCAGAGCGATCGGTAACGCAAAAAGCTCTTTACACCAAGGCTCCCAAGAGCGAACGGTGACGTCAAAAAGCTGATAAGACCAAGGCTCCCAGCAGAGAGCGGTGACGTAACAAGTTCCTGACACCGAGGCCCAGCCAAGGCTCAGGAACGGGCGGCCACGCAACCATCTTTGAACAAGGCTCCCAAGAGCGAGGGGTGACGTAACCAGCTCTCAACGCCAAGGCTCCCGGTACGCACGGTGGTGTGAGTCATTTCGGTTTCTGTTGCTGCAGCGCTCTTTCCGTTTCTGTGCCGGGCCAGGTGTAGTGGCCTTCGGCCCATCCCGCCACCGTGCCTGTGTTGTGGGTTAGACGCCTCTTGGATGTTCATTTGGATTGAGCCTGTTTAGTCCTCTTGGAGGCCGTTTGGGGGCCTTCTGAGCATCGTGTTGGGCCTCTTGGGGGCATCGTGGGGCCTCTGCGGGGCCTCGTGGGCTCTCTTGGGGGCGTCTTGGAGGCCGTCTTGGGGCCCTCCTGGGCGATTTTGGGGGCCTCTTGGGCCGTTTTGGGGCCCTCCTGGACCGTCTTGGGGCCCTCTTGGGGGCCTCTTGCGCCGTCTAGGGGCGGTCTTGGAGGCCCCTGTGGCTCTTTTTGGAGCGTCGGAGGCCCGAAAATGCGAGAACGCGAACCACATTGAAACACACAAGGAGGAACACTGACCATGGCCTCTTTTTTGGCCCTCTTGGGGTCGTGGGGTATCTTTGGGGCCTCGTGAGCCGTCCTTGGGCCATCTTGGGCGTCTTGGAGCGCTCTTGTGCGGTCTTGTTGGCCTCATGGACCCTCTTGGGCGCATCCTGGGACCCGCTTGGCCCGTCTTGGGGCCCTCTGGCTTCTGGAAAAAGTGATGCGAGGCAGCCCAAGAACGCGCGGGAACGCCCAGGAACTTTGAGAATGTTGGGCCCCTGCCTTTCAGAATGCTCTGATTCCAGAGCCCTGGGTGCAGAGAACGGAGACACCGCATGGGAGCCTTGAGGAAACTCCACGTTGTGCCCCGAGGCACGGTGGCTGATGGGTGCATAGTTGTATGCATGCATCGATGCGTGTGTTTATATATACATATACAAACACACATATAAATATATACACATTTATACATATCTATATAGGCACATGCATTTACGTAATGTGCATCTACTTCTACGTGTGTAGGTTTGTGTGCAGCTGCCTGCGGCGGAGGCCTGAGCGGTGGCCGCCGCGGGGGGGGGCAGTTGTTTTCCAAGTATTGCTTGGTTCCCATAGGTCGATAGTCTCGCGCACGCGAGCATTATCGGGGTGGTTTTGCAGACTTTGTGAGGCTCCAGGGTGTATTCAGGCTGGGTCGAGCGCTAATGGGATTTGTGGTTAGAGTTGCCTTCAAGCCAGATCAGGATCCTTTTGGAGTTGAGTCGTGTCCTAGTTTGGGTGCGATTAGAGCTGGATCCAGCCCATAATAGGATTCCGTTCAAGTTGGATCATGCTTGAAAAGGATTGAGTAACACATTAGAGTTGAATCCAGCCCTAGTAGCAACATTCGATTGAGCTGGACCGAGCCTTTGTAGGATTCCATTAGATCTGGATCCAGTCCCAGAAGGATTGTAGTCCTGCTGTACCTAGCCTGTGGGATTATATTAGAGCCAGATCGAGCTCTAGTTGGGTTGTTTGGTGTAGGTCGGGGTCCCACCTTCGTAGCAGGATTCGATTGTAACTGGACTGGGCCTTTGTAGGATTCCATGAGAGCTGGATCCAGCCCTAGGATCATTCTGTTAGAGTGGGTCTAGCCGCTTCTGGCTTTTGCAGGCTTCTATTCGAGATTGATCGAGCCCGAGTAGGATTGGACTAGATCCTGTTCGACTAGAGCCTGTTCGAGCCCCGCCGCCCCCCACCCCCCTGTTTCCGGGAAGGGGGGGGTCTCCCCCGCCCGGCCGCCGAATGAGGTAGGGATTTCTCATTCCCCCCAGGAGACTGTTTTTTAGGGTCGGGCGATAAGCCGGGTTATCGGGCTTGTCCCCCCCCCCTCCCCTCCCCCAGGATAACCTAACCTTGCCCGTTGTGCAGGTCCGCGGGAGGGCGGGCGCGGGCATATGCAGGGCTGCCCACAGCGCGACGGTTAGGTGATCGGCCGGCCTTCTCCTCCCCCCCCCGGGATAACCCGGGTTATCGCCGATTCAAAAAGAACTGGTCTCCAGTTTCCTGGAGTTTGTTTGTTTTTGCCAGTCAAGTCACGGTAGGTCGCGTTCCCTCCGTCATGGCATCCCAGCTCGGGCTCTCCGAACGCGGAGGTCGGGGGTGTCCACGCGGGGGGGTGAGGACCAGATGGGGACGGGCGGGGAGCGGGCAGGGGCTTCTCCCAGATCTCATGGCTTCCTCTTTTCCCTTTGAGACGTCCTGCTTGCCCCCCCTGCCCCGCCCGTGTGCGAAAAACATATCCGTATCCGCGGCCACGCGGGCCGGGCCCCTGGGCCGCGACCCCGCGGGCGGTGTTTTTGTGCGGATGCTCCGCGCGGAACACATCCGTGCGACCTCGCATCCGCGGGATCGCGCCCAGAATCCATGCCGCGAGGGCGCGGATACGGATGTGCTCGCCGCTTGTGGCCACCACGCCTGGGCACTGGCCCCTGGTCGCCCTGGCAGGTAGCACGCGCGCCACCACGCACGGCAATCTTCTGTTCGCTCCTCCTCCTCCTCCTCCTCCTCCACCTCCTCCTCCTCCTCCTCCTCCTCCTCCTCCTTCCGCTCCTCCTCCTCCTCCTCCGCCTCCTCCTCCTCCTCCTCCTCCTCCTCCTCCCCCTCCTCCTCCTCCTTCCTGCTCTTGCTGCCCGCGGCCCTCGGCACGATCTCGCGCTGCCGCACTGCCATGACGCGTGCTGGCCGCCCACGCGCCCAGCGGCGCATGGCTTTTGCTCGCCTGCCTGGTCGGCACTCGGCCCCTCCCTCGCCCCCTCTGCTCAGGAGCGGAAAAAAGGACGTACATGTACATGAATCCGCGCACATGTTCGTATAACGCACATGTTCGTATAACGCGGCCGGTCTCACGGATCGAGGGGCCGTGTTCATGTGCATAGCTGGGCGCGTACGTCCTTTGTGGGCGCCCTCTCGGCGGCGCACCCGCGGCGGCGCGCCGTGCCCCCCCCCCCGTGGGGAAGGGCGGCGCGCGGCGGGCGCCCCCCCCAGGAGCTGCGCGCCTTCGCGACGCAGACGGGCTTCGAGGCTTCGGGGCCTTCGTCGTCGTCCGTCGTCGTCCGTCGTCGTACGTCGTCGTCGTCGTCGTCGTCGTCGTCGTCGTCGTCGTCGTCGTCGGCGGCGGCGGCGGCGGCGGCGGCGGCGGCGGCGGCGGCGGCGGCGGCTTCTTCTCTTCGGAGGTGGTCGGGCGTTGCTGGAGGTCCTCGTCGCCCCCGGCTGGGCGCAGCTTGCCAGGCTGGTCAGGATGCACCCCGAGCGGGGTCCGAGGACCCCTGCTGAGCTGGTCCCGGTCGTCGTCGCTGTCCTCGTCGTCCTGGTCGAGGTGGAGGTGGGGTTAAGTCGGGCCTGTCCCTCTACAGGGGGAATATTCAAGAATGAAAAATAGTCTGGGGACGATTGTTTGACCATTTTTGAACATTTTTGGTTTTTTGTCGGGTATGTTTAATTTTTCGTCCAAAATCGGCCTGTAGGGGGACATGCCCGAGGTGGAGGTAGGGAGGAAGAGGGGAGAAGGGGGGAGGATGAGGGAAGGGCGGAGGAGTCCGGGAGTCCAGGGGTTGGGTGTGCCGTCCGATTTGAAGTCTCCTGCTCCTGCCTCCTCCCTACCTCCTTCCCCCTCTCAATCGCCCCCCATCGCTGCATTTGTCCCCTTGCAGTCCTCTTCATCCTCCCCCCTTTCCGTGTCCTTCTCCCCCTGCCCCCCTTATCCCAATCACCTATCACAGCTGTCCCTTTCCCCTCCCAATCCCCCTCCTCTCTTCCGTCCCTGCATACACCCTGTAACCCTCCAGCGGTTGCGCAAACCCTTTCGTACCACCCGGATGTCTGGCTGGCAACATCGCCAACACGATCGTCCACCAAACCAGGGCCACAAACGACGAAGGCTGGGCCGAAGCGGGTTACCGTTTGAGCCACACGCACCGAGCAAGCGCACTGAACGAGTCCTCGTCGACGCCGCGGTTGCCAGCAGCGACGGGGGCCTGGAACGGCCGAGACAGCGCAGCGAAGGACGCGCCCCAGACGGATCGCCAAGCAGACAGAGGAGCAGCGTGACCACACGAGTTCACAGCCGCACGTTTCACACCACACTGCCATCAGACGCGCAGCGACGACGCTCGAGCCCGCAAGTCAATCATCACACCTGTATTCCAGCATTTCCGCGTGCATGATCGGTGGCCACGACGCACGACGAGGCCATGGGAGAACACGTCCTCGAGCAGCTCATATACCTCGAGAGCAGCTCCCGCGAGTGCACGCTCAGACTGTGGAGCCTCACCATCCACACGATCGATTTCGATCCGAGCTCCACATGGCAAGTTCAGATCCGGGCGCACGGCGCGACGGGAAGATGCACACGCTCTCGCAGATGTCCACAGATGCATTGCAAAAAGGATTGCAAAAACCCTGTTTTTTTGCAATCCTGGGTTTTTTGCAATCCTTTTTTTTTTTTTTGCAATCCTGGGTTTTTTTGCAATCTTGCGGCCCACAAGAACTCTGCAGCGGGGGGGGGGGCCCTCCCCGCGACGAAGGCTCCCGCGCACCGCAGCGCGACGAAGGCCCGGCCCCTGGCCTGGCGGGCCCCCCCCCCCCCACGCCAGGGGCCTCGCGGCAGAGCCGCGGAGGGAGGGCGCCCGAGAGGCCACTCGGCGCTCACCCTCCTCCTCCTCCTCCTCCTCCTCCTCCTCCTCCTCCTCCTCCTCCATCTCCTCCTCCCCCTCCTTCTCCTCCTCCTCCTCCTCCTCCTCCTCGTCCTCGTCAAGAGGCCACTCGGCGCTCACCCTCCCTTCGGAGCGTGAATTACCTCCCCCGCTTTCGCTTCCAGGCAAAACCAAGTCATACCACGCGCCTCCTCGTCAAGCGGCCTGACCAGTACAGGCCGCAGTTTGGCATCGCTTGGTATCTCTTGGAAGCGAGGGTGGTCAAAAGCGAGGTAGGTTTGTTTGCCCCCTATCCCTCGCTCCCGCGCGGCCCTCCGGCTCGCGTCCCCGCGCAGAACGGCTGGACGTAGAACGACACGAAGATCGGGACAAAATCGGATCGGGATAACTCGAAATCTCTGAGAATCGGCGGGTCTGGAGGATGTATTGGGCGCCGCGGCCGCTCCAGAGCGTTCCGGAACGCTCTGAGAGCGCTCCGGAACGCTCTGGAGCGATTTATCCCAATCCTAGCCCTGTTTTAGGACGAGCACGGGCGTCACGTCCATTCCAAGCGAGCGGATGCTTCACGCCTCCCTGCCACTGGCCAAGCCCTTCGGCAGACTTCCCTTCCCCACACATCAGAGCACGAGCAGCACGTGGCCTCCGAGAGACTGCTGACCAGGCTGGCCGGCTTCAGACTCCGCGCTTCCAGCAAGCGAGCGTGCTTGCTCACGGTGCACTTCTTCCGAGAGCAGTGCCAAGGAGTACAATTGGATCTCGGGGCGCACTGCCGTTTTTACCTCGTTGTGGGAGCTGTTCAGGAGTCGCCGTTCGGCACACTCGCCCCCGATGGCATCTTGAAAGCAGGGCGGACGCCGAACGTCCATCCATGTTACTGCTCACAACTCCAGCAAACATTCCAGAGGCGTACATCCGCAGTGGGTGCCGATGCGGGCAGCGGGCCTCTCCAGTCTCCTGCGGGGCATGGAGCAAGGCTACCCATCTATCAGGAGGGGAAAAAACACACAGACACAATTAATCGGCGATTCCCAGAAAATATAGGAAAATATGGGCAGGGGGGGGGAAGACAAAAACCCAGAAAATATGAAAAAATATGGGGAATATTTTATTTGTGTGTATTCATTTGTGTGTCCCAGTTCCCCTTCAATCTAGCTCATCACTTGTAGCTATCTTCCCTGGCAAATCTTCGCTCCGCTTGCCACCGACCAGCAGATCGGAGGCACGGGGGCCCGCTTGGGATGCGCCTCGCCCACGACGTGCTCCCGACCAGCCACGCTCGCTCCTCCCATTACGATGCTCGGCGATGTCGCGAGCAGAAAATCTCGGCGGGCTCGAGCTACACCCCAGCGGAACAAGCATACCCCTCGGATTTGCAGGGCGGGATTGCGCACAGTGCGCGTCCAGAGCAAGGGCACCGATACCCTTCCTTGCAGTGGCAATACTAGGCGTATCGACCACCAACTCATTACTTTCCGCGTCACGATGGGTACAGTAGTTGCGTTGGCGTCATTCACTGCACGCGCGCAATAGTTGATCATCAGAAAACGACCCAATGGCGTACCGAATCTATCTTATAAACAGCACGGTAACTATTGACGCCTTGCGTATTTCCACCAATCCATCCAGAAGCGATGTCCGGGTCAGTTGCGTTGACCAGGAAAGTACAGAAGCAAGCAGTGGAACAAAGAGAGAGGGGTGCAGCCGTCGAGCCGAAGATCGGGAAGAGCCTGAGCAGACCCAGGTGTCAACCATACATGCCTTCGCAGATCGTTCGATGTGGGAGCTCGCTTGGGTCATCTTGGGGCCCTCTTGGGGCCACTCTTGGGGCCATCTTGGAGGCCATCGGTTAAAGAAGAGGGCGGCGTGTATGTCAGTCCCCCCCGTCGGAAGCCTTGAGGTCGCTTCTTCCGCTCTTCTTCCACTCTCGTGTGGCGCTTTTGGGGCGTTTTTGGGGGATGTTTGGAAGCTGTGCCGGGGACCTCTTGGGGTTCTCCTGGGCCATCACAGAGCCATCTTGAGGAGTCAAGAGCCGATCGGAAGCGATAAGGTGGGAAAGCATAGCACGTTGATTCCCCTGAGGTTCTGAATGGTTTCGAGTTCTGAGAGACGTCCTTGGGAGGCTCTGCGGCAACTTCGAACCGTATCGGGACGGTCTTGGGGCCCTTTGGAGGCATGTTGAAAACCATTTCAAACTGATCTTGGGCTGTCTTGGGCGATCTTGGAGGCCATCTTCAGCCATCTAGAGCCCCCTTGGGCCATCTTGGATCCTCTGACCCCTCGCGCCCCCGCCTCCAGACCCAGGGCGAGAGGGTAGGGGCAGAGACAGGCCTATCCCCAGAGGGGAAGGAGGTCCTGAGAGGCTCACCGAACATGCTCCCCGAAGGGAGCAGTGAACTCTGTAAAGCACCTGCGCCCAGAAGGCTGGTGGTATGCCGGCGGTGCCTTGTGGGGGAGATGCGTGGATCCTCACGGAACCCCCCCGACAATTTTTGCGCTGGACACAGTGATGCAAGCTTCGCATGCATCGGCCAGACAGTCTCCCACAGCGGCCAGTAGATCAACGCTGTCCACGGCGCGAACCGCAAGGCACGGGGCAAAAAAAGGCCCTGCGCAAACACAGTGCGAGCCGCGTCGCGAGCAGCAGCCCGCCCCAGCACGATTCAACCGCGACGCCGGACCAGCACAGCGAGCGCCACGAAGACACCGCAAGTGTAGGCATGGAGATTGGGGTTGGATCTATTGAGCGTGCTTCGCGGCGCGTAGACCATTATAAGGGGCATCGTCGGATGATTTCTGTGGCGGCAAAGCACACGCAAAAGTCTTGGCGCATGGCCTCGAGGGTTGCCAACCACGAGCGCATAAGTTGGACGCGGCCAGAACCACATTGGCAACAAGGAATCAAGCCCGCGCCCGCACGGCCACCGTCAGCAACTTCGCCCACGCAAACGCTGAGACGTCGACGCAATTATCTACATGTTATAAAAGCTGCTCGCCCCAGACTTGCATTTAGCGCCCACGACTACCAGCGCGAAGTGCCCGCTAACCCACTTCGCCTGTTGTCTGACGGCCCAAAACGCCTTCACCTCAATTGGTCGACGCTCGAGGACCATCATGGCTATGCCATAGTACGGTTTTGCTAACACACGTTGAGACCGATTACAAGGCCGTCGCCTTTCTCGTTCCATGCGTGCTTGTTGACCCGCTGTTCCGGCGCACGTTGCCTCCCTGGTGAATCCAAGGTCCAGAGCCCCCGGTTTCACCAACCTGTCGACTGTCCGCAGAGCTGGTCTCTCGTTTGCTCGCTCCCCGCCTCGTCTTCTCGGCCATCCCCCGGGCTGGTCTCCCTCCCCCTCCCACTTCGTCCTCTTGATCCGGTGCCATCGCCTCCGCCTGCTCCTCCTCTTTCTCGCCCTCTCCTGCTCGAGCCCCTTCGTTGTCCAGCCGCTTTCTGGCTCGTCGTGGCAGCCCGCCCCTTTCCGCACGGCCGCACAGGGCGACGACGCCGAGTGGGAGGAGGAGTGACCCAGCCAGCGGCCCTTCTCAACGCCTCGTCCCGTTCGTCCTCCTCCCTCGTCCTCCTCGTCCTCGTTCCTCCTCGTGCTCCTTCCGTCGCCTCCTGCCCATGTTCCTTGTGCCCCACCCCCCGCCTTCCCTCCTCCTCCGTCCGCACGTCCCTCCTTCACATGCCGACGCTTCCTCCTCCGTCCGGAGGGTGCCGTGCCCGAGCACGCCTGCAGCCCAAACTCGGGTTATCGAAGACAATCTATTCTCAGAGCCGATACGATGAGCTGTGTCGAGGTCAGCCAGCACCTCGCCCTTCCGATGCAGTGCGGCTTCCCTCCTTTCTCTCCTCCGTCCCTTGCTCCCCGCCTGCATGTTCCTCCTCGCTCTTCCCCCCTTCCCTTCCTCTGGGTGCACTTGCTCCGAAAGGCACGTTCAGGGACTTCGCGCTCTGAACGTGGCCCCCCTTTGCGTCCCACGCCTGCCCCCCCCCCGAACGCGGTGAGGACCCTCGCTGCAGCCGACAGAACGCTCCTCTTTTTTGCTCTCGCCCCCCCCTCTTCCCGCATCGCACGGCCTTTTCGGCCGATGGGCAACGACGAGCAGGGAGCGGCATGCGAAGAAACCTTTGTCAAGGGAAGAAAAGCCACCCGGACCGGACAATTGGCGTTTACTAAACGGCCCTGGGCGTTTACTAAACAGCCCTGCCCTGTTCGATTCCTTCTTTGGGCGTGTTTACTAAAGGCCTCGCGTGTCGGGGTGGTTATTATCGGGGTGGATTTTCTGCCCTCTACTTTGGGGAGCTCCGCGCGGACCTCTCGGATCGGCGCCCCGGCCTCTCCCGGCGCGGCCTGCGGCGCCGCCCGGTGGTGCGCCGCCCCGCGCGCAGGGGAGGGGGGGGGGGCCTAGCGCAGATATCCACGAAGTCCGCGCGGACCTCCCGAAGTTTCTGCCCATGCCGTTCTCATTCAGGAGGGAAAGAAACACACAGACACAATTAGTCGTCCACTCCCAGGAAAATATGGGCAAATATGGGAAGTGGGGGGGAAGACAGAAACCCAGAAAATATGGGAAAATATGGGGAACCTGTTTATTTGTGTGTATTTATTTGTGTGTCCTGGGGCCCCTCCATACAGTCGAGACGCTGAAAACAGAGCTAGGATCGGGATAAGTCGCTCCAGAGCGTTCCGGAGCGCTCGCAGAGCGTTCCGGAGCGCTTTGGAGCGGCCGCGGCGCCCAATACATCCTCCAGACCCGCCGATTCTCAGAGATTTCGAGTTATCCCGATCCGATTTTGCCCCGATCTTCGCGTCGTTTTAACGCTGAAATGCGGCCACCCTTGGGCTCAGGAGGGGCTCCGTGTTTCGGGCCGCCCCTGAAAACCTAGGTCGAGGAACCCGTTCGTGGCCAATGCGCTCGCCGCGGCCAGGACAGCCCGTCCGCTCCTTAGGCTGCATTCCTCACGTTGGCACGCTAGCTGCGCTCCTTTCTCCCACGTTGCAGGGTCCTTTCGGTCGATGGGAAGGGCGGTGCGGCGCACGACGGCGTCGGTCTGAGTGCTGGTCTCGAAGTGGGCACCGACAAACGAGTGCGCAACGTCCAAAGGCGGGGCCGTCTGCGCCGACAGTGGCGCGTAGACTGCCCGAGTAAGGTCGCGCGTGAGCGCCCTCGCTTCCAAGGCAGCGAGCCGCGCTGGCGACCCACGTGGGCCACCGCGGAAGGTCGCTGCGCCGTCTCGCGTCAGGCACGTCCACGTCGCGTTGCGTCGCTCAAGAGTGTGCAAGTCCTCGTCTGGGGAGGATTCCCGAAGGAGCGGGGAGGTGCGTTTGGGTCCAGTCGTTGTGGCATTGGGCGCTCGTTTCCGGACGAGGGAAGTGCCATCCAGAGCCCGCCCGAGGCGTGCGCCCGAACGAAGCAACCATCGTTTCACGCCGCACGCGTCGCGCCCGTTTCCCGGCACGTCCTCTCCCCGCCATCTCTCCTCCGCTGCCCCGTCTCCAACATCCTGGCCTCCTGGCTCCCTCAACCCCTTCCCACTTGGGTGCGCGCCCGCTGCCACCCCTCCCATTGTGGCGCTTGCCGCGGTTCATCTCGCCCCAGCGCCCAGCGTGGTGACGGCAACGTCGAGCTCACGCGAAGCAGTCTCCCCTGAGCAGGTACCTTCTGCTATGTCCCGAAGGCACCGCGAACGCAGCTCCTCCGCCTTTCTCATCCATTTCCGTCCTCCTGGCGCAGTTGTGTTCCCCCTCCTCCCCCCTCCACCCTCGTCACTGCCTTCTCTTTCCCCACACTCGATCCTCCCTCCTTCCTCGCCCGTGCTGCTGCTGCTCATTCTTCTCCCCCTTCCGTGCCCTTGGTTCCTCGCTCTTCCGCGCACTCCGTAGCCATCTTGGTCCATCTCCGGAGGCAGCAGGCTCAGGGCAGGAGTTCTTTTCGCATTTGGGGAGCGCGGCCCTCTACATGGAACCTTCAGAGCTTTCCTGATATCTGTGTCCTAGGGGCTTCATCCCCTTACTTTTTTTGCGAACTGTTACATTACACTGATTGACAGCTTCTGCTTCTGCGCGGCGTCGGCAGAGTGAGAGCGACGCCGGAGCCAGGCGTTTCTGCGCCCATGAAAAAACAACGTTGCCATGGTTCAAAGCCGGGCTCCTCCACTGCAAGCAGTGCCTGATGCATAAGTCCGCGCGCTACAAAGAAAACGAAACGCCGTCCATCCCCAGCACTTCGAACAAGTCTAAGTTGCTCGAGGAAAGGTGCGCGCTGTTCGAGAAGTAGTTCAAGCAGCTGCGGACCCAGCCCCCTCGAGCGCATTGCGGTGCTGGTGGTGGCGGTGCTGATCCTCCTTGGGCAGGTGGCGATGTCAAGAGCTGCCTGGAACGGGCACGCGTCAAGCTCCTCGGTGGTCTCATTAGGCAACTGGCGAGTGGCGGTTTCAGCGGGGACGCCGAGCAGTTGGTCGCTGGCCAAGTACCGCGAGGAGCGTGCACAGCTCGAGCAGCTTCTGTTCGCCGACCGCCCGGTCGAGTGCCAGGCCCGCAGCCTTGCGGGGCAGCTACAGAGTGCCCGACATCGCTAGCTGCATCTGCAGGTGGCTCGCGACGAGCAGGCTGCCAAGATCGACGCCCTACGCCTGTCCCCCGGTGAGATGGACGCGAAGCCGGGGGAGGCCCAGGCCGAGGTGCTGCGGTTCGAGGCGGAGACTCGGGCTGCCTCGTCACAGGCCCAGCCGCCTGCCCAGAGCGGGCCTCCCACTGTGACCCAGCTTCTGGCAGACTTGTCCGCGCCGGTGGAGCAGCTGGGCCAGGTGGCAGGAGGACTGGGCTTCCGCGGCGAGCTGCTGGCCGAGCTCAAGCCCACGGCGAGCGCGCTGCACAAGTTGCGCGAGCACGCCGGATCCCAGCCTGCTCCTGGCGGCGAGCCCGAGCCCGCAGCGGGCGAGGACGCCAAGGAGATGGAGGCCGATGAGGATCCAGTAGCTTCGATGGCCCCAGGGGGCCTCAGGGCGTCGCTCAAGAAGCCTCGCGCCCAGTGCGGCGCCCGCCAGTATTCTAGTTTGTGTTTATTTGGTTCTTGCTTGTATGACGGGAAGTCCGACAACAGTGGTGACCCCCAGCGTGAGGGGGCAATGCGTCCCATGGTACGTTTAGCATTGGGAGACCGATTAGGGTGGAGAGGCAGTCTTTGAGATCCGACCAGGGACGCGTGCCCGAAATTGGCATATCGAAGCCAAACGTGCCGCCAGCTGCTTGTCAGAATCCCAGGGCGCCCGACCGAGCTTGATATCGTCATGCCGCGGGCCGTTGTGCCAGCACTTGCTGTTCAGAGCCCCGGTGTATCAGTAAGACCAAGCGCGAGTACTTGACAAAATGCCACCAGCGTCGGCCCGTTGTTGCCAGCGCCTGCGGCTTGGGACGCGCGCGTCTTCGAGTCTGGTCAGCGCGCCGTCCAGGCGCTGCCCTGAGGGGGCGGCCTCGCCAGCGCAGAGCAGCTCCAGCGAATCTCGCGCGAGCGCGGCTGCCTCGGCCGTGCCCGCCGCGACGAGGGCCCTGGAGTTTACTCTCGCTGGTGGATCGGTTGCCGCGTGCGGGTGGAGGGCGGCTGCGAGGGTGTTGGGCTCGCCGCCCAGCTGCGGTGCGAGGTCGTCCAAAGCGGGGGGCGTCGCGGCGGTCGCTGCCAGGTCCTACGGGCCGCTGCTCGACTAGCTTGGCGAGTGCAAGGGCGTGGTGACGTTTGCCCGGGAGACCCGTGCAGTGGGGGCGGGCTTGGTGAGTTACAGAGTCGCATCGGAGATTCTGGGTGGCGTGGGTTGCGGGCTCAATCCATCGAGACGGGCGCCGCGGCTGCCGCGAATCTAAGAGGGGCGGCAGTTCTCACGCGCGGGGGCATCGCGGTCGCGAGCCCGCCCGGTGAGGGGGGCGCGCTATTTGCGTTGGCAGGGCAGTATGCGGCTGCGTTCGGTAGTGAGTTCCTGGCGGCGTCATCGCGGCTGGCGTCTGGGCCCTGGCGCGGGGGGTCTGCCTGGCAGGCCTCAGGGCTGGGCTGGGTTAGCGGGTGCGACTTCGGCGCCGAGTTCGACGCGCTTGACGTCGGGGGGCCGGGTAGCCAAGCTGCAATTGGGTGCCGTGCATTTCGAGGGAGCTAGCCTGCGTCGCGGAGGTGGGCTCCTTTATGATCGACTATATCACCGCGGCCAGTGGCCTTGCCTCGAGGCTTGATCGCCAGGTGGGCGTGCCCTGCGCAAAGGCGTCGATCCCGCCGCCTCCTTCCTTTGTGCGTCTTCGTCTGCTGCGGCGCTGCAGCCTTGCGTGAAGCCGAGTGCTGGGCGAACCGAACTTTCGCTGCTGCCCCGCCGATCGGCTGCCCTAGGCCCCATGCCCGCGGCGTGGGTCCCGCCCGCTGTCTGGCAAGGTCACGTCGCAGAAGGACTTGGAGGCAGTTTGGGGCGCTGCGCCGAGCGGCGCGGATTTCGAGATGGCGGGGCGATGCGACGAGGCAGGCTTGGAGGCGAGGCGGCGCGCCGTCAGGTCAGGGGCGCCCAATTCAAGCGGCAGCAGATGGCTTGGAGACCGCCAGGGCATCGGAAACTCCGCGATGCGTGGGTGACTCGTGCGGCGACAGTTCGCAGATGGGCCCTGGATCCCAAGTCAAAGAAAGAGGCTGACCAGTTTGAGCGAGAGGCTCCAGAGGCGCGCGCCGCGCGCGCCTTGACCGAGCTGCGGCGCGCGAAGGCGCGCTGGGCCGCCGGCGAGGCCGGGCGCTGCTGCCAGAAGAACGCCGTGGAGAGCTACGGGTCGGCGGTGATCGACGTCGATTTCAATGAGTTCTTTTTGTATGCGTCGCGGAGATCGTCGACCCAGGCGTCGGGGGTGCGGCGGCGGCGATTGTCGAGCATGCGGACAGGCGCACTTCGAAGACCCAGGCCGAGAAGCAGCGGCGCGAGTTCCCCCGTGAGTCTTTTTCCGGGGATGCCAGCGGGGCGCGCGCGATGTCCGGGGGCCGAGCCCGGGCTGAGATCCCGAATCACTGGGGGCATCATGCTCTTCGGGCGACTGAGTTGCCAGCGGGTGCGGAGGCGTAGCCCGCGCCGCCGCGCGTGGAGGCAGAGCGGGTGAGAGCTGCGGCTAGGGGCTTCGCAGTCCGCGCCGCCGCAGGCCCCGCCAGGCTGCCCCCGCGCTGCCGAGACTCTCTCTCGAAACAGGCCGCGCAGGCAGTAGCGGGCGCATGTTCATGCCGTTTGAAGAATGGCTTGCGCGGCCGCTGGATTGCCGAAGCCAGACGGCGGGGTGAGGTTGCCGATGCAAAACGGCGACGCCAGGCTCATGGTTCTCAGCGACGCGCCCATCAGAGTCTGGGGCAAGCTCCGACGACCCGTCAGTGCCGAGTGGCAGCAGGCGTATCATTGTGGTGCGACGTTGGGAGCTCGCGCTGGCCAGGCATTTCGCGCTCGGCGTTCGATCGCAACCTCCAGCAGGAGGTAGCGGAACTACTTGGCGAGCACGCATGTGCCATGCTACTGGAGATGGTTCAGTTTTATGAGATGGTAATCCCACGTGCTATATTGCGTGACGGGCAGGCCCTGGGGCCTCCGTGCAGATTGCGGCGGATGCTGCGTTCGTGTTACCAACGGCCGAGAAGAGTGCGTGCCCTTGGGAGCGTCCCAGAGAGCGTCGCGCTCTTCTAGGGGATCCTGGCGGGATGCGCGCACGCCGCATTCTTGCTGCACCCGTTAAGTTACAGGGCGGCAGCGAGAGCCAGCGGCGCCCCCCCCGCCGTCGCCCCCTGAACTCTCGTGGACGAGATCGGGCCCCAATGCGTCGCCAAGGACCCCGAGGGCCTCTAGTATCTGGCTATGGCGTCTCGGGCGTTCGTCATGGAAGGCTCGGCATGAACCTCGAGGCCTCGCAGTCGGGTGACGTGCCTGGGTGTCGCAAGATTTGGGGATGCCCCCAGAAGCATGCGGGCTTCCATGGGATCTCCTGCGAGTCTCGCATGCCTCGGGCATGAACTGTCGGGTCCCGGTGTACTCATGGGGCACTGGGAAGAAGCGCCCCAGCCAGCTTCGTGCGAGGCGACAGCGATTCAATGCGCTTGGAGGCGCAGGTGGCAGTAGAGCCATTGAGTTGTAGAGGACAGGAGCGCTGCCATCTGTCGGCCACGGCGCCGCCGTTGCCGGCGCCCCTGGCGCTGCCTTGAAAGAGCTGCGATTGTTCGCGGCGGCTCTGAATGGGGCCCCAGGCAGGTCCTCGTCAGGCGTCGCAGCAAATCTTTTGTGTCACACTAGCAACATGTGTGACCCGATCTCCCGCGCTGCCCTCCAGGTCGTCGTGCCATTTGCCGAGTGGATTCGGGGCTTCGGGGTGCAATTTTGTCGGCCTCATCGCGCTTGGGAGAGTCAGAGGGAGAAGTTCGGGGATAAACCGTTTTTGCCGCGGCCAGAGGAACTCTTGGTTGTTTCGGTTTTCATGTCGGAGGATCGCGTGGGGCTGCGTCGCCAGCCGCGTTGTCCAGGACGACCTGGGTGACCTCTGCGACCTCTAACGCATGTGCCCCGAGGGTTCCGAGGCCCCCTTGATGGAAGGTGCACAGTGGTGGCAACCTGACGGGCTGACCTGGCACAGCTACATCGTGGAGCCTGGCTTTTCTTTGTCAACCGCATCACGTGTGCACGGCGTCTCGGAGCGCCCCAGGCGCACTGGGCCGACGACGTTCCAACTCCTGTTCGGCTCGATCTCAAGCGCGGAGGCCAAGTGCGCCCGCGCGCAGCGCGTTGGCAGGAGAGATTGCGGAGTGCTCGGGCCGAACTGTCTATGATTGCAAGGCTTTGCTAAGAGGGGGCCCCGAGGACGAGTGCAACCTCCTCCTTGGGCAGTTGTCCGACTTTCGGGATCGCCTGAGGGCGTCTGGAGTTCGGCTTGGTCAGCAGTCTTGGGGTAACACTTACCTCGTCTATTGGGCCCCTGAGCCTCCTGCGGGGGCGCCAAGTACAGGCGGGACCCCGGGCGTCTACACGTGGGGGGACCAGTGGGACCTGGGGCCTCAAGTCGTACTCGGGCGGGTCTGGGACTGCTGCTAGTAGTCCTGAGACCCTGAGGGACGATGGTCGGTCTGCCAGCTGGACCCCAACCGTTTCCTGCCTAAAATGGCCGCCTGCAGCCCTCTGCCGTGCCTGGTTCAGACCGTGACCTGTGCTGAAACAGATGCCAGCAATATGGGGTTGGAGGTCCGGCCGAACCGCGAGATTTGTGCCACTATTGGTCATCGGCGGTGAAGGATGGGAACGGACGGCCCCGGGCTCTTCAGCACGGCCGCGCCAACAATGCTCGCGCATGGAAAGATGTTTTCTCCGCTCCCAGTGCCAGAACTCTTGGGCATCTTGCTTCTTTCCGGTGGACATTTGCACGCCGTGACATCCACGGCGTGGCGTCAGCAGGTGTCCCCTTGGGCGCCATCAAAGACTGGCTGTGCAACGCTTGGGCCGATTTGTTCACAACATGCGCGGCCGCCTCACACGGTGGCCCAGGCGGTCAGCGATGCCAAAATATTGGCGCTGGCCGAGCACAATAAAACCGTGCAGTGCGTGTCTTGGGCGGTCCACCAGGTGAGTGTGTGCAGAAGTGCGGGCGCGATTCCTCTCCCGCTCCCAAACTTCCCGAATGGCGACTCCCAGTGGTGACCCAGCGTTGCGATGACCATGACCTGTACGTGTGTCGGCTGCTCGGGACGTATAGGTGTCGGTCGTGTGGTTCTACCACCAAGATCCAGGCTTCATTTCACTACCTGCAGTTTGGTGATGGACGATGGACGTAGGTGTGCCTGAAGTTCTGCGGCGACGGCGTTGAATGCCGAGGATTTCAAGACGCCTGTGCGGTGGGAGGCTTGTGGGGACCCCCGCGTAGCCGCCGCCCTGCTGCCGCCGCTGCTGTTGCCCAGGGGCCCTTGGGAAAGCCCGCGGGGGCCCACGTGCTGCCCGAGGTTGAACGCCTCCCCCAGCGTATTGAGGCCGCCGATGCCTCGAATGCTGGGGACGCGGATCTCGTCGTTGACTTTGGAGTTTTTGGGCATGCTGTGCTCTTTTGTGTGCGCTCGGCTTGTTGTTGTCGCAGTTGTGTTTGACACTGTAATGCCGACGCCTTGCGCAAGCTCCGACGTGTGTATTCTGGGCTCCCAGAGGTTCCGAGCACTCGGTGAGACCAGCACAGAGTTATAGATCGAATCGGCTGTGGCCTCGAGCCCCGCCAAGGAGGCGTGCCGTCGAGGGCGGCCCCTGCCCCCACAGAGCGTGGGGGGGGAGTCGGTGGCCCAGGTTCTCTCGCGCGTGGCGGCTCTCCCGGGGCCCCGCCCCGGTGCCCGTTCTGGCCGCTCTCGTTCGGTCCCTCAGGTTGTCCTCTCTCTTCTCGAGGTGTTTTTTTCGTTCGCGGGCGCGCCCTTCGGTCGCCCTGCCCGCGCTCCTCTGTGCACCCCTCTCTCGTTCCCGCCATCCGTTTCCTTCCCAGTGCTTCTACCTTCTCCATCCTCAGTCCTGCGTCCTCCTCCTCCCCTCCTACCTCGGTAACAGAAGCTTGCAAGTGCGGTCCGCACGGATTTCTTGGATCGGCGCTGGACCCTTCCTCCCTGGCGCCAAAGGCGCGCCGACAGGGGGATACAGCGCCGATCCGAGAGATCCGCGCGGACCTCCGACAGGTCCGGGTAAGGCGAAATCGCGATGATCAGGGGCTGCCCGACTCGACTTCAGGATCCAAAGACTAGCTCGGTAAGCTCACCCAGCAATGACGACATGCAGGGCCAGTTCGTGCTCATGCGGTGTTTGGTCGCCTAGCTCTGTCCTTCGCTCCTCCAGGGCCCCCCAGCGCCAGGGCCTGCCCGGGAGGCTCTGCGGATCTTCGGCGCTTCGGTGCCAGGGCTGCCGGTCCGTTGGTGCGGGGGGGAGGCGGTGAGGAAGAGAGGTGGAGGAGGAACGTCTTCTTTGTCCTCCTCTGCTCGTCCCCCACCCTCCACCTTCGTCCTCAGCCTCCCCCTCCCCCCACGTCGTCCACATCGTCCGCCCTATCCACCTCGTCATCCTTTGAGCGCGCCCGTTGTGTTACTAGGGGGGGATCGGGCTTTGAGCTGATTTCATTTCCCGTTAATTCTCTTCCCCTTAAGTCTTCCCTTCCCGTTAATTCTTCCCGTTAATTGTCTTGTATTCCCTCTAAGTATTTTGTCTTCCCGTTAATTGTCTTGTCTTCCCGTTAATTGTCTTGTCACGTATTCCCGTTAACTGTCTTGTATTCCCGTTAATTGTTTTGTATTCCCTTTTATCTGTTATTTTCCGATTCCAAGGCCCCAGTGGGTGCGTTCGCATACAGGAGGAGACGGAGGAGGAGGAGGAGGAGGAGGAGGAGGAGGAGGAGGAGGAGGAGGAGGAGGAGGGAGAGGAGGAGGAGGAGGAGGAGGAGGAGGAGGAGGTAGGAGGAGGAGGAGGAGGAGAAGGAGGAGGGGAGGAGGAGGAGGAGGATGGGAGGAGGGAGGAGGAGGAGAGTAGGGGAGGAGGCGGGGAGGAGTAGGAGGAGTGTGGGTGGGGAGGAGGGACGGGGAGGCGGGGGGGGGAGGGGAGGGGGGAGAGGAGAGGTGGAGGGTAGGGCGGCTGAGGAGGAGGAGGGAGACCTTGCTGCGCTTGCTGGAAAGGATGGGGCGGTATACGTCGATAAACCTGTCAAGCTCGTCTCGAGGGACTCGTCAGCCCTGGCGCCCGAGGGGGGGCGGTGGCCTGGATCCTCCTCGGGCCTCGGGCGGCCGTCCGGGGCGACTCCGGCGCCTCTGGAAGGCTCTCGGCGAGGCGCAACTGCAGGAGAGCAACCCGAGGTCCCCCACCCCTCGCCCCACATGATTTTCATTGCTGGGGATTACCGTCCAAGAGTTCGGGGATTACCGTCCAGAATTAACGGACCTCCCGGGAACCTCCCGGGGCCCCACCTCCAGGGAACTTTGCCCGATAATTTCGCGATAATTATATGGATTAAAACAATCACAACGAATTACCGGGAAGGCCCCCACCTCCCGGGGCCCCACCTCCCGGGACCTCCCGGGAAGCTTTTCCCTCTAATGTTTGGACGGTAATTCCCGTTAATTCGGGACCTTCTCTTCCTCCTCCTCCTCCTCCTCCTCCTCCTCCTCCTCTTCCTCCACCTCTTCCGAGCCCTCTCCTCGGGGCCCTGGCGGCCCCGAGGGCCCGACGAGGCCCCCTGGTGAGGGCCCTCCTCAGCAGCTGGAGCAGGCGAGAGCTTCTCATGCCGAGCCCGTGCCTCCTCCCGTGCCTCCTCCCGTGGTTCCCCAGGGCTCCTGTAGGCCTTTGAGGTCCATGTCCACCGCCAGAATATGTCCACATCCACCGCTTCGGAGTCGTGCCCTGGAATCTCGAGGAGCAGTGGATATGGATATCTGCCCGCCCGCGTGAGCGGGCAGATATCCATATCCGCCGCTCCCCGAGTCCTCGCAACACGATCCAGCAGCAGTGGATATGGTCAAATTCTGGCGGCGCACCATGGGTGTGGTTTTCCTGTAGTCCCACCCCCTCTACGTGTGTAATGTAGGGATCATAGGCTAACAGTGTAAGACCGAGTATGACTGACGCCCAGAATCATTAGTTGGAGCAGGCGGGAATGATAGGGAAATTAACAGGAGTTATAGGGGAATTGACGGGCAATTGCTGGAATTAGGAGACTATAGGGAAATTATAGGGAGATTATAGGGAAGCTCAAGCAGGGAATTATCGGTAACTCAAAACCCGATCCCCCCTCTTGTAACACAACGGGCGCGCTCAAGTCATCCTCCGCCTTCTCCTGCTCGCCCTCCCTCCTGCTACATCTTCCTTATCATTCATCACCCTCGCCCGCATCCTCCTGTTCGCCGCCGCTGTTTCTACCCCCCTGGCCCATGTCAGCATGCCGTCCACACCGTCCTCGTTCCTCTCGCTCGCCGTCGTGGTATTTGTCGTCGTCTCGTTGTTTTCGTCGTCGTCTTTGCTGCCTCGTTGCTGCTTATATGATCTTCCCTGCTCCTCGCCCTCTCCTTTCTCCTCGTTCGTACCCTCACCCAATTCACCACTCCTATCCTCTTTCTCTTCCTCCACGTCCTATCCATCCTTCCCCTTCCTGCTCAGCCGTGTTTCCGAAAACGTCGGGCCAGCAGGTCGCATGCCCAGGCGATCGCGTTTCAGGACTGGTAGCACCTCGGACACAGCCTGCTCGCCGGCATCGGTGCAGACACGAAGGGGCTGCCCAGAGAGGCCACCTTTCGGCCCAAGCGTAGATAAATCGAGACTCAGATTTGGCCGTCGGCCCACGGAACCTGTGCTCGGGGTCGGCTCACAGGTTCGATGTCACGAGGGCGTGGGGTCCGGCCACACCCTGCCACGGGGGGCTGCTTCGAGCAGCGATCGTGGTGCGGGCAAAGGGCACCATCAACGGCCATGGGCCTCACAGCTCCAGCACTCTCGGATAACTTCTGAGAGCGAGGGGATTTCGGGAGCACTCTTTGCCTTGGCTGTGGCCGCATCGCCAGTCAGGCAGTGCGGCATTCGAGAAGGGAGCGCCCTGAAGTGTTTGAATCGCGATTGTTTGCAGCAGCCGAGACAATCGCAGCACGCCTTGCCTCCTGGCACCTCGGCATTTGCCAAGCTTCAGAGCCAGAAGAAGAGGGTCGTGAAAGATTTGTTCAGCGTTACCTGGGGTTAGATCGAGCAACAAACATACTCTCCCCCCTGGTCCACCCCTCATAAAATATGGGGGGATCCCTCCTGGTGTGCACCTGATCCGCATTCTACAGTATTGGTTCACGCGAACCAGAGGTCGCTCTTGCCTAAGGGCACTCGTGCGTGCTGCCGAATCCAGGCCGCCCAGACAGGGCTGCAGTTGATGGGGTCGGAGAGTCACACCGACCGCATCGCTGATGCATCAGCGATGCGGCTCGATTCGGAGCTCGACCCTCTCCACGCCGACGTCTCCGAGGCATTGCCGATCAATCGGTCATGAATCGGCGATGCAGCGCAATCCTCCTGCCCTATCTGCTCGGACATTCGGGCGGCCTCCGAGCCGAAAGCGGGAGCGCAAGACGCCGTCATTTGGCCGACCCCCGCCGTGCCTCCCGGCAGGCGGCGGGGTGAGCTTCGACAGGTTTGTGGAGCTGGTTAACGACGAGTCGGATGACGGCTGCCACTGCACCGACGAGGAGCGCACTCATAAGCAGAGGCGGAAACGACCCCCCAGCCACTGTGTCCATGACACGCGGATGTACTCCTACTGTCATGTTGGGGGCAGGATTTGTCCGCCTGCTGCGGTGCAAGCAGCTGACGACGAGTAATACCAGGCACAACGTTCGATCGGCTGGTGCTTCGCGAGTTCCCTGCATTCCCCCCTCCCCCGAAAGAGGACAAAATAAGCCGACGAGGAGCGCACGGGGCTCCCCTGCCCGCTGGATGGGCCGCTCGGGCGTCGCACGCGCCCCGCCGCCAGGGGCGCGGCCGTCGGTGACCGCGACGGCCGCCATCGTTTTCGAGACTCTTGGGCGGTCGAGATCGTCGCCGCCGTCGTCTCTAGGTCCGACATATAGGATGAGGATCGCGGCGCATCGCCGATGCAACAACAACGCGGCTCGATGTGGAGCCCGATTCTCTCCGCGCCGGAGCCGCCGACACATCGCCGATACATCGCTGATGCATCGCCGATGCATCTGCGATGCGGCGCGATCCTCTGACCTGATTCGGGAGGCCTCCAGTCATCGTCTCCGTCGCCGTCGTTGTTGTCGTCGTTGTTGTCGTCGTTGTCGTTGTCGTCGTCGTCGATTCCCTGCTTGGTTTTGGAGTCGATAACGTCGACATCGTCGTCTTCACGTTTTTTGGGCGGTCGTCGCGGTCGACTTCGCGCTTTTTCGTCAGAGTCTCTAGAGGATTCCGTCGCTGCGGCTGGGCGCGGCCCAGAAAGTGGCTCCATAATTCAGGAACTAGGAACTTGCAAGCCAATGCTTTCCAGACGCAGCGGGAGAAACATAATGATAGGGGTTATTTAATCCACGGCGGCAGTTTTCTCGGGCGTGCTGGCGAGAAAGGGTTTCAGAGGAGTAACCCGACCCTCATATTTTACGTTTACTATATTGGCCCATGTGTTCATTCACCAGCCTTGCTCAGTTCGATTCTTGCACCATGCGCGGTTTGTTGACGGACCTCAGTTACAGTAGTGCTCATGATGTGGGGGTTCATCTGCCCCCTATGGAAGACCGCCTTCATCGACCAAGCTCCTTTAGCTAGCCACCAACCGTCTAAGCCGCATGTTAGTTGAGGAGAGGAGCAGAGCGGTGGATGGTTAAGATTTTATGGGAAAAAACTGTTCGTTGCCTGGTAAGCTGGTCCATTCCACAGTGATCTGGTCCACTCACCTGTTCTAGGTTCTGAAGATAGTGAACTGATTGAAGGTTTACATCGTATTGTTCAAAGCGCGCCTTAGTAGATTTCACGGTTCTCCTTATCAGCTTTTGACGGCGTTCTTTACCAGTGTTTAAGGAATGCTTCTGCAGTGGTGAAGGCGTTATTTAGTGTACGGCGGTCCTTAGCAGTTCTTACGTGTTTGATATGTCTCGCATGCGCGTTTCGTAGTTTGGCGCGTTCCGTATGCGATGTGTATGCGTGTTGAGTAAGTTCCATACACGTGTCCCATGCGTTCCGCGTGCGAATTCCATACGTTTTGTCCATGCGTCGCACACGTTGCGCATGTGTTCCGTAGACGTGCCGTATACGTTCGCATGGCTTAATGTATTTTGCGTGTACGTGTCACATGCGTGATGTGCATGCTCTTTATGCGTTCCGTATATGTGTCGTGCCCATTTGCGCATGCGTTCTGAATACGTGTCAATTGGGGTTCATGTTATGTTCATTGGCGTTTTGCATACGTTGCATTTACGCTGCGTTGGCGTATGCCCTTCATACGCGTTTTGTTGGCGTTTACGTTGTGATGTTCGTCTGTGAATCGCGCACGTGTCATACATGTGTCATGGTCGATTCGTTGACGCTTGATAGTCGTTCCGAATTTGTTGCATAAGCTCTTACTGCTCCTCAAATGATTGATGATTCGTTCCTCAATGTTTTCTGCTGCCGCTGCTGCTGCTGCTCTGTCTCCCCCTCCCTCCGCCCAGCCCTCCCCCTGGCCGCGGTGGCAGCGCTGGGCCATGCATGTGCTCAGTCGCGCGCGATCTGGCGAACCGACCACCGCTTGTTTCATTTGCCGCCTTATGACATGGTGGCCAGGTAGACAGGCCGACATGGAGCACGCACCGCGGGGTGCCCTCCAGCTGCTTCTCATGTCAGTCCCTCCTCCTTGGGCCTGGCCCGTCCTCCGCACTCTCCCTGGAACCTGGTGCACGTCATGATGCATCCTGGCCCCAGGCGGTTGCAAAAAAATACTAGTTCTACTACAAACTACGACTATTACGACTACTCCTCCTGCTACTAGCAATGCCACTACGGCTTCCATTATTCCTACTACCGCTACCACCACTATTACTACGACTACTGCTATTACTACTTCTACTACTGTTACGATTACAATTAAGATACTACTACGGCTCCCACCACAACCACACCAATAACTACTACTATTGCTACCACTATTGCTACCACTACTACTACTACCACATTACCACTACTACTCTTACGACTACCACTACGATTACTAGTATCACAATTACTACGATTAAGACTACTTTTGCGAGTGCCACGACTAGTATTATCATTCTCACTACTACTACTACTACTACTACTACTACTACTACTACTGCTACTACTACTACTACTACTACGACTACCCCTACCACTACGACATTTTTTTCTGTTACGACTAGTATTACTACTGCGACGACGACGACGACTACGACTACTACTACTACCACTACCACTACTACCACCACTACTACTACTACTACTACCACTACTACTACCACTACTACTACTACTACTACTACTACCACTACTACTACTACCACTACTACTACTACTACTAGCACTAGTACTAGAACTAGTACTAGTACTAGTACTATACTATGAAGTACTTAGTACTACGAGCACTGCACTACTGTGCTACTACTACTACTACTACTACTACCACTACCTACTACTACTACTACTACCACTCTACTACTAAACTGCCACTACTACTACTACTAACTACTACTACATACTACTACTACTACTAACTACAAACACTACCTACTACCACAACTATACCACTTACGAGTTCTTGCGCTACAACTGCTACTACTGCTACTAACTACTACTATACTACGAACTACTACAACTACTAACTACTACTTCTACTAAGCTACTAACTACAACTACTACTACTACTAACTAACCACAACTACTACAACTATAGCTACTACAACTTGCTACTGCTACTACTACTACTACTACTAGTAGTAGTACTACTACTACTACGAGTACTACTACTACTACTACTACTACTACTACTACTCGTACTACTACTACTGCTACTACTACTACTACCACTACTACTACTACTACTACTACTACTACTACTACTACTACTACTACTACTACTACTACCTACTGCTACCATTAGTACTACTAATGCTACTACAACGCGCACCGACTGATCAGTTCCCCGGTGACTGTTGGGCAATTTCAATGGTTACACAAAAGCATACCATAAGCGTACCAGGTTGGTTTTCATACCTTTCTAGGACGACCCACTTCGAAACATTTGCTATTGTAACGCCCGCAAGCTGGATCATTCCCTGGTGTCACCGGGGCATGGACAGGGTTCACTGGGGTATGGAAGGGTTCGCCAGGATATGGATCAAAACCGACTTTGGTGTGGTATGGAGCGTTTCATTGGATTCTCGAATATTGTCCGCTGGGTTGAGGGGGTTCCAGGGAGTTCGAGGACCAGTAAGAGGGCGAGGAGGAGGAGGAGGAGGAGGAGAAGGAGGAGGAGGAGGAAGGGTGAGGACGGTGGGGGATGATGATGTCGAAGACGACGCCGACGCTGACGACGGTGCTGACGACGACCACGAGCATGATGACGATGATGGTGATGCTGTAGTCAAACTGCATAGCAAACTGCGAACTACTTTCCAAGTGTACCCTTACATCCTTGCATCTCCTGCCCATCCTTGGCAATGTTCGCGCGAACCGTGCGCCTCTCAAAAAGGGCTTCAGCCTGGGCGTCCCAGGAACCTACTACACCCTTATCTCGGACCCCTGTGATCAAGCCTGAGCGTGCCGATGATGACGGGGACGATGGCGCTGATGTTGATGCTGATGTTGAGGACGAGGAGGACGAGGATGCGGAAGAGTCGAAACTGAAAATCAGCATAAGCATAAAACGTTCGAACATGTGTGCGGATCTTGGACTGGCGCTGGACTCTCTCCCTGGTGCGCGGAGCGCGTCTGGGGCGGGGACGGAGATGGAGGACGGATGAGGGAGGGGGGGGGTATGGAGGAGGACGGAGGAGTGAGGAGTGGGGAGGGAGCAGGAGGGGGAGGGAGGAGAGAAGAGCACACACACACCCACACACACACACCCACACACACACACCCCACACAGACACACGGCCCACCCACGCTCCACACAACATGCCCATGATGACACAATCCGCACCCCCACAACCAGACACAACCCCACACACCCACACACGCACAACAACCACACACAGCACACACAGCGGCACGCACGCAACGCAACGCACTACACGCACGCACCGCGTGCACGCGGCACGGGTAGCTAGCAACCGGCGCACGCGCACGCGCACGCGCACGCACTACCCAACACGCGCAGCTCCACGCACGCGCGCCACCGGCACCCCACACGCGGAGACACACAAGACACACCAGACACCACACAGACACACAGGACACACCGACGCCCTGCAAACAGACCGACAGACACACAACACACAACACTAGACACACAACTACACTCCACAACCCACACACACACAGCGCTCACGCGCACGCACCAACGAGCACACAACAGGAAGAACACACACCCACACCACCCACACCACCCACACAGTATCCACCACCCACACAGCTCCACACACCCACACACACCCAACACAGCCCACACACCCACAACACACCGCACCCACCACACCCACACACCCACACAGCACCCACACTCCACACACCCACACACTCCACATTACACCCACACGACCCAACACCACCCGCCACACATTTCCCGCAGCGAACCCACACACACCCCACACACATCAAAGAACGCGCACAATCAACACCACGTCCACCCACACCCACACACAACACACCCACACACCCACACACACCTGCACACACACACCACATCCACAACGCACGCGCCCACCGCGCATCAGAATAGAAATCGGACGCATCACGCACAAGCGCACACGCACACGAACACGCACACGCACTCGCACAACGCACACGCCACGCACACAGCACACAGCAACACCACAGAAGCTAATAAACGCAAACACGCACACGCGCGCGCGCACACGCGTACACGCACACGCGCACACGCACACGCACACTCACACGCACACGCACACGCACACACACGCGCACACACACGCGCACACACGCACACACACACACCCACACACACCCACACACACAGACACACATAGACACACACAGACACACACACAGACACATTCAGACACGCACGCACACAAAGTCACACAGACAGAGGCACACAGAGAGACACACACACATAGACACACACACACCAAGACACACACAGGCACACACAGGGAGACACACACACAGAGTCACACACAGACACACACAGAGACACACATACACAGCGACACACACAGAGACACACAGAGACACCCACACACACAGAGACACAGAGACACACACACGCACACACAGACACACACACACATTGAGACACACACACAGAGACACACACTGAGACGCACACACAGAGACAGGCACACACAGAGACACACACACAGAGACACACACAGACACACACACACACACACGCGCACACACGCACAATCGCACGCACCCGCACCCGCACCCGCACCCGCACCCACGCACGCGCACGCGCATGCGCATGCGCACGCGCACGCGCGCGCATACGCACGCGCATACGCATACGCACTTGCACACGTACGCGCACACGCGCACGCGCACGCGCGCGCGCACGCGCACGCGCACGCGCACGCGCATGCGCACGCGCATGTGCACACGCACGCGCACAGGCACACGCACAGCATATGCACTTGCACTTGCACGTGCTCACGCACACGCACACGCACACGCACACACACACAAGACCACGCAGTCAGTTGGTCCATCTGGGCCAGCTGACCGCTCCACTGTGGGGGCTAAGCACACACACACGCACAATCACCACACACACAAACACAAAAGCACACACACACACACTAAGACACACACGCACACACACACACACCGAGCAAACACCTCAGCATCCCTCGCAGATAATCAACCCCAGGCGGGGACGCAACAAGAACACGAACGGCAGCAGATGCGCAGCTTTTGCGACGACGGGGCCAGGTCGCATTGGGCGGCACTTGCGCAGCGGGGCGCTACACCGCGCAGCGACAGAGCCACCAGGATAGCTCCCAGCCCTCAGCAAACGTATCCTGCGGTGCCGATGTGCCTCCAGTGGGAGCTCAACAGAGAGCGGCGCTCCACGATACAGAATTGCTTCTTGGCCTCTACAGAGTTTCTGGATGTTGATTTCTTTGGTGACTAGTACGGTGAATTCTACTGGCGCTCTCGGGAGGCTCGTTGGCCCGCGCAGGATAATGCAACCCCGACGCCAGAGATAACGCGACAAATCACACCCGACAGGGTGTTCTTCCTTTCAGCCCCGACGAAATCAAGCTGTGAAGCAATTCAACAATGCCACAAATAAAACACATGGCTGGCTTCACAGTGGGGCTTCTCAACGCAGGAGGGCGTTCAACTGAACAGAATGTGTCGAAGCTACAAGACGTCAGGCACCGCCGGAGCAACAGCGACACACCAGAGTGACCAGTCGACCCACAGAGTCCGAACATCTACATACCAATCGCAAGTATACTGCTGATGCTGCACAAGTTTAGCCCCGACTACTTTGCAACGGACTCATTGCTCACTTGGTCGCAGCATTTGCCCGACTAAATTTCTTTTGTAAGAATAGCTTTTCGTAAGAACGGTTTTGGACCGCGAATCGTCATAGGAGCAGTCTTGCAAATGACAGTTCAATGTTTGGACATTTTTGGCCGGCTTCCAAGCATCATGTGGTTCCGTGGGCAGCAATTGCCTTTTGAAAGCTCGACGTGACCATGATACACAGGCACCCTACATCACCGTGCCGCAGAAATTCTACAGCGAGCAGGCAGCCACAGTGATGACCGACGCCACAAACGGGCGTCAAACCTGGTGAGCCGCTCAGATCTGATCAACCAAGTTGAGATTTGGATGCGAATTGGTTTCAATTGGTTATTTCCAATATTCCTTCCTGCGTTGGGTCCAACCTTCCTCCCGCGTCCCCTCTTCTCTCTTCCCTCCTGTTCTTCTTGACTTCTGACTCTTAGATACCTGGCTCTTTCCGTCCTGCCAGCCGCCTTTATTCCTCTGCGAGCCTTGGGCGTCGCGCGCATCCCATGTAGCTTGCACAAATGACGGTTCCCGCCTTGTCACCATCCATGCTAATGCAGTCCAAGTCACTTTGCCACTTGGTGCAAATGGGTTGGGTACGTCGCATGATAATGATCACCATTGCTGGGCATGATACGCCCATGCGTTCTGCAGTGGGGTGCTTTCGTCACCTGCACTCCCGCCCAGCCAAAGACAACGTACGTGAAATGTGCAAGACTTTGAGTGCGGGGCACAGGTTCCAAATCAGGGCTTGCTTCGCTCCATGACAAGACCAACTTCATCACACATGTAAGCAGGTGGCATGGGTGAACAACAACTCGCACGTATATTGATGGCGACAAGGTCGAAATGCGCAGCGACGGCCAGAGCGCGAATGGCCTTGGCCAGCCGACGTTCCTTGCTTGTCACCGCGCCGATGTCACCAGCATCCGCACCGAGGTTATATGCAGTCTGTACCCGCGTCACATCAGCTTTCGATGATGCGTCGGCACAGTGCCACCAAGCGTCATGCACGGCTGCACATCCTGGACACTCACCAAGAGCGTGGTCCTGACATTACGTATGACGCGCTCAGCCGCGTGCAGCGATTTGAGGTGAAGACGCCTAGGCACCGAACGAGTACTTGTCCATTAAAACCTCTGGCGCCACCACAGCTCCGACCTGACCCACCACGACAATAGCACTAGCGACAGCGCGAACAATGCCGCAAGGCAAGTGGACTTCGGCGACGTCGAGCATGATTCTGGCCTGGAAACGTCGGGGGATTTCATTCGCATAACGATTCATGCAGCCACAGATCTCCCGGCACGACTCCACGTGGACGACTTGGCAACACAAGCCCCTAAAACAGATTGCGAGTCTCAGGGCTAGTATCAACAGACCCGGCACAGGTGGTCCAGACTCATTGCAGCTAGGAGAGCCTGATACCCCTGAAACCAGACAGCATGATGCAGACATGGCGGGCAGCGCAAACGTTGGTGGACAATTCCATCTAGCCAGCCATCCTGCGGTAGCACCATTGGGCGGTGCTGCCGCAGGATGACTGGCTAGTGGTGGTGACCAGTCGAACCGTGGAATCAGTGGGAAAGACGTCTTCCCAGATCACGTGTGCTCTTGGCAGAGCCATGTCCCGCCTGCGCAACTCCCAACGGGCCTATCGGACTCGCGCGTCCTGCGTCCCCCTCTTTCCCCCGCCAGTCGTCGTTGTCGTCGTCGTCGTCGTCGTCGTCGTCGTCGTCCTCGCCCTCGCCCTCGCCCTCGCCCTCGCCCTCGCCCTCGTCGTCGTCGTCGTCGTCGTCGTGGCGTTGTGATTTTCTCACAGGGTGGACCCCCAGAGGTCTGGACCCCTTCCAGGGGCGGGCGTTTCATTCTGAGCTGCTTCAGCGACGGCCCCAGGGCCCGAGCCCTCTAGAGGCCGAACACGGGCAAAGACAGGTAGGTGGCCGTGACCGAGAAGGTTTGGGTCGTGGTGGTCGGCGTCGTCGTGGTCGGCGTCAGCGTCGTCGTGGTCGGCGTCAGCGTCGTCGTCGTCGTCGGCGTCGTCGTCGTCGTCGAGGTCGCCGTCGTCGTGGTCGGCGTCATCGTCGTCGGCGTCGGCGTCGTCGTCGTCGTCGTCGTGGCCGTCGGAGCCGCCGCCGCCGCGAGGAGCTGCGGGACATGCTGCCCGTGCTGCGGGCCGCCGCCGCGGCGGCGGCGCCGGCCCCGCCGGCCCCGCCGCCGCGGGAGGCGCGCGGCCTCGTGCCTCGCCGCCGTGGTCGCCGTCGTGGTCGCCGTCGTCGTCGTCGTCGTCGCCGCCGCCGCCGTCGTCGTCGTCGTCGTCGTGGTCGTCCTCGTCGTCGTCCTCTTCCTCCTCCTCCTCCTCCTCCTCCTCGTCGCCGTCGTCGTCGTCGTCGGCCTCTTGGTCCCGTCTTGGGGGCTTCAGGGCCGTCGTTGGGCGGTGCTGGGGGCTTCCTGGAGCCCGTCTCTGGCCGTTTCTGTTGGTGGTTGCGTGAGTTTGCTTGGGTGGTCTGAGAGCTCCCTGCAACTACCTTGACGCCGTGTTGAGCCGTGAAGCCAACCATTCTGTAGAGACTTCCCAAATTTAGGGGCCCTTAATTGTTCCCCACATCCAAAGTGGGGCTCTTGTTTTCTCTGGACACCCCACGCAGGAACACAGGAACAGGAACACTTCCTCTCTTGTCACTCACTGACTCACCACATACATACGCAGTCACTCACTCACACACGCACACACGCACATCATCACCACCACCACATAATCACTTGCACACTCATTCACTCGCCCACACATTCACATTCACTCATCACCATCACTCCCTTACTCACTCACCACCTACCACCCACTCACTCACACACATCATCGTCAGCATCATCATCATCGTCTTCATTCACTCACTCAATGAGTCGAGACAGACCTCATGAGTTCTTCTCCCGTCGCACATTCACCAACGCAATGAGCCACACACCATCACCATTTATCACACCATCAACCTCCTCATCTCATTACATCCTTATCACAATTTTCATTCAATCACTCAAACCATCATCACCCCCACTCCCACCATTATCTTCATTCACATCGTCATCGTCATCGTCGTCATCATCATCATCATTATCGCCACTCACATCACAATCATCACCATCATCACTCACAGCACTATCATCACCCACACCATCATCATCACTTACACGCGCACGCATAATGTTGAGGGCGGGTGAGTGAGTGTGTGCGTGTGAGTGTGTGGGTGGGTGAGTGAGTGCGTGAGTGTGTGAGTGTGTGTTTTTTTGGGGGGGAGAGAGTGTGGGTGTTCTCTTGTTCCTGCGCGGGGTGTCTAGAGAAAACAAGAACCCCACTTTGGATGTGGGGAAGCAATGTACGCCACCGAGTCAAACGGCTACGCGGTCGTGCGCTTGGTATCTTCTGCAATCCCACCGACATCCGACGGTGGGCCATTCCATCGAGCTGATCTATGTTGTTGTGAGGACAAGCATCCCTTGTTGATTTCATTCTACGCATTCGTGCACTTGAAAGTCTAGGCTACGGGGAGGCCGTTGGTCCAGGAATCCTTTTCAAGTAAGGAACCCAGGGTCTGGAAGCCTGTGGAACCCCAATTGAGGCTTGCCTTGGATTTCGCCGCCGCCCCCGTCCGAGAAGGGATTTCTCCAGGGTCCGAAGCCTCCTGGCCACGGTCCTTCACAACGAACGCCCCCACCGAACACGGCTACAGCCGGACCAAGGTATAAGATCGAGGTCGGTTCGGGGAGGGTACCCTAGCGTTCTTCGTGTCTGTTGGATGCTCTTGTGCATCCCGGGGAGGGCACCCTTGGATGTTCTGTGTGGTTGGGCTGGCGGAGGGCCTCAAGTTCTTGAGGGATGTTCTTCTGTCCTAGGTCCGACCGTACACATTCGGGGGAGCGTAAGACCCGGGTTTGCCCGTGCGCAGCTAACTCGAGGGTTCCGCATGTCTTTTTTATTGACGACCGGGCGACTTCGTGTGATTACGAGATGTGAGACACGAGGGAGTATTAACGTGGGATTTCTGACGGACCTCGAGTCAAAATTGCAGGCTCGGCCCTCGTCAAATTTTATGACGACCGTCGTCCGGGATTTCCGAGTCCCCAGTAACCGGGTGACATACGTCTACCCCGACACATTCCGATGGTAGTGTTCATCCGGCCCCCTTCCAGATCACCCCGACCTGGAGGGCACGTCAGGCGAACGCAAGCGCCAAACTAAAGCGGATTTTTCAGAGGTCCCCCTCGTGGGACACCCGCCGACCTCGACAGCACACACAGGATGTGGGGAAGAACGCGCCCGGTTTGTGGTTAGTGGGTCGTCTCGGTCTGTCCGCTGGGGCTGCCAGCACCCTTCCCTCCCTCCCTCCCTCGCCACCCTCCTGCCCTCCCCACATCCCTCCCGTCGTCCCTCCTCCTCCTCGCCTCCCCTCCGCCGTCGATCTCCTCCCCTCTCCCTCCCCCCCCTCCTCCTCCTGCCGAGCCTCCGACCGAGCCCTTCTCGCGAGGTCCATTTGGCTCAAGGTTGAAACCTGCCCTGGGGCTTCAGCCTTGTCGCAGGCGACAGGGAGGCCCGAACCTTCCGAGGCCAGGACGCCTCTCTCCTCCCTGCCGTGCGCCCCAGCACGCTTCCAATTTTGGCTACAACGACGCGAGCTGAGCCGCCATGGGCCCTGCCGCCTGCGACCGCCCACACCATGTCGTGCATCGTCTCGATGGGGGTGACGATATTGATACGGAGATTGCTTCCTCTGGAGGCCGTGATTCCTCTGAGGAACCCCGCCGCTCTGCCTCTCGGAGCGGTGGCAGCCGTGGTGCTCGTCGTGCAGCTCGCGCTCGGCCTTCCTCCCACGGCAATGCTGGCCCTGCTCCTGAGCCCTCTCGCCGTGCTCGCCGTGCTGGCCGCGCTCGTGGCGCTGGCGGGGACGTCCCTATGTCTCCTGGTGTTGCAGCCTCGCATCGGGGCCCCGACCCTGCGGCTCTGGGAGCATCTCGCGGTGCTCAAGCTATTCCCTTGGACGAATGGGACGATTCCAAGCGTGCACAGGTGGCTGCAGAACTCGAGATGGCCGCTACCTTCCCGTCGCAGGAGGCGCGACCCGACCCGAACGCCACCCCGCAGGGCCCTGCTGCTAGGCTTTTCGACCCCTGGGCCGCGGCGGCGGGTGCGGGCGCCACCCCGCGGGCGCAGGCTGTTGCTGGTGGTGCTGCTGATTGTGGCGAAGAGGAGGAGCATGCTGCCTTCACTCGGGCCTTCTACCATGCCGACATCTCCGCGAGGTTCATGCAGCTGCGCAATGAGTTCGACAATATCGTCACTACGGCCATCACCAATTCTGTACAGCAGTCAAACGCTCCCATCGTTGCCACGCTCGCCACTCTTCAGAAGCAGCTTTCCTCGCAGCACACCTCCATTGATCAGCAGGTCATGGCATCTGTGCGTCCGCAGTTTGATACCATGCAGCGCCAGTTTCAGGAGCAGCATGACGCTTTATCCCGTCGTGTCGACTACACTGAGCGGGACATCGAGGCCCAGGCTGCCAAGTTGGCTGAGCTGCAGAAGCAGGTCGAGGAGCTACGCCGCCAGGGTGAGCTGGACCGTCAACTTCCGTCGCGTCCCCCTGCCCCACCTGGTTTCGACCGCGAGATCGACCCGGCGCAGGTCATTGTGGTCTCGTCCAAGCTCGTCGGCCTGGCTGGCGTCCGTGAGGTGGTCAACTCCTTCATGGGCGAGCTCAACTTCTCTGAGGACGACACGTACACGATCAAAGCCCTCACGCCGCTCCCCGCCAAAAAGTTTGCCGTGTGCTTCTCTGGGCCGATCGGCCTGGCCTCCCGACGTGTGCAAAAGGCCCTCGCTAACCTCAAGTCGGACGGAGCATGGCGGGTCTTCCAGTGCCCAGCTCAAGGTGCGGACCCAGCCCGTCTTCACTTTGGTCCTGACAAGTCGCCGAAACAGGTTCGTGGTGAGATGCTCCTTCGTAAGGTCCGTTCTTCCCTCATGGAGCTCGACAGTCAGAGAAAGTGGTTTGTTGATCGGGAGCGGAGTGTTCTCAAGTCTGACTACACCGACATCCTGCGGCTTGTCCCCCGGCCAGGAGATGAACCCCCTGAGCTCTCTTGGAACGACGTGGGAATCCGCGCCCTCGGCCTGGACCGTCGTGACCTCCAGGAGGCTATTCGGAACATCACCGCCGCGCCGTCGGCCACCCAGTGGTGTCTTTGACGCCATCACTGATATGTTTGTGCTTCCAGTGGGGCAGGTCGGCGGAGAGATCACAGCCAGCCTCACATTCATGACTTGGAATGCACGCGCTCTTCTCCAATTTGGTGGGGCGAAAGCCTCGCCTAAGCTATCTTACCTAAGCAAACTTCAACCTGGGCGATCCATCTTGGCTCTCCAAGAAGTGCATGCTGATCGATTTGAGCTGAACGACTTCGTGGCCAGGCTTTCCTCCACGGCCATTGTCCACAGTAGCTTTTGTGAAGATGACGACGGCGAGGTTGTCCGCGGCTCTGGGGGAGTTGCAGTCGTTCTTCCTCCTTTCTCATCCACTTCGGTCAGTAGCTGTGCGGTGCCTCTTGTCAGAGGCAGGGTGCTTCGTGTTGATGTAGCACTTGGGCAGACACAGCTGGTGATCTTCAACGTTCACAATCACGGCCTGACCAAGGGGGAGGTACAATCTGTCTGTGAGCAGATCGATTGTGCTCTGCGTCACGCTGCTGATGACCCACTCTCGTACTTTGTGGTTGTCTTGGGGGATCTCAACTACAGTTACGATTCTTCTCTCATCTTTCACCGACCTACTGGAGTACAGCGCCAGTTGACTCATGATCATAAAGTACATGCTCCAATCTGGGCGGCTACACTTGGCAAGATGATGGAGATTAACTCTGAAGCGGCGACCCATTTCTGCAAGTTCACCAATTCCATCAACATCATCGACCGCTTCTTCTGTTCTGCCACAGGCTGGATGATGTGTCAGCTCATGACTGAGGTTAACACCGTGGACACGCCTGAGCACCTGTGCTCCATGGGCATCTCGGATCATGCCGCTCTCTCGATTCGGCTGCGTCTTCGGGGTGTGCGTCCCGCTGCTGAGCGGCCCATCCCAAGCACATCTTCACCTCTGTTGCTTTCCAGCGCCGACTCCGAGGAATGGTTGCTGATGGTGATGAGGATCTGCTCCGATGGAGCCCACCGGTGGCTACAGAGCACTACAAGTACATGATGAAGGAGGCCGCCAGGGAGGCCCGCGACATCCTCTTCTTCTCGGCCCCTGACCTGCCTGGGACGCTTCAGCTGGTTGCTCGTGGGATAGCACGTGCGGTATGGCGTCAAGACGCTGCCCTTGCCCTCAAGCTCATCGAGACCTCCCAGCACGCCGCCGACGCCCTGACGGTCGACGGCCAGGTCGTCTCGCTGCGCCACGCCCCGTCCTTCGAGCAGTGGGCCGCTGGAGTACATCGGCTGGTCTTCGAAAAAGAACTTGCTGCTGCTGCTGCTGATCGTGCTCCTTCAGGCTCCTCATCTGCCTGGCGGCCTCATTCGGCCACGCTCTTGCGAGCTATGGAAAGGAAGGCCTCCAGATGGGCCCCGTTTTCGAAGCGCCTGATACTGTCCGCGGTCAATACTCCTGAGGGCCCCATCTCAGAGGTTCGGGAACGCACTGCGGCCCTGGCGGCCTACTGGACCCCTGTCTTCTCCAAGAAAGAGCCCCACCCTGTCATGGCCCAGATGTACCTCGATAGGTTCCTCACCAAGGCCTCTGACATCGACCTGCACTGTCCTCTGACCCCAATGTTTCGTAAGGTTCTCAGGCGTGCTCGTCACTCTGCTCCTGGTGTCGACGGGCTGCTTTATGCGGCCTGGTCGGCGTGCGACTACGGCGCCCAGCACCTGGCCAGAATGTTCGGATGGCTATGCCAAGGTCAGTCGTTGTTTGCCTCTGCCAGCGTCACCCTCCAGGCGTTCCTCCCCAAAGGTGCTGATGACTCAGATCTGCCGTCTGGGGTTTGTTCTCGGTCTCCCGATAAGATACGGGTCCTGGGGCTGCGTAACACCGACGTTAAGATCCTGAGCTCGGTCATGAACAGGGTCCTCGAGCCTGTCGTCCAAGCCGTTGCACCTGCTTCCCAGAGAGGCTTCATTAGAGGACGAATTTTTTGCTACAACGTGCTTGAGCTGGATGTCCATGCACGGCTTTCATCGCAACATCCCCTAGCTGTGCGTCGTTACCCTGTCCTCGTCGGGTTCGACTACGGGCAGGCCTTCCCGAGCTTGTCGCAGTCCTTCCTGCTACAGCTATTGGGCTCTCTTGGGCTCCCCGCCGAGATTCTCGCTTTTGTGGGCTGGATGTATTTGGCTGTTGAAGGTGTGGTCCTGGATGGGGGATGCTACTCGACCATCTTCTGGATCCGCTCGGGCATCATCCAAGGCTGTGGTCTCTCGGGGTCTTTGTACGCTCTCGCCTCCTCCCCCATGTTG
>CAUYUJ010020174.1:0-75000 GCA_963575745.1 Prorocentrum cordatum
TCCCGACCACCGCCGAGTTACGGGCATGGTGCGCCGCGCAGGGCGTGGACATAGACCGACCGCCGCCCCCGGCCCACGACACCAGCGCCCAGGCCGTCCCAGATTACAATGGGTTTCGGAGCTACGCGCGAGGCGAAGAACCACCACCACGGGAGCCACCGCTGCTCCGAGCGCTCTGCTGCCGACGCCTCGGCCCGCCGCCCGAATTCTCCGAAGTGCCAGACCGCCGCATGGAATGGTCCCCAGAGATCGCCGCACGCGACACCAACGGGATGATCACGCAGTGGCTTGAGTCACGGCTTTGCCCACGCTGCGGGGCGCGCTGCGCTGTCGACACGATCGCGCCACAGAGCGGCCAACAGATGTGCGCGAGGTGCCTAGAGCAGGGCACGTGGACCGCGGAAGCCAGCACGGCCGAAGGCGAATGGAGGTGCGCTCTGTGCGAACCAGACGCATGGACCAGAGAAGTGCCTTCTGCCCCACCACCAGCCCCGCCAGGTCCAGAGCCATCGCCACCAGCCCCCCCGCCAGGGCCAGAGCGAGCCGCCGCGAGGCCGCCACAACACAGCCCTTTCGCCGGCTGGGCCCCACCGCAAGCGCCCCTCCAGGCACGCACCAACTCCGCAGTGTACGTGCCCCTGCTGCTCGCAGCCGCCGGGCTTTTAGACCCAAGCGAAGGGGCGCAGTGGAGTGAGCACCGCCTCACACATGCCTGGTGGCAGCCGACGGTAGAGACGTTGCGGCTTGCAGGGCCTGTACTAACAGGGCCCTTTGTCCAAATGCTGGCGTACACCGACGCTCGGCCCGGGGAAGTACCAGCGGTGCTTGCTGCAGACGGAGGAGAGCGCCCAGGGCACGTATCCTTTGCGCCAGTCGTCCAGGCAGTGGCGCACAGCAGCACCGGCTACATACAGCCGCTGGTGCAAGACCTCCTCCTCGAAGCCTTCGGCGGCGGCGTGCTTGCACGAGGAGTTGACGCACGCACAAACGAGCTGCGCAACCCAAGCTTCTGGGTAGACGCGGCGCCTCCGCCGCCGCTCCCACCGCCAGAGGCGCCCCAGGAGCCGGAGCTGCCTGGAGACCAGCACGCGAACGGCCCTGCCGCCGTGGTGGGCCAGAGGCGCCCCCGGAGACAGAAGCGGAAGAGGCGCCAGAGAAAGCAGACGAGGAAGAGGCGCCAGAAGAGGCCGAGGCGGCGGAGAAGGGGGAGGAGGAGGCCCGAGCAGCGGCAGCGACGGCGGAAACACGGGCGCGGAGGAGGGAGACGCCAACGACGGCGGCAGCAACTCCAGCACTGAGGAGACCGACCACGAGGCCGAACCAGCGCAGGCCCCAGCCCCGAGCAACGGACCCACCGAAGAGTCCTGGGCAGCTCTCGGGGGCATCGACCTCCAACAAGAGCTCCGGAGATTCGTGCCGACACTACAGAACGTGCCACGTTTCCTGCGCGCGGAGACCCGGATGGCGTTCACCACGGCCCTGAAGAGGATCAAGCGAGGACACGACCAGGGCAACCAAGCAACAACCCACCAAGGATGGACACTGTTCCTCCTCGCCTCGAGGCCCCTGCTAAGCAAGCCCAAGGGTACCGACGCCGAGGGCCGACAAGAGCTCCTGGAACGCGCCCAACGGTTCCGCCAGGGCGACTGGCTGGCCCTGCTACACGAGGCCAACACCACGGCCGGCGCGCGCGCAGCGCCGAGGCCAGCCACAGAGGAGCAACAGCAGGAGAGACGCAGAGAACAGGCTTGCGCGCACGTCCGAAACGGCAACCCGTCACGGGGGAGACAGGTCTTGACCGCGGCGGCGATTGCGCCCGGCAACGGGGAGACACTAAACAGGCTGCGGGACCCGGCCCGCCGACCGCCTACCCTGAGCCGCCGACTACCCGCCAACCTCGACCGCGCAACGGACAGAGCGAGACTCGACAAGACCAAATTCCTCGCTTGCCTCCGGTCCGCCAAAAAGGGCACGGCAGCAGGACCGTCGGGGGTCCGCGTTGAGCACCTCAAGCCGCTGCTGGAGCACGAAGAGTCCATGGACCTGCTTGGATTCGCCGCCGCTGCCCTCGCGGAGGCGCGGGTGCCCTCCCCGATTGCCCGCGCTCTAGCCCTCTGCAAGATGACGGCGCTCCAGAAACCAGACAACGGAGTACGGGGCATCGCCACCGGCGACGTTTTCCGCCGACTGGTCACCAGGGCGCTCGCTCAACAGTTCGCCGAGCAGTTCGCGGCCGCAACCGCGCCCTTCCAGTTCGCCCTGACGACGCGGGCAGGAACCGACTGCGCCGCTATGCTGCTGAGGTCAGTGCTGGACCACGACGACGACGCAGTGATTGTCAGCATCGATGGAGTCGGGGCTTTCGACCATGTGTCGAGGTCGGCCTTCTTCCAGGAGCTCCTTGCTCGCCCAGAGCTGGCCGGCTTAATCCCCTTCGTGAAGATGTGGTACGGGCAAGACTCCACCTACCTCTGGCAAGACGAAATGGGGACTGTGCACGACGTGCACCAGGGAGAGGGCGTGGAGCAGGGGGACGCGCTGGCCCCAGCCCTCTTCGCTCTTGCCCTGCACGGAGCGCTGGCGGGCGCCTCCAGGACCCTAGAGCAAGGGGACTTCCTAGTCGCTTTCTTGGACGACGTGTACATCAAGACCACCCGGGCCAGGGCCAGAGCCGCTTTCGACACCACCACCGGAGCAATTCACCTCCACGCAAACGTGGATTGCCACCTTGGCAAGTGCCGGGCCTACAGCAGGGGCGGAGGCGCAGCGCCGCCCGGAATTGGCGAGCTGGGGCAAGACGTCTGGAGGGGTGACAGAGCACCACCCGACCGAGGAATCAAGATCCTTGGCACCCCCCTAGGCACCCCAGAATTCGTCGCGGCACACCTGGAAAGCAGACTACAGGAAGAGAGGAGACTCCTGGACGAACTGGCGCACCTGACCGACCTACAGTGCGCTTGGCTCCTCCTCCTCCTTTGCGCCTCCCCGCGGGCCAACCACCTGCTGCGAACCCTGCCGCCAGAGGAAATCGCAGAATACGCGAGAGGCCACGACGGCGACATGTGGGCCACCCTGCGCCGCCTCCTCGGGGACCCCGCGAAGTCGCAAGACGAAGAGCGACGGGCGCGCGCACTGGCAGCAATGCCTGGACGACACGGAGGACTCGGGCTCCAAAGCGCCGCGCGCACGTCCCCAGCGGCCTACTGGGGCGCTTGGGCAGACGCCCTACACATGCTCCACCAACGGCGCCCCGTTGAAGCTGCAGCGATCAGGGACCTCCTCGACGGCACCAGGCCCGGCCGTAGGGGCAACCTTGCCGCAGCCGCCGCGGCCGCACAGCTGCTCGAAACCGAAGGCTTTCGGAGACCTTCCTGGACCGACCTGCTCCAGGGGCTGCGCCCAGAAGCGCCGCCGCGCTCGGAGGCCGCCGAACCGGGGGAATGGCAGCACGGCTGGCAGTTCCACGCTTGTTCCGCACGCAACACACACTACAGGGACAACGTGTTCATGCCCAGCCTCACCAGGGCCAACCAGGCCATGCTAAGGTCAGGCTCAGGACCGAGGGCCGCCTACTGGCTTCACACCCTACCCACCACCGAGGGGCACGTGTTCAAGCCCGCGCGGTTCCTGGCAGCCCTGCGCCGGCGCCTCAGGCTCCCGCTGCCGCTCCTCCCGCACACCTGCGGGGCAGCCGGCCACCCAGGCTGCCGGGCCCGGCTGGACACGCTGGGAGACCACCTAGCCGCGTGCCCACGCACGGGGCTTCTCGCCAGTCGCGCGAAACCGCTCGAACGAGCTTGGGCGAGGGTCGCCAGAGAAGCAGGAGGGAGAGTTGTCCCCCAACAGCTGCTGCGGGACACTAACGCCGTTGTCCACAACCCGCTGGACCGCAGACAATTAGGCCTAGTCGTCTACGGCATCTCGCCGAACGGCGTCCCGCTGTGCTGCGACAGCACCATGGTGTCCCCCCTCCGCAGAGACGGCTGGCACCGGCCGCGCACCTTCGACACCGACGGCGCCGCGCTACTTGTGGCCGAAAGGCGCAAACGACGCAGGTACCACGAACTCACGACCGGCCATTCAGGCCGCCTCATGGTCCTCTCCTGCGAGGTCGGAGGCAGGTGGGGCCGCGACTCCCTCCAGCTGGTACGCCTGCTTGCCAAGCAGAAGGCGCGGGCCGCGCGGGCCCTCCTCCGCCGCTCCGCGGAGCTCGCGTACACCAACCGCTGGTGGGGGTTCCTGAGCGTCGCGGCCCAGGACTCGCTCATGGCCACCCTGACGGGCGACGGCTACCTAGCCTTGGGGGGAGCCGCCGGGGAGGACGACCCAGACCTGGCCGACGTGCTGCTCGCAGACTCCGCCGGCCCAACCGCTAGCCGCCTGCCAGCACGCCCCTGATGCTTGGCGCCGCGGCCAGCACGGCCGCCCCGGGGGGTTCCGACGAGCGCCGGGAGCACCCCCGACACGGCAGCGGGCACCACGAGGAGGTCAGCAGTACCACCACCACCACAACGGCGACCAGCAGCACCATCGCTTCGACTGCGACCCGCAGCAGAACCACCACCAACACCACCACCACGAGAGCGACCCGCAGCACCACCACGACCACGACCTGGAGCACCACGACTGCGACCAGCAGCACCACGACTGCGACCAGCAGCAGCACCACCACGACTACGACCAGCAGCAGCACCACCACCACGACCAGCAGCACCACCAGCACCACCAGCACAAGCAGCACCACCACGACTGCGACCAGCAGCACCACCACGACAACGACCAGCACCACCACGACTGCAACCAGCAGCAGCACCACAACGACCAGCAGCACCACCACCACGACCAGTAGCACCACCAGCACCACCACGACGGCGACCAGCAGCCCCACGACTGCGACCAGCAGCGCCACGACTTTGACCAGCAGCACCACGACTGCGACCAGCAGCAGCACCACCACGACTGCGACCAGCAGCACCACCACCACGACTGCGACCCGCATTACCACCACGACCACGACCACGACCAGCAGCACCACGACAGCGACCAGCAACACCACGACTGCAACCGGGAGCAGCAGCACCGAGACAGCGACCAGCAGCACCACCACGACCAGCACCACCAGCACAACCAGCACTACCACGACTACGACCAGCAGCACCACCACCACTACGACCAGCACCGCCACGACAACGACCAGCACCACGACTGCTACCAGCAGCACGACGACTGCGACAAACAGCAGCACCACCACGACTACGACCAGTAGCAGCACCACCACCACCACGACCAGCAGCACCACCAGCACACCCAGCACAAGCAGCACCACCACGACTGCGACCAGCAGCACAACTCACGACTACACCACACCGCACGACTGCAAGGCCACCACCCACAGTGCAGCAGCACCACAACGACGCAGCCCACCACGACGTCCAGCACACCACCAGCACCACTACGAACGGCGACCAGCATCCCTACGACTGCGAACCAGCATCACCACGACTGCGACCAGCAGCACACGACTGCGACCAGAACAAGCACCACCACGACTGCGACAAGCATGCACACCACACGACAGCGCCCGCAGCACCCCCCCGACCACGACGCCTCAATCACCACGCCACCACGCCAGCCTCACCACCCAGCGATCGCCAGCACAAGCAGCACCACCACGACTGCGACCAGGAGCACCACCACGACTACGACCAGCACCGCCACGACTGCAACCAGCAGCAGCACCACCACGACCAGTAGCACCACCAGCACCACCACGACGGCGACCAACAGCCCCACGACCGCGACCCGCAGCGCCACGACTGCGACCAGCAGCACCACCACCACGACAGCGACCCGCAGCACCACCACGACCACGACCAGGAGCACCACGGCTGCGACCAGCAGCACGACGCCTGCGACCAGCAGCATCACCACGACTACGGCCAGCAGCACCACCACCACCACGACCAGCAGCACCACCAGCACCACTAGCACAAGCAGCACCACCACGACTGCGACCAGCAGCACCACCACGACTACGACCAGCACCACAACGACAGCAACCAGCAGCAGCGCCACAACGACCAGCAGCACCACCACCACGACCAGCAGCACCACCAGCACCACCACGACGGCGACCAGCAGCCCCACGACCGCGACCAACAGCGCCACGACAGCGACCAGCAGCACCACGACTGCGACCAGCAGCAGCACCACCACGACTGCGACAAGCAGCACCACCACCACGACTGCGACCCGCAGCACCACCACGACCACGACCACGACCAGCAGCACCACGACTGCGACCAGCAGCACCACCGCCACTACGACCAGCACCACCACGACTGCGACCAGCAGCAGCACCACAGAGACCAGCAGCACCACCACGACCAGCGGCACCACCAGCACCAACACGACGGCGACCAGCAGCACCAACGCGACGGCGACCAGCAGCACCACGACTGCGACCAGCAGCGCCACGACTGCAACCAGCAGCACCACGACTGCGACCAGCAGCGGCACCACCACGACAATGACCAGCAGTACCACCACTACGACCGCGACCCGCAGCACCACCACGACCACGACCAGCAGCACCACGACTGCGACCAGCAGCGCCACGACCGCAACCAGGAGCAGCAGCACCGAGACAGCGACCAGCAGCACCACCAGCACAACCAGCAATACCACGACTGCGACCAGCAGCACCACCACGACTACAACCAGCACCACCACGACCGCGACCAGCAGCCGCACCACCTCGACCGCGACCAGCAGCACCACCACGACTACTACCAGCAGCACTACGACTGCCACCAGCAACACCACGACCACGACCAGCAGCAGCACGACCACGACTGCCACCAGCAGCTCCACCACCACGGCCAACACCAGCACCAGCACCACCAGCACAACCAGCACCACCACTACTACGACTAGCACCACCACGACAAGCAGCACCACCACAACCGCGACCAGCAGCACCAACACGACTGCGACCAGCAGCCCCACGACTGCGACCTGCAGCGCCACGACTGCGACCAGCCGCAGAACCTACCAGCACCACCACCACGACTGCAACCCGCAGCACCACCACGACTGCGACCAGCAGCACCAAAACTGCGACCAGCAACACCACGACTGCGACCAGCAGCAGCACCACCACGACTGCGACCAGCAGCAGCAGCACCACCACCAAGACCAGCACCACCAGCACAACCAGCACCACCACGACTGCGACCACCAACGCCGCCACGACTACGACTCGCAGCACCACGACCGCGACCAGCAGCAGCACTATCATGACCGCAACCAGCAGCAGCACCACCAACACGACCACGACCAGCAGCAGCACCACCACGACTGCGACCAGCACCAATTCCGACCGGCAACACGACCCCCAGCAACGACGGGCACTACCTGCAACGACCAGCAGCAACGACGCGCACCTGCACGACGGCGCGCACCGACGACGCCCACCGCCCCTTCCCCTCGCCTTTCCTTCGGCCTCTGTCCCCTCGTCTCGGTCCCGTCTCGTTCGCCCCCTTCCCCCGCGTCGTTCGCCCCTCGCCGTTCGGGCCCGGCTCGTGCCCCTCGCCCCCTCGTCCTCCGTCCCCCGCCCGCCCCACCCCCGCCTGGAGTCCAGACCCAGCCGCGCCTGCGAGACAAGGGAGCAGTGGCAGCAGGTTGTGGCGCTGCTGATTCCCAAACTGGGGCCCAACGTCATCAGTTGCATCGATGGGGCCAGCGCGCGTGCGAAAAATGGGCAGCGGCAGTGGCAGCGAGCCAGGAAGGAGAGCGAGGCGGCAGAGGAGGAAATAGAAGAGGAGGAGAAGGCAGCGGACGAGCAGGACCAGGTCGAGGAGGAGGAGGAGGCGAAGATAACCGCGCTCGACGTCAGCAGGCAGTGGCAGCGAGCCAGGGAGTCAGGACGTGGAGGAGGAGGAAGACGGGAGGTGATGGCGGAGCCAAGCGTCATCAGCTACAGCTCTGGGATCAGCGCACGCGCGAGAGGCGAGCAGTGGCAGCGGGCTCTCTCACTGCCCAGCGAGATGTGGGAGGCGAAGGTGGAGCCAAGTGACATCAGCTATAGCTTTGGGATCAGCACCTGCGCGAAAGACGAGCAGTGGCAGCGGGCCCTACTACTGCTCAGCGGGATGTGGGAAGTGAGGTTGGAGCCGAATGACATCAGATACAGCTCTGGGATCAGCGCGTAAGCGAACGGCGAGCAGTGGCAGCAGGCTCTCCCACTGCTCAGCGAGATGTGGGACGCGAAGGTGGAGCCAAGCGTCATCAGCTACAGCTCTGGGATCAGCGCGTGCGCGAAAGGCGAGCAGTGGCAGCGGGCTCTATCGCTGCTCTGCGAGACGTGGGAAGTGAGGTTGGAGCCAGATGCCATCAATTACAACTCTGGGATCAGCCCTGGGATCAGCGCGTGTACGAACGGCGAGCAGTGGCAGCGGGCTCAATCGCTGCTCTGCGAGATTTGGGAGGCGAAAGTGGAGCCAAGCGTCATCAGCTACAGCTCTGGGATCAGCGCGTGCACGACAGGCGAGCAGTGGCAGCGGGCTCTATCGCTGCTCTACGAGATGTGGGAAGTGAGGTTAGAGCCAGATGCCATCAGCTACAACTCTGGGATCAGCGCGTGCGCGAACGGCGAGCAGTGGCAGCAGGCTCTCCCACTGCTCAGCGAGATGTGGGAGGCGAAGGTGGAGCCAAGTGTCATCAGCTACAGTTCTGGGATCAGCGCATGCGCGAGAGGCGAGCAGTGGCAGCGGGCTCTCTCACTGCCCAGCGAGATGGGGGAGGCGAAGGTGGAGCCAGATGCCATCAGCTATAGCTCTGGGATCAGCGCGTGCGCGAAAGAAGAGCAGCGGCAGCGGGCTCTATCACTGCTCAGCGGGAAGCGGGAAGTGAGATCGGAGCCGAGCGTCATCAGCTACAGCTCTGGGATCAGCGCGTGCGCGAAAGGCGAGCAGTGGCAGCGGGCTCTATCGCTGTTCTGCGAGATGTTGGAAGTGAGGTCGGAGCCAGATGCCATCAGCTACAACTCTGGGATCAGCCCTGGGATCAGAGCGTGTACGAACGGCGAGCAGTGGCAGCAGGCTCTCCCGCTGCTCAGCGAGATGCGGGAGGCGACGGTGGAGCCAAGCGTCATCAGCTACAGCTCTGGGATCAGCGCATGCACGAAAGGCGAGCAGTGGCAGCGGGCTCTATCGCTGCTCTGCAAGATTGGGGAAGTGAGGTTAAAGCCAGATGCCATCAGCTACAACTCTGGGATCAGCGCGTGCGCGAACAGCGAGCAGTGGCAGCAGGCTCTCCCGCTGCTCAGCGAGATGTGGGAGCCGAAGGTGGAGCCAAGTGTCATCAGCTACAGCTCTGGGATCAGCGCGTGCACGAACGGCGAGCAGTGGCAGCGGGCTCTCTCGCTGCTCAGCGAGATGTGGGAGGCGAAGGTGGAGCCAGATGCCATCAGCTTTAGCTCTGGGATCAGCGCGTGCGCGAAAGACGAGCAGTGGCAGCGGGCTCTATCACTGCTCAGCGGGATGTGGGAAGTGAGATCGGAGTCGAATGTCATCAGCTACAGCTCTGGGATCAGCGCGTGCACGAAAGGCGAGCAGTGGCAGCGGGCTCTATCGCTGTTCTGCGAGATGTGGGAAGTGAGGTCGGAGCCAGATGCCATCAGCTACAACTCTGGGATTTTCCCTGGGGTCAGAGCGTGTACAAACGCCGAGCAGTGGCAGCAGGCTCTCCCGCTGCTCAGCGAGATGCGGGAGGCGAAGGTGGAGCCAAGTGTCAGCAGCTACAGCTCTGGGATCAACGCGTGGACGAACGGCGAGCAGTGGCAGCGGGCTCTATCGCTGCTCAGCGAGATGTGGGTGGCGAAGGTGAAGCCAGATGCCATCAGCTATAGCTCTGGGATCAGCGCGTGCGCGAAAGACGAGCAGTGGCAGCGGGCTCTATCGCTACTCAGCGGGATGTGGGAAGTGAGATCGGCGCCGAATGTTATCAGCTACAGCTCCGGGATCAGCGCGCGCACGAAAGGCGAGCAGTGGCAGCGGGCTCTATCGCTGTTCTACGAGATGTGGGAAGTGAGGTCGGAGCCAGATGCCATCAGCTACAACTCTGGGATCAGCCCTGGGATCAGAGCGTGTACGAACGGCAAGCAGTGGCAGCAGGCTCTCCCACTGCTCAGCGAGATGCGGGAGCCGAAGGTGGAGCCAAGTGTCATCAGCTACAGCTCTGGGATCAGCGCATGCGCGAGAGGCGAGCAGTGGCAGCGGGCTCTATCGCTGCCCAGCGAGATGAGGGTGGCGAAGATGGCGCCAAGTGTCATCAGCTGCAATGCTGGAAGCAGCGCGGGCGAGAAGAGGGGGCAGTGGCAACAGGCATTCGTGCTGCTCAGCGCGATGCTGGACGCGAAGCTGGGACCCGACGTCGTGGGTCACGGCAGGCGGGCAGGGCCGGCGGGCGCTGCGGCCGCGGGCCGCCGGGCTGGGGCAGCTCTGGCGGCCTTCGCGGGCGGCCTTGCCCGGGCACGGAGCGGAGCCGGCCGGGCCAGGGCCTCGAGCGCTCCCGCGGCTTCGAGGCCGAGGCGCGCAAGGGGGCGGCTCGGCCGGGCGGGCGGCGGGCGGCGGCGGCTGGCGGCTCGAAGACCGCGCGGTGGCCGGCGGGCCCGCCGGGCCGCCTAAGGCGACCGCGGGCGTCGGCAGCCCAGCCAGGGGGCCAGCCGGAGGGAGCCAGGTGCAGCGGCCCCTTTCGCTGCGGACTCGGCCAGGGACTGGGACTGGGACTGGGAGAGGAAAAAAAAAAAAAAAAACCTTCGGCTCCGATCTCACTTCCCACATCCCGCTGAACAGTGATAGAGCCCGCTGCCACTGCTCGTCTTTCGCGCACGCGCTGATCCCAGAGCTATAGCTGATGGCCTCTGGCCCCACCGTCGCCTCCCACATCTCGCTGAGCAGCGAGAGAGCCCGCTGCCACTGCTCGCCGTGCGTGCACGCGCTGATCCCGGATCTGTCGCTGATGACACTTGGCTCCACCGTAGCCACCCGCCTCCTCCCGCTCCATCTCGCCTTCCCGACTTGCGTTCTGCCTCTGTTGACCCCGTTCTCGCAATTCTTTGGGAGTGCGCTGCGGACCAGCTTGAAAGCTTCTCGCCTTCTAGCTGGGCGGCCACCACGTATATGCAAAAGGTACCCCTCGGAAGCAAGTGGGCCTACACGTCTGGCAGGGCAGGGTATGGGCTCGGGGCGAACAGCGCGGGCATCGGTGAGTCTCTTTTTTTCCTTTCTCCTCTCCCAGTCCCAGTCCCAGTCCCTGGCCGAGTCCGCAGCGAAAGGGGCCGCTGCACCTGGCTCCCTCCGGCTGGCTGGCTCCCTGGCTGGGCTGCCGACACCCGCGGTCGCCTTAGGCGGCCCGGCGGGCCCGCCGGCCACCGCGCGGTCTTCGCGCCGCCAGCCGCCGCCGCTCGCCGCCCGCCCGGCCGAGCCGCCCTGCGTGCCTCGGCCTCGAAGCCGCGGGGGCGCTCGAGGCCCTGGCCCGGCCGGCTCCGCTCCGTGCCCGGGCAAGGCCGCCCGCGAAGGCCGCCAGAGCTGCCCCAGCCGGGCGGCCCGCGGCCGCAGCGCTCGCCGGCCCTGCCCGCCTGCCGTGACCCACGACGTCGGGTCCCAGCTTCGCGTCCAGCCTCGCGCTGAGCAGCGCGAATGCCTGTTGCCACTGCCCCCTCTTCTCGCCCGCGCTGATCCCAGCATTGTAGCTGATTGCACTTGGCGCCACCTTCGCCTCCCACATCTCGCTGGGCAGCGAGAGAGCCCGCTGCCACTGCTCACCGTTCGTGCACGCGCTGATCCCAGAGCTGTAGCTGATGACGCTTGGCTCCACCTTCGCCTCCCGCATCTCGCTGAGCAGTGGGAGAGCCTGCTGCCACTGCTTGCCGTTCGTACACGCTCTGATCCCAGGGCTGATCCCAGAGTTGTAGCTGATGGCATCTGGCCCCGACCTCACTTCCCACATTTCGCAGAACAGCGATAGAGCCCGCTGCCACTGCTCGCCTTTCGTGCACGCGCTGATCGCAGAGCTGTAGCTGATGACTTTCGGCTCCGATCTCACTTCCCAAATCCCGCTGAGCAGTGATAGAGCCCGCTGCCGCTGCTCGTCTTTCGCGCACGCGCTGATCCCAGAGCTATAGCTGATGGCATCTGGCCCCACCTTCGCCTCCCACATCTCGCTGAGCAGCGAGAGAGCCCGCTGCCACTGCTCGCCGTTCGTCCACGCGCTGATCCCAGAGCTGTAGCTGATGACGCTTGGCTCCACTTTCGCCTCCCGCATCTCGCTGAGCAGTGGGAGAGCCTGCTGCCACTGCTCGCCGTTCGTACACGCCTTGATCCCAGGGCGGATCCCAGAGTTGTAGCTGATGGCATCGGGCTCCGACCTCACTTCCCACATCTCGCAGAGCAGCGATTGAGCCCGCTGCCACTGCTTGCCTTTCGTGCACGCGCTGATCCCGGAGCTTTAGCTGATGACATTCGGCCCCGATCTCACTTCCCACATCCCGCTGAACAGTGAAAGAGCCCGCTGCCACTGCTCGTCTTTCGCGCACGCGCTGATCCCAGAGCTATAGCTGATGGCATCTGGCTCCACCTTCGCCTCCCGCATCTCGCTGGGCAGTGAGAGAGCCCGCTGCCACTGCTCGCCTCTCGCGCAGGCGCTGATCCCAGAGCTGTAGCTGATGACACTTGGCTCCACCTTCGGCTCCCGCATCTCGCTGAGCAGTGGGAGAGCCTGCTGCCACTGCTCGCCGTTCGCGCACGCGCTGATCCCAGAGTTGTAGCTGACGGCATCGGGCTCCGACCTCACTTCCCACATCTCGCAGAGCAGCGATAGAGCCCGCTGCCACTGCTCGCCTTTTGTGCATGCGCTGATCCCGGAGCTGTAGCTGATGACACTTGGCTCCACCTTCGCCTCCCGCATTTCGCTGAGCAGCGGGAGAGCCTGCTGCCACTGCTCGCCGTTCGTACACGCGCTGATCCCAGGGCTGCGCCCAGAGTTGTAGCTGATGGCATCTGGCTCCGACCTCACTTCCCACATCTCGCAGAGCAGCGATAGAGCCCGCTGCCACTGCTCGCCTTTCGCGCACGCGCTGATCCCAGAGCTGTATCTGATGACATTCGGCTCCGATCTCACTTCCCGCATCCCGCTGAGCAGTGATAGAGCCCGCTGCCGCTGCTCGTCTTTCGCGCACGCGCTGATCCCAGAGCTATAGCTGATGGCATCTGGCTCCACCTTCGCCTTTCACATCTCGCTGGGCAGTGAGAGAGCCCGCTGCCACTGCTCGCCTCTCGCGCATGCGCTGACCCCAGAACTGTAGCTGATGACACTGGGCCCCACCTTCGCCTCCCACATCTCGCTGAGCAGTGGGAGAGCCTGCTGCCGCTGCTCGCCGTTCGCGCACGCGCTGATCCCAGAGTTGTAGCTGATGGCATCTGGCTCCAACCTCACTTCCCAAACCTCGCCTAGCTGCGATAGAGCCCGCTGCCACTGCTCGCCTTTCGTGGACGCGCTGATCCCAGAGCTGTAGCTGATGACGCTTGGCTCCAATTTCGCCTCCCAAATCTCGCAGAGCAGCGTTTGAGCCCGCTGCCACTGCTCGCCGTTCGTACACGCGCTGATCCCAGGGCTTATCCCAGAGTTGTAGCTGATGGCATCTGGCTCCCATCTCACTTCCCACATCTCGCAGAGCAGCGATAGAGCCCGCTGCCGCTGCTCGCCTTTCGCGCACGCGCTGATCCCAGAGCTGTAGCTGATGACGCTTGGCTCCACCTTCGCCTCCCGCATCTCGCTGAGCAGTGGGAGAGCCTGCTGCCACTGCTCGCCGTTCGCATACGCGCTGATCCCAGGGCTGTATCTGATGCCACTCGGCTCCACCCTCACTTCCGACATTCCGCTGAGCAGTGGTAGAGCCCGCTGCCACTGCTCGTCTTTCGCGCAGGTGCTGATCCCAAAGCTATAGCTGATGTCACTTGGCTCCACCTTCGCCTCCCACATCTCGCTGGGCAGTGAGAGAGCCCGCTGCCACTGCTCGCCTCTCGCGCGTGCGCTGATCCCAGAGCTGTAGCTGATGACGCTTGGCTCCGCCATCACCTCCCGTCTTCCTCCTCCTCCTCCACGTCCTGACTCCCTGGCTCGCTGCCACTGCCTGCTGACGTCGAGCGCGGTTATCTTCGCCTCCTCCTCCTCCTCGACCTGGTCCTGCTCGTCCGCTGCCTTCTCCTCCTCTTCTATTTCCTCCTCTGCCGCCTCGCTCTCCTCCCTGGCTCGCTGCCACTGCCGCTGCCCATTTTTCGCACGTGCGCTGGCCCCAGCGATGCAACTGATGACGTTGGGCCCCAGTTTGGGAATCAGCAGCGCCATAGCCTGCTGCCACTGCTCCCTTGTCTCGCAGGCGCGGCTGGGTCTGGACTCCAGGCGGGGGTGGGGCGGGCGGGGGACGGAGGACGAGGGGGCGAGGGGCACGAGCCGGGCCCGAACGGCGAGGGGCGAACGACGCGGGGGCAGGGGGCGAACGAGACGGGACCGAGACGAGGGGACAGAGGCCGAGGGAAAGGCGAGGGGAAGGGGCGGTGGGCGTCGTCGGTGCGCGCCGTCGTGCAGGTGCGCGTCGTTGCTGCTGGTCGTTGCAGGTGGTGCCCGTCGTTGCTGGGGGTCGTGTTGCCGGTCGGAATTGGTGCTGGTCGCAGTCGTGGTGGTGCTGCTGCTGGTCGTGGTCGTGTTGGTGGTGCTGCTGCTGGTTGCGGTCGTGGTAGTGCTGCTGCTGGTCGCAGTCGTGGTGCTGCGAGTCGTAGTCGTGGTGGTGTTGGTGGTCGCAGTCGTGGTGGTGCTGGTTGTGCTGGTGGTGCTGGTCTTGGTGGTGGTGCTGCTGCTGCTGGTCGCAGTCGTGGTGGTGCTGCTGCTGGTCGCAGTCGTGGTGTTGCTGGTCGCAGTTTTTGGTGCTGCTGGTCGCAGTCGTGGTGGTGCTGCGGGTTGCAGTCGTGGTGGTGGTGCTGGTAGTGGTTCTGCGGCTGGTCGCAGTCGTGGCGCTGCAGGTCGCAGTCGTGGGGCTGCTGGTCGCAGTCGTGTTGGTGCTGCTGGTCGCGGTTGTGGTGGTGCTGCTTGTCGTGGTGGTGCTAGTCGTAGTAGTGGTGGTGCTGGTTGTGCTGGTGGTGCTGGTGCTGCTGTTGGCCGTGGTGGTGGAGCTGCTGGTGGCAGTCGTGGTGGTGCTGCTGCTGGTCGTGGTCGTGGTGTTGCTGGTGGCAGTCGTAGTGCTGCTGGTAGTAGTCGTGGTGGTGCTGCTGGTCGCGGTCGAGGTGGTGCTGCTGCTGGTCGTGGTGGTGCTGCTGCTGGTCGCGGTCGTGGTGGTGCTGGTTGTAGTCGTGGTGGTGCTGCTGGTCGCAGTCGTGGTATTGCTGGTTGTGGTGGTGGTGCTCGTCGTGGTGGTGCTGCTGGCCGCTGTCTCGGTACTGCTGCTCCCGGTTGCGGTCGTGGTGCTGCTGGTCGGTGTCGTGGTGCTGCTGGTCGTGGTCGTGGTGGTGCTGCGGGTCGCGGTCGTAGTGGTGGTACTGCTGGTCGTTGTCGTGGTGGTGCTGCTGCTGGTCGCAGTCGTGGTGCTGCTGGTCGCAGTCGTGGCGCTGTTGGTCACAGTCGTGGGGCTGCTGGTCGCCGTCGTGTTGGTGCTGGTGGTCTCTGTGGTGCTGCTGCTGGTCGCAGTCATGGTGGTGCTGGTCGTAGTGGCGGTGGTGCTGCTGGTCGCAGTCGTGGTAGTGGTAGTGCTGGTTGTGCTGGTGATGCTGGTCGTGGCGGTGCTGCTGGTCGCAGTCTCGGTACTGCTGCTCCCGCTTGCAGTCGTGGTGCTGCTGGTCGCTGTCGTGGTGCTGCTGGTCGTGGTCGTGGTCGTGGTGGTGCTGCGGGTCGCAGTCGTGGTGGTGGTGCTGCTTGTCGCAGTCGTGGTGGTGCTGCTGCTGGTCGCAGTCGTGGTGCTGCTGGTCGCAGTCGTGGCGCTGTTGGTCGCGGTCGTGGGGCTGCTGGTCGCCGTCGTGGTGGTCGTGGTGGTGCTGCTGGTCGTGGTCGTGGTGGTGCTGCGGGTCGCTGTCGTGGTGGTGCTGGTCGTAGTCGTGGTGGTGCTGCTGGTCGCAGTCGTGGCGCTGTTGGTCGCGGTCGTGGGGCTGCTGGTCGCCGTCGTGGTGGTGCTGGTGGTGCTGCTGGTCGTTGTGGCGCTGCTGCTGGTTGCAGTCGTAGTGGTGCTGGTCGTAGTCGTGGTGGTGCTGCTGGTCGCAGTCGTGGTGGTGCTGCTTGTGCTAGTGGTGCTGGTGGTGCTGCTGGTCGTGGTGGTGGTGGTGCTGCTGGTCGTAGTCGTGGTGATGCTGCTGGTCGCAGGCGTCGTGCTGCTGGTCGCAGCCGTGGTGCTCCTGGTCGTGGTCGTGGTGGTGCTGCGGGTCGCTGTCGTGGTGGTGGTGCTGCTGGTCGCAGTCGTGGCGCTGCTGGTCGCGGTCGTGGGGCTGCTGGTCGCCGTCGTGGTGGTGCTGGTGGTGCTACTGGTCGTGGTGGTGCTGCTGCTGGTTGCAGTCGTGGTGGTGCTGGTCGTAGTCGTGGAGGTGCTGCTGGTCGCAGTCGTGGTGGTGCTGCTTGTGCTAGTGGTGCTGGTGGTGCTGCTGGTCGTGGTGGTCGTGGTGCTGCTGGTCGTGGTCGTGGTGGTGCTGCGGGTCGCTGTCGTGGTGGTGGTGCTGCTGGTCGCAGTCGTGGTGGTGCTGCTTCTGGTCGCAGTCGTGGTGCTGCTGGTCGCAGTCGTGGTGCTGCTGGTCGCAGTCGTGGGGCTGCTGGTCGCCGTCGTAGTGGTGCTGGTGGTGCTGCTGGTCGTGGTGGTGGTGCTGCTGGTCGTTGTGGTGCTGCTGCTGGTTGCAGTCGTGGCGGTGCTGGTCGTAGTCGTGGTTGTGCTGCTGGTCGCAGTCGTGGTGGTGCTGCTTGTGCTGGTGGTGCTGGTGGTGCTGCTGGTCGTGGTGGTGGTGGTGCTGCTGCTGGTCGTAGTCGTGGTGGTGCTGCTGTTTGTCGCAGTCGTCGTGCTGCTGGTAGCAGTCGTGGTGCTGGTCGTTGTCGTGGCGGTGCTGGTCGTAGTGGTGGTGGTGCTGCTGGTCGCTGTCTCGGTGCTGCTGCTCCCGGTTGCAGTCATTGTGTTGCTGGTCGCTGTCGTGGTGCTGCTGGTCGTGGTCGTGGTCGTGGTGGTGCTGCGGGTCGCTGTCGTGGTGGTGGTGCTGCTGGTCGCAGTCGTGGTGGTGCTGCTGCTGCTGGTCGCAGTCGTGGTGCTGCTGGTCGCAGTCGTGGCGCTGCTGGTCGCAGTCGTGGTGCTGCTGGTCGCCGTCGTGGTGGTGCTGGTGGTTCTACTGGTAATGGTGGTGGTGCTGCTGGTCGTTGTGGTGCTGCTGCTGGTTGCAGTCGTGGTGGTGCTGGTCGTAGTCGTGGAGGTGCTGCTGGTCGCAGTCATGGTGGTGCTGCTTGTGCTGGTGGTGCTGGTGGTGCTGCTGGTCGTGGTGGTGGTGGTGCTGCTGGTCGTAGTCGTGGTGGTGCTGCTGCTGGTCGCAGTCGTGGTGCTGCTGGTCGCAGTCGTGGTGCTCCTGGTCGTGGTCGTGGTGGTGCTGCGGGTCGCTCTCGTGGTGGTGGTGTTGGTGGTGGTTCTGCTGCGGGTCGCAGTCGAAGCGATGGTGCTGCTGGTCGCCGTTGTGGTGGTGGTGGTACTGCGGACCTCCTCGTGGTGCCCGCTGCCGTGTCGGGGGTGCTCCCGGCGCTCGTCGGAGCCCCCGGGGGCGGCCGTGCTGGCCGCGGCGCCAAGCATCAGGGGCGTTCTAGTAGGCGGCTAGCGGGTGGGCCGGCGGAGTCTGCGAGCAGCACTTCTGCCAGGTCTGGGTCGTCCTCCCCGGCGGCTCCCCCCAAGGCTAGGTAGCCGTCGCCCGTCAGGGTGGCCATGAGCGAGTCCTGGGCCGCGACGCTCAGGAACCCCCACCAGCGGTTGGTGTACGCGAGCTCCGCGGAGCGGCGGAGGAGGGCCGGCGCGGCCCGCGCCTTCTGCTTGGCAAGCAGGCGTACCAGCTGGAGGGAATCGCGGCCCCACCTGCCTCCGACCTCGCAGGAGAGGACCATGAGGCGGCCTGAATGGCCGGTCGTGAGTTCGTGGTACCTGCGTCGTTTGCGCCTTTCGGCCCCAAGTAGCGCGGCGCCGTCGGTGTCGAAGGTGCGCGGCCGGTGCCAGCCGTCCCTGCGGAGGGGGGACACCATGGTGCTGTCGCAGCACAGCGGGACGCCGTTCGGCGAGATGCCGTAGACGACTAGGTCTAATTGTCTGCGGTCCAGCGGGTTGTGGACAACGGCGTTAGTGTCCCGCAGCAGCTGTTGGGGGACAACTCTCCCTCCTGCTTCTCTGGCGACCCTCGCCCAAGCTCGTTCGAGCGGTTTCGCGCGTCTGGCGAGAAGCCCCGTGCGTGGGCACGCGGCTAGGTGGTCTCCCAGCGTGTCCAGCCGGGCCCGGCAGCCTGGGTGGCCGGCTGCCCCGCACGTGTGCGGGAGGAGCGGCAGCGGGAGCCTGAGGCGCCGGCGCAGGGCTGCCAGGAACCGCGTGGGCTTGAACACGCGCCCCTCGGTGGTGGGTAAGGTGTGAAGCCAGTAGGCGGCCCTCGGTCCTGAGCCTGACCTTAGCATGGCCTGGTTGGCCCTGGTGAGGCTGGGCATGAACACGTTGTCCCTGTAGTGTGTGTTGCGTGCGGAACAAGCGTGGAACTGCCAGCCGTGCTGCCATTCCCCCGGTTCGGCGGCCTCCGAGCGCGGCGGCGCTTCTGGGCGCAGCCCCTGGAGCAGGTCGGTCCAGGAAGGTCTCCGGAAGCCTTCGGTTTCGAGCAGCTGTGCGGCCGCGGCGGCTGCGGCAAGGTTGCCCCTACGGCCGGGCCTGGTGCCGTCGAGGAGGTCCCTGATCGCTGCAGCTTCAACGGGGCGCCGTTGGTGGAGCATGTGTAGGGCGTCTGCCCAGGCGCCCCAGTAGGCCGCTGGGGACGTGCGCGCGGCGCTTTGGAGCCCGAGTCCTCCGTGTCGCCCAGGCATTGCTGCCAGTGCGCGCGCCCGTCGCTCTTCGTCTTGCGACATTGCGGGGTCCCCGAGGAGGCGGCGCAGGGTGGCCCACATGTCGCCGTCGTGGCCTCTCGCGTATTCGGCGATTTCCTCTGGCGGCAGGGTTCGCAGCAGGTGGTTGGCCCGCGGGGAGGCGCAAAGGAGGAGGAGGAGGAGCCAAGCGCACTGTAGGTCGGGCAGGTGCGCCAGTTCGTCCAGGAGTCTCCTCTCTTCCTGTAGTCTGCTCTCCAGGTGTGCGGCGACGAATTCTGGGGTGCCTAGGGGGGTGCCAAGGAGTCGGGTGGTGCTCTGTCACCCCTCCAGACGTCTTGTCCCAGCTCGCCAATTCCGGGCGGCGCTGCGCCTCCGCCCCTGCTGTAGGCCCGGCACTTGCCAAGGTGGCAATCCACGTTTGCGTGGAGGTGAATTGCTCCGGTGGTGGTGTCGAAAGCGGCTCTGGCCCTGGCCCGGGTGGTCTTGATGTACACGTCGTCCAAGAAAGCGACTAGGAAGTCCCCTTGCTCTAGGGTCCTGGAGGCGCCCGCCAGCGCTCCGTGCAGGGCAAGAGCGAAGAGGGCTGGGGCCAGCGCGTCCCCCTGCTCCACTCCCTCTCCCTGGTGCACGTCGTGCACAGTCCCCATTTCGTCTTGCCAGAGGTAGGTGGAGTCTTGCCCGTACCACATCTTCACGAAGGGGATTAAGCCGGCCAGCTCTGGGCGAGCAAGGAGCTCCTGGAAGAAGGCCGACCTCGACACATGGTCGAAAGCCCCGACTCCATCGATGCTGACAATCACTGCGTCGTCGTCGTGGTCCAGCACTGACCTCAGCAGCATGGCGGCGCAGTCGGTTTCTGCCCGCGTCGTCAGGGCGAACTGGAAGGGCGCAGTTGCGGCCGCGAGCTGCTCGGCGAACTGTTCAGCGAGCGCCCTGGTGACCAGTCGGCGGAAAACGTCGCCGGTGGCGATGCCCCGTACTCCGTTGTCTGGTTTCTGGAGCGCCGTCATCTTGCAGAGGGCTAGAGCGCGGGCAATCGGGGAGGGCACCCGCGCCTTCGCGAGGGCAGCGGCGGCGAATCCAAGCAGGTCCATGGACTCTTCGTGTTCCAGCAGCGGCTTGAGGTGCTCAGCGCGGACCCCCGACGGTCCTGCTGCCGTGCCCTTTTTGGCGGACCGGAGGCAAGCGAGGAATTTGGTCTTGCCGAGTCTCGCTCTGTCGGTCGCGCGGTCTAGGTTGGCGGGTAGTCGGCGGCTCAGGGTAGGCGGTCGGCGGGCCGGGTCCCGCAGCCTGTTTAGTGTCTCCCCGTTGCCGGGCGCAATCGCCGCCGCGGTCAAGACCTGTCTCCCCCGTGACGGGTTGCCGTTTCGGACGTGCGCGCAAGCCTGTTCTCTGCGTCTCTCCTGCTGTTGCTCCTCTGTGGCTGGCCTCGGCGCTGCGCGCGCGCCGGCCGTGGTGTTGGCCTCGTGTAGCAGGGCCAGCCAGTCGCCCTGGCGGAACCGTTGGGCGCGTTCCAAGAGCTCTTGTCGGCCCTCGGCGTCGGTGCCCTTGGGCTTGCTTAGCAGGGGCCTCGAGGCGAGGAGGAACAGTGTCCATCCTTGGTGGGTTGTTGCTTGGTTGCCCTGGTCGTGTCCTCTCTTGATCCTCTTCAGGGCCGTGGTGAACGCCATCCGGGTCTCCGCGCGCAGGAAACGCGGCACGTTCTGTAGTGTCGGCACGAATCTCCGTAGCTCTTGTTGGAGGTCGATGCTCCCGAGAGCTGCCCAGGACTCTTCGGTGGGTCCGTTGCTCGGGGCTGGGGCCTGCGCTGGTTCGGCCTCGTGGTCGGTCTCCTGGGTGCTGGAGTTGCTGCCGCCGTCGTTGGCGTCTCCCTCCTCCGCGCCCGTGTTTCCGCCGTCGCTGCCGCTGCTCGGGCTTCCTCCTCCCCCTTCTCCGCCGCCTCGGCCTCTTCTGGCGCCTCTTCCCCGTCTGCTTTCTCTGGCGCCTCTTCCGCTTCTGTCTCCGGGGGCGCCTCTGCCCACCACGGCGGCAGGGCCGTTCGCGTGCTGGTCTCCAGGCAGCTCCGGCTCCTGGGGCGCCTCTGGCGGTGCGAGCGGCGGCGGAGGCGCCGCGTCTGCCCAGAAGCCTGGGTTGCGCAGCTCGTTTGTGCGTGCGTCAACTCCTCGTGCAAGCACGCCGCCGCCGAAGGCTTCGAGGAGGAGGTCTTGCACCAGCGGCTGTATGTAGCCGGCGCTGCTGTGCGCCACGGCCTGGGCGACTGGCGCAAAGGATGCGTGCCCTGGGCGCTCTCCTCCGTCTGCAGCAAGCACCGCTGGTACTTCCCCGGGCCGAGCGTCGGTGTACGCCAGCATTTGGACAAAGGGCCCTGTTAGTACAGGTCCTGCAAGCCGCAACGTCTCTACCGTCGGCTGCCACCAGGCCTGTGTGAGGCGGTGCTCACTCCACTGCGCCCCTTCGCTTGGGTCTAAAAGCCCGGCGGCCGCTAGCAGCAGGGGCACGTGCACTGCCGAGTTGGTGCGTGCCTGGAGGGGCGCTTGCGGTGGGGCCCAGCCGGCGAAAGGGCTGTGTTGTGGCGGCCTCGCGGCGGCTCGCTCTGGCCCTGGTGGGGGAGCTGGTGGTGATGGCTCTGGACCTGGCGGGGCTGGTGGTGGGGCAGAAGGCACTTCTCTGGTCCATGCGTCTGGTTCGCACAAAGCGCACCTCCATTCGCCTTCGGCCGTGCTGGCTTCCGCGGTCCACGTGCCCTGCTCTAGGCACCTCGCGCACATCTGTTGGCCGCTCTGTGGCGCGATCGTGTCGACAGCGCAGCGCGCCCCGCAGCGTGGGCAAAGCCGTGACTCAAGCCACTGCGTGATCATCCCGTTGGTGTCGCGTGCAGCGATCTCCGGGGACCATTCCATGCGGCGGTCTGGCACTTCGGAGAATTCGGGCGGTGGGCCGAGGCGTCGGCAGCAGAGCGCTCGGAGCAGCGGTGGCTCCCGTGGTGGTGGTTCTTCGCCTCGCGCGTAGCTCCGAAACCCATTGTAATCTGGGACGGCCTGGGCGCTGGTGTCGTGGGCCGGGGGCGGCGGTCGGTCTATGTCCACGCCCTGCGCGGCGCACCATGCCCGTAACTCGGCGGTGGTCGGGAGTCTGGCTCGGCACTGCGGGCACGTGGTGGCTTCGCCAAGGTGGCGGGCCAAGTCGGCGCGGCAGCCCAAGTGGAAGTGGGAGCCACAGCATGCCTCCTGTGTTGGTGTGTCCCTGCCCGCCCCATGGTGCGGGATCACTTCCTGGCAGACGACGCAGATGTTGGCGTCTTCTGCCGGCGCTGGTGGTCGGTCTGGCTCCTCCCGCGCTGTTGCTGCCGCTTCTGCTGCCTCGCCCTGCCTGTCGCCGTGCGGGGCGAATGAGCCCGCAAAAGATCTGGCGCCCTCCCGAAGACGGCGCCAAAGTGGTCCGGCACGGCTGGCGCGCCAAGCTGAAACCCTGCGGCTTGTAGCCGGAGCAGAGCCCGTGGTGGGGTCTCTTCCTGCGACGGGATTGGCGCCGCGCCGCCGGGTGCGTGCTCTGGCGACTCTGGTGGTGACGTCGTGTGTCTCGGGCGCGGTGTTCGGGGGCTGTCCCCGGGTGCGTCTGGAGGTCCTGGGTGGCTGGCCCCGCCCACTCGAACGCCTGGGTAACCCCATCGCGCGTCGCGGCGGCTTTTGGAGGGGTTGCGCTGGTGCTGCTGCTCGTGGTGGTGCACGTCGTGGTGGTCTTGGTCGCTGCGTTGTGCTGTGCGCTGGTGTTCTTGCGCGTGGTGCTGGTCGCGGTCGTGGGCGTTGTTGCCGCTGCGGTGCTCCTCGTCGCGCTGGTGTTGCTGCGCGTGGTGTTGGTGGTCGCGGTGGTCGCTCTGCTGGTGCACGGTGCTTTCTGCTGCTTCTCCTGCTGCGGCCGCCCGTTTGCGCGCGGCTCTGGTGCGAAGGCTTGCCCTCGTCGCCTTTGCGCGCCAGGTAGAAGCGGCGGCGCCCGTTTCTGGGAGCTGCGGGGCTGCTGGTGTGAGCAAGGGTGGCGGGAGGGCATTGGCGGTAGCTGCAGTTCTGCGTTGCCCTTGTCGGCCCGGCGCGGGCAGGACGTGGTGGTAGCATCGTGGGATGCCACTGGGCGGAAGTGGCATCCTCGTGTTGGCAACGCTCTGCGGTCCCCTTGCTGGCGTTGGCTCGGCAGCGTTCCTCTTCCGCTGGCGGGCGCGTTGGCGTGCGCTCGGCTGCAGGGTCGGGCTGTCTGTCTCCAGCGTCCCCACCCCGGCCTGCATCATGACGGCCGTTGCGCCTTCGTTTGCGCAGTCCGGTCTCGTGTTGGGTCCGAGGGGCGCGCGCAGGAGCTTTTGGATGCAGTCTCGCGTGCTTGGTGTGGATGAGTCGTGGTCGGTGGTGTTGTGAGCTTGGTAGTCGGGCTGCGTGGTGGTTCGCTCTTTGATTTTTACGCTGCCCCGCGTCGCGTGCCGCCTCAGGTAGAACCGGTCCTCGAGGTAGGTCTGTCGCCTGGAGAAAGATTCCTGCTGCCGCATGGTCTCGGCATGTTCGTGGTAGGCGTGTGCCTCTCTGTTCGCTCTCTCCCTCTTCTCGGTGCGGCGTCTGGAACGACGGTGGTTCCTCGTGGCGCACCGAGTGGGCGAAGGCGAACACCCAGCGCTGCGGAGTCTGAGCGTCTGAAAATCGACCGGTGGGTCTGTGAGTCTGGGTCGGCTGTCTGCGTCTTCGGACGGCGGGGCAGGTGTGAGGCTGTGCTCGCCTTGAGCCAGGTGGCGGAAGGGGTTCAAGCGGAGGGGGTCGGGGGCAAGTCGTGTCGTTGGATGGTCGGTCGTAGTCGTGGTCGTGGTTGTCTTCGTCAGCTCGCGGCCTGGAAGGGCCCCTCTCCTGACCGAGTTTCTCGCTCCGCGCCCGCCGTGGTGGCGAGGTCTCGGCGGGCTCGTCCTTCGCCTCCCGCCTCCCTGCGCTCGTCTCCTTCGCCCAGCCAGCGTCCAGAGGCCTGGTTGGGCCTGGGTCCGGTGGGCGCCCCCCTTCGCCCGGAGCACTCCCCATGCTCCGAGCGTCGGCGCACGGACCCCGTGGCCCCCTGGAGGGCGCCATGCCTGCGCCCCGCGTGCGCCCCTCGCGCGCGCCGGCCGCTTGGCTTGGCTTGAGCCAGTGGATTCTTGAGCCAAATGGGGCTTCTTCCTGCTCCACTACGTGGGGCCCGGAAAACAGACTGCAAAAGGGCAGCGCTGAGCGCGGCCGGGAGGCCCGGTAACCCCTGGGGCATGGCGTTGCGCGGCAGGGGGTCGAATGTGCCAATGCCGTCCAGGAGGAAAAACAGAAATTAAAAAAAACCCTGTCGCCTCCTGGGGTCGGCCTGCGTCAACCTCTCGATGAGGGGCGCCGCGCCTTCGTGCCCGCCCTGGTGACAAGGCAAACTGAAGATGGTGCTGTGGCTGCCTCCACCTCCTCGTTCCTCTGTTGGGCCACGCAGCGGGCCACCAGCCTCCGCATCACGTCTCCCGTCACGATGCCCGTCTCCTTCCTTTCGGTTTGGTTGGCGCTGTGAGCCCCCCCAGGCGCAAAGCTTCCGCCACTGGTCCTGGTAGCCTTGCCTGCGCTATCCTCGTCGCCGCGTGGTGTCGTAAGCCGCAGGCGTGCTTGTCTTCCAGGAGTGTTTGCTGGTGCTGGCTGGTCAGGACCACTGGGCCTAGGGCAGCGCCCCGGTGGCAGCCGCGGAGGTTGCGGAGGAGCCTGTCGGACTCGAGGAGGAGAGGCTCTGGGGGCTAACGTTGCCAGGTCCGCCCTCAGCGGCTCGCGCAGTACGGTGAACCTTCGTACTGGGCCTCGCCACTCCGCCAGCGTGGCCTCGGGCCCTGGCGCGATTGTGCTGGCTGTGAGAGACCGCCGAGATCTCTGCACCAAGGCGTGCCCCCTCGTGCCGCGCGGGGGGAGCTCGTCGTCGCTGTTTGCCAGCGGCCGCCGGTGGTCTCCTCCGCAACGTTCGGGCTGGGGGCGCTAACAGGGGCGCCCAGTTGCCCCCCTTGGAATTGGTGCTGGTCGCGGTCGTGGTGGTGCTGCTGCTGGTCGTTGTCGTGTTGGTGGTGCTGCTACTGGTTGCGGTCGTGGTAGTGCTGCTGCTGGTCGCAGTCGTGGTGCTGCGAGCCGGGCGAATCGTTCCAGCACTTGTTTTTTGGGCACCATGCGGGTGCCGGGGTCCTGGGTCAGCAGGCGTGGGGTCCGGGACAGGAGCTTCCAGCCTCGGAGTTGGCGTGCCTCGTTTGCCTCCGCGGCGTGGACCTCCTGGACAGTGCCTTTCTCTCTGCCCTGCGCAGGGCTTGCCTCTGAGGAGGGCGTCGGCGTCTCGGCCCCTGCGCTGCCCCTCCGCCGTCGCCCTCTTCCTCTTCCTCCTCCCCTGCCTCTGCGGTCCTGGGGGCTCCCGCCGCAGCGGGGGCAGGCGCCTGTGGTGGCCCGTGCGGTGCGGGTCTGGGCTGGGGCCCGGGTCTGCTCCGTCGGCTTGGCTGTCGTTGCCCTCGTCCCCTCCGTCGTTGCCGGGGCCTTCTCCCCCCCGCCTCTTCCTCTGCCTGCTCCGGCGTCTCGTCGCCCTCGGCCTCCTCGGCGGGTTCGGCACGGCTGCCGCCTACGCTGCGGGGTTGCGCAGTTCGTCCGTGCGTACGGTCCCCCCTGGGGCAGCAGGTCCTGCATGATGGGCGGTGTGTCGCCAGTCGCGGCGGCCGCAGCGTGGACCACTAAGGCCAAGTGAACGTGGCCCGGGCAATTGCCGTTGCCTGCTGCTCTCACGGCGTACACTTCGCCGGGGTGGGCGCCAATGGTTTCGAGGCCCTGCGCGAACTTCTCGGCTGGCACTGGTCCGGTTGCTTTATTCCAGCGCAGCAGCAGCAGCGGCAGCAGCATCAGCAGCAGCGGCAGCAGCAACAGCCACCACCGCCACCACCACCACCACCACCACCACCACCACCACCACCACCACCACCACTACCACCACCACCACCACCACCACCACCACCACCACCACCACCACCACCACCACCACCAGCACGGCGACCAGGAGCAGCACGGCGACCAGCAGCACCACGACCACCACTACCGCAACTGCGACAACAAGCAGCAACAGCACCACCACCACAACGACAACGATAACGACTACGACCAGCTGCGCTCCCGCCACCAGCGCGGCGACCAGCACCGCCACCACGACAGCGACCAACAGCGCCACCACCGCGACGGCAGCCAGCAGCACCACCATACTGCGAACAGCACCACAACCACCACCACCACCACCACCACCATCACCACCACCACCACCACCACCACCGCCACCACCACCACCACCACAGCTACGAACAGCACGGTCACCAGCACGACGACGACCACGACGACCAGTAGGAGGAGAAGGACACCCACGACCAGCACCGCCACGGCCAGCACCACCACGGCGACCAGCACCACCACGACCAGCTCCACCACGGAGACCAGCACCACGACTACGCACCACCACGGCGACCAGCACCACCACCAGCACCACCACGACCAGGAGGACCACCACGACCAGCACCATCACGGCGACCACCACAACGACGCGCGCGCCCACGGCCAGGAGGACCACCACGACCACCACCACGACCACGACCAGCACCACCACCACCACCACCACGACCAGCACGACCACGGCCAGAGAACCACCACGACCACCACCACCACCATCACTAAGACCAGCACCACCACGACCACGGCCAGCAACACCACGGCGACCAGCGCCACCACGGCGACCAGCACCACCACGACCAGCACCACCACGACCAGGAGGACCACCACGACCAGCACCACCACGGCGACCAGCACCACCACGGCGACCAGCACCACCACGACCAGCACCGTGACAGCGACCAGCACCACCACAGCGACCAGCACCACCACGACCAGCACCACCACGACCAGGAGGACTACCACGACCAGCACCACCACGGCGACCAGCACCAACACGGCGACCAGCACCACCACGGCGACCAGCACCGCGACTACGCACCACCACGGCGACCAGCACCACCACGACCAGCACCACCACGACCTGCAGGACAACCGCGACCAGCACCAACACGGCGACGACCAGCACGACCAGCGCGACCACGACCAGCACGACCACGGCCAGCACGACAAGCACCACCACCACCACGACCAGAACGACCACGGCCAGAGGACCACGACCACCACCACCACCACGACCAGCACCACCAGGACCACGGCCAGCACCACCACGGCGACCGGCACCACCACGGCGACCAGCACCACCACGACCAGCACCACCACGATCAGGAGGACTACCACGGCGACCAGCACCACCACGGCGACCAGCACCACCACGGCGACCAGCACCACCAGCACCAGCACCACCACGACCAGGGGGGCTACCACGACCAGCACCACCACGGCGACCAGCACCACCACGACCAGCTCCACCACGGAGACCAGCACCACCACGACTACGCACCACCACGGCGACCAGCACCACCACCAGCACCACCACGACCAGGAGGACCACCACGACCAGCACCACCACGGCGACCACCACCACGACGCGTGCGTCCACGGCCAGGAGGACCACCATGAACACCGCGACCGGCACCACCACGACCACGGCCAGCACGACCACGGCCAGCACGACCAGCACCACCACCACCACGACCAGCACGACCACGGCCAGAGGACCACCACGACCACCACCACCACTACGACCACCACGACCACGGCCAGCACCACCACGGCGACCAGCAACACCACAGCGACCAGCACCACCACGACCAGCACCACCACAGCCAGGAGGACCACGACGACCAGCACCACCACGGCGACCAGCACCACCACGGCGACCAGCACCACTACGACCAACACCACCACGGCGACCAGCGCCACCACGACCAGGGGCAGCACAGCGACCAGCAGCACCACGAGAGCAGCCAGCAGCACAGAGGAGGAGGAGGAGGAGGAGGAGGAGGAGGAGGAGGAGGAGGAGGAGGAGGAGGAGGAGGAGGAGGAGGAGGAGGAGGCGGCGGCGGCTGAGGCGGAGGAGGAGACGCCGGCGCTGGCCCGAGGCAGCGCGGCGGCGCGGAGGGCGAACGCAGCGCTTCCGGCGCCGCCCCGGGAACAGGCCCGAACGCTGCTGAGGGAGGCGGCGGCGGCGGCGGCGGCCAGCGGCGGCAGACCCGGCGGCGCGGCGCAGGCCGGACGCGGCCGGCGGCGAGGCGCAGCGCCGCCGCAGGTTCGCTCAAAGGCAGAAGGGGGGAGGATTCAGCCCTCCAACGCCACAACCCTCTGCCCAGCGACCTGCGGTGGCGGGCGCGGCGGCCAGCGGCGGCAGGCCCGACGGCGAGGCGCGGCGGCAGGCGGCCGACTGGCGGCAGGCGGCGACGGGCCAGGCGCCGCGGCGAAGCGCGGCCGCCGGCGGCGGCGCGGCCGCGCGGGGGGCGAAAGCAGCGACGCCAGCGCCGCCCCGAGGCCGGGCGCGAACGCTGGGCTGAGGGCGGCGGCGGCGGCGACAGGCCCGGCGGCGCGGCGCCGCGACGAGCGGCCGGCCGGCGACTGGCGGCGACGGGCCTGGCGCCGCGGCGCGAGGCGCAGGCTGGCGGCGGCGGCGGCGGCGGCTGGCGGCGGCTGGCCAAACCCGCCGGGGCACTCCCGGGGCGCCGCAGGGCCAGCGACAGCTGGGCGGGCGGCCCCAGGCGGGCGGAACGGCCCGCCCGCGGCGGCAAGGCGGCTAGCTGTCGGGAGGTTCGAGGTTGCCCTGGCTTTGGCCGAAACCCCCCCGCTCCTTTGGGGCGTGCCCCCGCCCCGCACTCACTGCGGGCGCGCGGGGGGTCCGCACTGGCCGCGAGGGGGCGCGGCAGCCTGGGGGTAAGGAAGGGGCGAGGAAAAAATTATCCCGGCAAAGCAACCTAACAGCGATGTGTAGAAGCATATATGAAAGCATTCCCCTTAAGATTCAAATGAAAATCCAGTTGTAGAATTCTGCTGTTCTCGCAGTCGTAGTCGCATTCGCGATGACAGTCGCAGCGGCAACGGCAGTCGCAGTCACAGCCTCAGCCTCAGCCTGCCTCAGCCTCAGCCTCAGCCTGCCTCAGCCTCAGCCTGCCTCAGCCTCAGCCTCAGCCTGCTTCAGCCTCAGCCTCAGTCTGCCTTCAGCCTCGGCCTCAGCCTCAGCCTGCCTCAGCCTCAGCCTCAGCCTCAGCCTCAGCCTCAGCCTGCCTCAGCCTCAGCCTCAGCCTGCCTCAGCCTCAGCCTCAGCCTGCTTCAGCCTCAGCCTCAGTCTGCCTTCAGCCTCGGCCTCAGCCTCAGCCTGCCTCAGCCCCAGCCTGCCTCGACCGCAGCATCAGCCTGCCTCAGCATTCAAAATGTGGCCCAGGAATGGGAGTTCTGGGAAGTCGAAGAGCACGAAGTTGCCTACAGTTGGCTCCGGGCATTCAAAATGTGGCCCGGGAATGGAGTTCTGGGAACTCGAAGACCACGAAGTGGCCTACAGTTGGCTCCGGGCATTCAAAATGTGGCCCGGGAATGGAGTTCTGGGAATCGAAGAGCACGAAGTGGCCTACAGTTGGCTCCGGGCATTCAAAATGTGGCCCGGGAATGGAGTTCTGGGAAGTCGAAGAGCACGAAGTGGCCTACAGTTGGCTCCGGGCATTCAGAATGTGGCCCGGGAATGGAGTTCTGGGAGGTCGAAGAGCACGAAGTGTGTGACTGTTTGCTTAAAACGACTTCTGCGGCACCCTGTCCGGCACCCGCCCAGACCCCCCTGTGGAGTCATCTGCTGCTCTCTTTTAAGACTACTAGAAACCTATCAGTCTTCGCTGTTAGGTAAATTATCCCGGCAAAGCAACCTAACAGCGATGTGTAGAAGCATATATGAAAGCATTCCCCTTAAGATTCAGACGAAAATCCAGTTGTAGAATTCTGCTGTTCTCGCAGTCGTAGTCGCATTCGCGATGACAGTCGCAGCGGCAACGGCAGTCGCAGTCACAGCCTCAGCCTCAGCCTGCCTCAGCCTCAGCCTGCCTCAGCCTCAGCCTCAGCCTGCTTCAGCCTCAGCCTCAGCCTCAGCCTGCCTCAGCCTCAGCCTGCATCAGCCTCAGCCTCAGCCTCAGCCTGCCTCAGCATCAGCCTGCTTCAGCCTCAGCCTCAGCCTGCCTCAGCCTCAGCCTCAGTTTGCTTCAGCCTCAGCCTCAGTCTGCCTTCAGCCTCGGCCTCAGCCTCAGCCTGCCTCAGCCTCAGCCTGCCTCGGCCGCAGCATCAGCCTGCCTCAGCATTCAAAATGTGGCCCAGGAATGGAGTTCTGGGAACTAGAAGAACACGAAGTGGCCTACAGTTGGCTCCGGGCATTCAAAATCATGCCCAGGAATGGAGTTCTGGGAACTTGAAGAGCACGAAGTGGCCTACAGTTGGCTCCAGGCATACAAAATGTGGCCCGGGAATGGAGTTCTGGGGAATCGAAGAGCACGAAGTGGCCTACAGTTGGCTCCGGGCATTCAAAATATGGCCCGGGAATGGAGTTCTGGGGAATCGAAAAGCACAAAGTGGCTTACAGTGGGCTCCGGGCATTCAATATGTGGCCCGGGAATGGAGTTCTGGGGACTCGAAGAGCACGAAGTGGCCTTCAGTTGGCTCCGGGCATTCAAAATGTGGCCCGGGAATGGAGTTCTGGGAAGTCGAAGAGCACGAAGTGGCCTACAGTTGGCTCCGGGCATTCAGAATGTGGCCCGGGAATGGAGTTCTGGGAGGTCGAAGAGCACGAAGTGTGCGACTGTTGGCTTAAAACGACTTCTGCGGCACCCTGTCCGGCACCCGCCCAGACCCCCCTGTGGAGTCATCTGCTGCTCTCTTTTGACCCCACTAGAAACCTATCAGTCTTCGCTGTTAGGTAAAAATCCAGCGCCGCTACCGTTGGTAACCACCAGGTTTGTGCCAGGGGGTGCACGCACCCTCGCGCTGCGTCGGCTGGTGCCAGGAGGCAAATTGCTGCGAGCAGGAGCGGCATATAAACCGCCGAGTTCGTGTTATCTTAGATCGGCACAGCCAGCGGCGGCCACCCTGAGACTGGACTGCGCTGGGGTGGTCTGGCTCTGCTGGCTCCGGGCCTCCGCTGGCTCCGCGGCTGGCTCCCGCGGCAGTGCGGGCTCAGCGGCTTCTGCGGCTGCCGGCGCTGGCCCCGCCGGCGCTGGCGCTGGGCCGCTGTGGCTGCTGCCGCCACCTGCCCCTGTCTCGGGCGGCCGCTCGGGCCCTGTAGCGTCTGGCTGGGGCCAAGCTGTTGCGGCGCAGCCCTGGCAAAGCCACTCTGCCTGCCACTTTTAAGGCCCTCCTGCGACTCAGCTCGTCCTGGCGACACACTCGACCTGCCCTGGCTGGCGCGGCGGAGTTCGGGGCATCCCCCCACCAGTGGTTGCAGAGCGGGCGCGCCGCGCCATCCACCTGGCTGGGATCCCCGCCCAAATTCTGCAGGTGGGCGAGACCCCGGCGAAGGGTGCGGAAGCTGGCCAGGCAGGCCGCGTGGAAGTAATTAGTGTGGGACGTGGCCTGGGTGTCTGGCCATTGCGCCCACGAGTCGTCGAGCGTCTCCTGGCAAATCCAGCAGCGAGCTCTGGCGTCTGGCTCCTGCCCCTGCTGTCGCTGTGGTAGCGGCTGCTCGTCGGCTGGCTCGCCCCCGCTGGGCGATGGGCTGCTGGCGGCCGAAAGAGGCCCGAGAAGTCCCGCCACGCCCCTTGTGAGCCGGAAGCACCTGCAGGGATCGCGCCGAAAACGTTTTCGAAGTGGCTCAGCTGCGGTGGCGGTGGCGGTGGTAAGGTCGACCGCCGGCCCGTTCGCTGGCCCGCTCGCGATTCTGGCGTGGCGAACCGTTCTGGCGCTGACAGCATGTGCGGCGGCGTCTCCGCGAGCGCTGGCCTTTGGGCAGACTCCCCCGATCTGCGTTCAGGCGTGCCCGGCAGCTCGTCGGCCGGCCCCGGGGGGCTGGGTTGGCTGGATTCGCCGATCCGTTGACCGCGGTAGCCATGGCACGCCTCCCGCGGACTCCTCGCCGGTGCGCGCTGCTCCTGTCGTGGTGGTGGTGGTGCTGGTGGTGGCGGTGCCAGTGGTGGCGCTGGTACTGGAGGCGTTGCTGCCGGTCGCTGTCGCGGTGCTGCTGCTGGTCGCTGTCGTGGCGGTGGCGTTGGTGTTTCTGCTGGTCGCTGTCGCAGGGTGTCGTCGTTGTGGTTGCAATGCTGCTGCTGCTGCTGCTGCTGCTGCTGCTGGTGCTGGTGGTCCTGGTGGTGGTGGTGGTGGTGGTGGTGGTGGTGCTGCTGCTGCTGGTCGTTGTGGTGGTGGCGCTGCCGCTGGTCGCGGTGGCGACGCTGCCGCTGGTGATGGTTGTCGTGGTGGTGGTGGTGTTGCTGCTGATGTTGCTGCTTGTCGTCGTCGTGGTGGTGCTGCTGGTCGTAGTCATTGTGCTGCTGCTCGCAGCGCCGATGGCGGCGTGGTGCATCAACAGCGGGCTCACTGACAGGAGGACAATAGAACCCATCTCCTACAAGCACGGGTTCAGGTACAGGATGTTTCTCTCGGAGATCAGGCTGCTGTTTGCGATTGGCTGTGCGTCTCCACTTCGTGCGACCGCGTTGGGGGTCCTGCTTCTCGCAATGTGTATTCTGCTCCCTGAAGCCTTTCCAAACCGGAAGCGTACCACAATATTTGCATAGTGAAATCCCCTTCCGCCAATACTTTCATGCGTCCCTGCTCTATATTATATCTAAGTGCTCTGCTCTCAAGTTTAGCTCTTGGCCCCTAGGCAGCCTGTGTGTGAAGCCATTCATCTCGGCGAGCTTTCAGTCTCGCATCACGTCGCCGTTTTCGCATCAGCTTGCTCCAGAGCGTCCTGTTCCGAGCGATGTTTGCCCATTCTTCATGCCGCCTTTCGCGCGGAATGTCCGAATGTGTCATACTCTGGTTCTACCTTTTCCATGTTAGTGATCGGCTCCGAAGTCGTTTACCTCCAATATTTCTGGTCGTGGCAAATTCTTCGTCAAGATATATCCATATTGCTGCGATCAATCTGCTCCCCTGGTAATATCATCTGAGCGCGCAGAAATTGGAGGCTGCGCCAGTCTATGTATATTTTTATCGTGTCTAGATTAAGCGCCTTTCTCAAGTCTTGCCCTGTTTTCTTGTCGTCCGACATCGTGATCCTTCGTGGATGTAGCAAGCACAGCATACATTTATTTACGAACGCTTGGTATTTCTTGAGCTCGTACTTCGTAAAAGTCCGATCCTCACATCCAAACAATAAGCACGCCATCGCCGTCACCCGAAAAACATACCCACATGCTTTCGATCAAGCCTCAGGCGAGATACTTGTGAATATAACCGTCACCGCACCATGCCCGCCTTCTGCAATCTCTTCTCTGTGTCCGTAGATTTCTTATCGTCGTCGCTCCGTAGCCGAGCTCCTTGCAATCGAGCGGCAGCAGCGTACTCCTGCGATGCAGTTGGCCCAGCACCGAGCCGCTCGTACTTGTCGGGATGAACTGAATCCGACCATTCCCCCAGTACTTTCTCCAACGACTTCTCAACCCCCTCGCGTTGGGACCTCCGTGACAACGAATTAATATCACCAGCCAACGCAATTTCAAACAGCTTGACCAATGGCTTCTCTTCCAATGCTCTATCACGGACCGCTCCAGGACGACGTACCCTGGCCTATGTCGAACTCCGTCTGGGACAGGTCAACGCATCCGATGCCCTCTTATCCTTTGTCCGGAGCTTGGTTTTTGAAGTCGTGCACGGCTGAAGAATGGAAATGTTGAACGCCGCTGGCGCCCGCGGGCACCCTTCTTTGAAACCCCTGTCTCAACAAATCTGGCTCCGATAGGCGCTCCCTCATCTTTAGCTGGTAACTCGTGTCCTCATGCAATCCTCTCACTACGTTGTTCAGCGACTGCGGTATGCCCAGCCTCTCCTGATTTCTGGTAGACAGCTTTTCTCGCAACCCGCGCATGTGCTTTCGTGTTGTCCGCGCGCGTTGCAACCAAAGGTCGAAGTCTGGCATCTAGGAATAATTCGCGTCTTGAGCTGCCTCCAACAACAGTCGAACAACAGAAGCATGACCTGTACCGGTCGATGTCGTCCGACCTCGACCCCTTTCCTTTCCATAGCAAAACTCCTACAGCGGCCTTCGTGCTCTTCTCCCAGCTCCGATACTCAGTTCTCCAAAGACCCTGAACCAAATCAATGGCTTCATGAAACATCGCCTCGCCCGCAGCACGTATCATGGATATCGTCACCTCATCGCTCCCAGGCGCGGAATCCTTCATCTCCAAGATACAGTAGCGCACCTCATTCCTGCTCGGAAGGAGCTCCAACTCTTTATTCACAGGAGCTGCTGGAAGCCCTCTCTAATAATTCGCCCTCCACTTGCCCAGGCAATCCGCTGGTCTTCTTCAACTGTGCTATCATACTACCCGCTGACACCTGCTCTTGACGTCGTGCGATCGACCATGAAATTGGAACCCCAACTTCCTCAAATCATGATAAGCATCACCCCAGTCATTTGTAGCTGCTAATGACATGTATGCACTAATCGGTTTAGCCCATCCGTGGCGCTCGATATTTCAAACTTTTTTTGTCCCCCCAAACTGCTTATGTGCATTTCGAAAGCTCTGCTCGCCCAATAAATCCCCAGCTCTCTGCCACTGCTCCCATATGCGAGCACGTTCCTGTCTCAGGGCTATGATCTTCGGCATGTCCGCTTCCAAAAATGGGGTGCCAAGCTGATTCGCCGCTTTCCCACGTCCCGAGATATTCTCTGCAGCTTGTGCCGCAATGCCTGAGGCCCGCGTCCATGTCATGCTTGTTTGTAATATTGTTTCTTCTGTAGGTAGATCGTCTTCGCATAGGTTCTCAACCAAAAGAGGGTCGCGAACTGGTCGTAGTAATACTTCCGTGGCGGACTGAACGTCTGGCTCGTCTGGCTCCTCGTACCGTAGGTCCTCCTCGTGCTGCAGGTCCTCGAACGGGTCGGCATACTCTGAGTCCAGCGCCGGCGGGGGCAGACCAGGAGGCGGGCGAGAATGGGGCCTGTCAGTCAGGCGCATCCCGTCCAGCTGTGCGTGGCGACTGCGAGCGTCGCGGAGGCCGCGATCCGACAGGTGGCGACGTGAGCCCGGCCGCCTGCGCGCGGCCCCTGTTCGTCCCTGGGATCGACTGTCCGCGCGCAGTGGCTGGGACTTGCGCTCTCACTTGCGCCCTAACGCCTGGATGAGTCTGACCGCCATCGTCAACTAGAGCTTCCCACAACTTCAGTTCGCGTCTGGCTCCAGCATCTGCGTTCTCGTCGGCACGAGCATGGCCCGCATCTCCCGGGTGACCTTTGACACAGACCATGCATCAATCCTTTTGGGTTTCACTTTCCTGAAACAAGTTCGGCCCGTCGCAATCAACTTCTGGTTGTTTTTGCCCTCCAATTTCCAGCTGACATATTCGCTGCGTACTGCGAGTCATAATGCAGTGTAGTCACGTCCTCTGATGTCGTAGTATCCAGCACCCACCCGCGCGCCATAACCATCGCCGACAACTCTCCCGTGTTATGCGTGAGGCACTCTGCTCCCAGGAATATCGACCGTAACGCCTCATCCCTCAAAGTAACCACTGGTCCAACATGATCCATCCACTCTTTCGTCTCTGCCGTGGTAATTCGAATCCCCCATCCTGCCCCTTCTTGTGTGCCCGAGCCCTCCGTAAAGATGTGACAATGCTTGGTACCTACCTTCGGCTCAACTCTCAAAGGTCGTCGTCGGTCGATCGGGGTCAAGTTGTGTTCTTCGCGCAAGAATGTCGTCACTTTAGCTCGATATCGTTCTCGTAATTCTTCCGCTTGCGCCGATGGGCCTCGAAATTTGTAGATCGAAAGGGGAGGCGCAACTGCCTGTTCTCTAGCATTTCTCTGCCTGTGAATGCGAAATTGTCGTCTGGCTGCTCTGTTTGATTTGCCCCCTGCTTTCGGCAATGCTAGTCCGAACTGTTTGGAAAGATGATCCGATATACCCAATGCATGAACCGAAATACCTAATACTTGCTGGTGTACCTCACTGTCCATAACCTACCTGTCCAAGTCATACCACTGCCCATTTCTATGCTTCCATGTCCATCTCGAGGTAATAGTGAATACGGCTGGTACACATCACATTCGTGCTCGTCAACCATTTCAAAAAAGCCTTTCCCCCATCCGCCGTGCTCCTCTTCATCAGTTGTTCTCCCGGCTGTATGTCATCTGCCGCCGTGTCCCTCCCCGCGTGTCCGGTCCAGTCGCCACCTATGAGTCTTGGCCCTGATGTTTTTCCTGACATCTATGTTTGACATCCAATATCCCATCATAGATCTGACTTCTAAAACCTGCAGTGCCCCTGGTGTGATTTACATTCTGACCATCCAAACAGAAAGGACACCCTCCAACAACATAGGTATAGCCACACACCTTTCACTCCACACGACCGTGAGTGCGCCGTCATCCTGCAATACCTTTGCCACGCCATCGTCGCCGCCGTCCTGGCACAGAAACCACAATCTGCAATCATGACCAAGGTGGAATCTTCCATTCTGACCATCGTGGAGATGTCTCCGTTCTTCTCATACGTTCCAGTGTGGAGCTCCGAGGGGAAGCAAGCGTCTACCTTGTGCTGACGCTGCTGCAACAAAAAGGTCTGGAACTTGTCGCTGTTGCCATGCCGAGACCAGCCCAATCCACCAGCTTTCGTGGTGGCAGGCCTCACGCGCTGATCTATAGGCTGTCGTGATCGGCGATGTGCATGTCGAATTCTGAGTTGTCGCCGCCCTGCTCTTTAAGACGTCGTGGGCGTCTCCGTGATCGCAGGCTGCTTATCTTAGATATTTGCATCATTCTCAACGGTGTCATAATACCCAAGAGACTTGGACTGCACCTCCTCCCTGCCGCCGCGATGCAGAACAGGGAGCCGCCTTGCCTTCGAAATCGAAGTCATCGTCACAACTGCTGGAGGGATTTAGTCAGCTTTCCGACGTGCAACATGAGCACAAGAACATGCGGCTTCTCGCCCGCCCCGTAAGAGGCCCCCTCCGCGGACGAGTGGAACTCGTTAATGTACCTGTGGGCCTGGGGCCCCCGCTCCTCCGCGCTCGCGAAGAAGATGCGCGCTGCGCTGGGCGCGTTGCCCGCGAGGCACGCTGGTCTGGGCGGAGCCCCTGCCGACGCCCGTGGCGCCAGCAGGAGCAGCATCCGCAGCGCCGCCCGCAGCGGCAGTGCCATGCTTCTAGGCGTGCTCCTGCTTCGCCCGCTCGCGGAATGCCGCGAGCTCCTCCTTGTGCTTCTGAATCTCCTCTGGGGAGGCGTTGGCCGCAGGGGCAGGCGGGCCCTTCAGTGCCCAGGCCGCCGCTGCTGTGGCGTCTGCGTTGTTAGCCTCCGCCCCTGCCGCTGCCGCGCCCTCCCTGTCGACCTTGCGCTTCTTCTGGGGCGCGGGGATGCGCGTGCGCACCTGCTCCGCGTGCTCCAGCGACATCTTCTGGTGGGCCTCCGCCTGGGCGTGGAGCTTGGCGTCGGTCTCGCGGTGCCGCTGGGCCGCCTCAGCGGCCGCCTTCTCCATGGCCTCCCGCTCGAGCTGGCGCGCTGCCAGGGCTTCTCGGCCCTGCCTCTGCGCCTCGCGGACCTGGTCCCTGAACCCTTGGATCTCGTCTTTGATGGGGCCGTCCTCGTACTCTTCGAGGTCTCCCTGCAGGACCTCCGCGCGCTCGAAGTCGAGCACAGTCCCCCCTTGACTGTCCCCCCCCCCGTCCTTGTCATCGTAGTAGCGCTACTTGGCCTCCTCCAGCTCCTTGGGGACCGCCAGCGCCTGCTCCAGCACCTCCTCATAGTACTGCTCTGCCGCGGCCCTGACAGCCTCCGCCTCGTGCAGGGCGCTGTGGGCCTGGTCGAGGATCTCCTGCTGGTGCGCGTGGCGCCCCTGGGCTGACTGCAGGCGCTGCCGGGCAGACGTGGGCGGCGGGTGCGGCGCGGCCTCCTCCTCCTGCGTGGCCTGCTTGGCGAGCTCGGCGATCTTGTCCCCGTAGCTGGCGTTCTTGGTCAGGAACTCCAGGCAGGCCTTCGTGGTGAAGCCCCACTTCGCCTCGCGCGGCGTGGGCCCACTCCTCCAAGGCGGCGTCGACGCGGGTTGCTGCCGAGCACCTGGCTGCGTGTGGCTGTGCCCCAGCCATTCCCAGCAGCGGCGCCCGCCCCGCGCCCGCCTGAGCTTGTCCTCGCACGTCCAGCCCCTGCAGCTGCCGCAGGCCACGTACTGCCTACTCTTCTGGCCATTGCGTCCCATCGAATGTGCGAGGGGGGGCGCTGAATGCGGCTCTGCGCGCTGGCGCAGGCTTCTATCCTGGGGGCGGGCCAGGAGGAGAAACGGAAGCTGACCGCGGACTAGCGGTATCCACTTTGTTCCCAGGGGAAACATGCGCCTTGGGCCAAAGTATCTACGGAGGAGGACGAGCAGCAGGCAGGGGCGAGGAGGGGGAGGAGCCCCCCTGGGGCCCGCCTGCTTCCCGGGGTCTGGCAAGCCGGCCCTTCAGCCAGCCAGGCCGATAGCCCGCGCGACTGCCTCGTCGCCTGCCGGGGGCCAGCCTGTCGGCCCGTCAGCCCCCGCCTTCCTCCCTCCTCTCTCTCCTTCTTCCCGTCCAGCCTGCTTGCCTGCCTGCCTCCCTCCTCCTCCTCCTCCACCTCCTCGTCCTCCTCCTCGTCCTCCTCCTCATCCTCATCTTCATCCTCGTCCTGATCCTCCTCCTTCCGCCTCCTCCCCTCCTTCTTCTCCTCCTCCTCCTCCTCCTCCTCCTCCTTCCCCTCTGGCTCTTCCGCGTTGCAGCGCAGGCGTTGTCTGGCCGTGGCTGGGGGCCCTGCGAGTGTTGAGGCGCTTTTGAAGCCAGGGGCCCAGTGTGACCCGTCGCCCATGCTCCAGGCCCGCGCCCTAGCTGTTGAGCAGCTCGGGCGGGGTAGCCAAGGGGGCGGGGGGGCTGCTGGGGGTGCTGCTGCTGTCGACGGGGCGGTGGGGAGTGGGCCCCGCTTCGAATGTGACGGCCGCGAGGTCCAGCGTTCTTTGTGTTCGGTGTGGGGCTCGCGTGGCCATCGGTCCCCCCAAGACCGATGCCCTTGGGGTAGTCTAGCCCGCGCCTCCCGAACCCCGCCCGCCGTAGAGCCGGGGACTGGCTGGTCGACGAGCGGCGCCCGGCCATTGGGGCTGGGCGCCCAAGCCCCGCAAGGCGGGAATGCCCTGCTCCAGTATTCTAGCTGAGATAGCGTTGGGTTCCGGCTTCGCTGCCCGTATCATGCCGACGAGCACCGGAGCCACCAGCAGCTCCCGTCTCACACGCGCTGCCCATGTTTATCACACGCACATTCGCTGTATCTGAGGACTTCCCCGCGCTTCCCATCGGGTTCCAACGTCGCCCTCAACGTCCTTCTGGGCAGCCCCAGAGCCCATTGGGACAGCCAGCCTGCCGCGCGCGCGCCGGTGCCAGCGCTGCAGCTGGCGACGTTTGGCTTGGGCGTGCCAGACCTCCGACCCCAACGTTGTGGCTGGAGACGGCGGGCTCCAGTTCACCTCCCATGTCTCCTTAAGCGTGGCCTCCCACTTCGCGCTGAGCAGCATCGCCAGTGCCTGCTGCTGCGGCTTGCCCTTCTCGCGCACGCAGATCCTGGCGCAGTGGTCCTGACGCTCCGTTATTGTATATAGCTCACGAGATTCCCGCGCGTTCGAATCCCAGCGCTGTGATTCACGAAGTCGGGCCCCCACTTCACCTCCCACGGGGCCGCTGGGCAAAGACGCTGTCAACTGCCATTGGTCGTCATCCTGCACGCGGTGACCACCGCGTTATAGCTAATGTAATTGGGTCCCAGTGTCGATTGCCGCATCCCGCAGACAAGTGCCAGAGCTCGCTGCATCTGATTGCTGTTTCGCCTTCCACTTCTCGCTGAGCAGCGCCGACGCCAGCTACCACTACGCGGTTTCCCCGCTCGCCGTGAATGCCGCATGTCGTGCAGCAGCAACAAGGCCCGCGTCCCCTGCTGGTTCCTCTGACCCACCCTGGCCCTGCAGCGCTCTAGGAGATGGCGTCGGGCACCACATTCTCCTGCAACGCCTCGCCGAGCAGCACCACAGGTGTTACGTGGCACTGTTTCTGGCGCGACTCATGGCGAAGCCTTTGTGCACTTGTGTTGGAATGGCTGGCGCAAGCCATGGCGCAAGCTGAAACGCAACTCACGGCGCAAATCAACGTCGTCCCTCCCTCTTGCTCCTCTAATCCTTCCCTTCCTCCGATCCCTTCGTCCTCTCTTTTTGTCTTTTCCCTTTCGTTTCCCTGTTTCAGGGCCTCTCCGATTACGCGTGGCCAGGACGGAATTAACGCCCCAAAGGGGGGTACGATCGAAGACGAAGAGGGCGGGTGCCCAGGGTTTGGGATATACACAGTGAATGACACGCGGGCCGGTAGGAGCGAACAGTTTTGGAATGATTGAATGTTAATTTCTAAACAATTATTATTGTTGGGCCCCTTAGAGGCGCTCTGGCGCTCTCGCCGAGGCGCCGGCTGCATTTTCATAAAAGATTAGGCTCGCGCTCGAGCGGCTTGGGGGGCCGCCAAAACCGGCCCCCCAACAGCAACAACGCTCCTGCTCGAGATTTTTCTTTTTTTGCTTAGGGCTGGTGTTCTTGCTCGCCGCCGAAAACCGCCGTCCTGACAAAACCAGCGCTCCCGCTCGAGACTGCCTTTCGTTTTACCTTGGAGTGGCGCGCTAGTCTTTCTCTCATCGGCGCCGCCCCCAGCAGAAGCAACGCCCCCGCTCGAGGCTTCCTCACTTTTTACTCAAGGCGGTGCTCTCCATCGCCGCCGAAAACCGCCGGCCCTACAAACACAGCGCTCCTGCCCGAGACTTGCTTCCGTTTTACGTTGGACTGGCGCCCAACTCTCTTTTGAATTGGCGCCGCTCCCAGCAAAAACAACGCTCCCGCTCGAGGCTTCCTCCCTCTTTCCTGAAGACGGTGCCCTTTCTCGCCGCCGACAACCCGCGACCCGACAATCGACGCTCGCACTCTGTTTTTTGATAGGGAAAGTCTTCCTGCTCAAACTGGTCCCCTGGCCCCCGGGTTACAACAACAACGGCTCCCGCTTGAGACTTCCTTCCAATTAAGCCAGGACCCCCGCTCCCGCCCGAGACTTCCTCGCATTTTATTCAGGAGTCGCGCTCTCGCTTGTGACTTCCTCTCAATTTATTCAGGAATCGCTCCCCTGGCGCTCTGGAGTCGCGCTCTCGCTGGAGACTTGCTTGCAACTTACTGAAGGATGGCCTTGCGTTGGAATTTTCTTGCAATTTGCCCAAGCGCCGCGCTCCCGACACCCAGGCACCCAGGAGTCGCGCCCGTTGTGGCCCCATGTGCATGCCCTTCGTGGCCCCGCTGTCGCCATTTGTGTCCCCCCTCACTGTCCTACGTGGCCCAGTTGCTGCCCTCAGTGGCCCCATAATTGCCTGCTGTGGCCCCGCATTATCTGCACTTCGTGGCCCCCGCTCGTTCGCGCTCTTCGTGGCCCCATACGCATTCCCTTCGTGTCCCCGCTGTCGCCCTTCGTGGCCTACTTCGTGCCCATCGTGGCCCTGCTGTCGATCTCTCTCGCTGTCGCTTTCGCTCGTCGTCGCCGTCGTCGTCGTCGCCGTCGTCGTCGTGGTCGGTCCCGTGTCCGTCCCTCTTGGGGTCGGGTCGACGGTCCGCGGCGGCCCCGCCGATCAGCGCTGCCGCTGGCCAGGCCGACGGTCCGCGGCCGCCCCGCCTCTTGCCGGGGCCTGGCCTGCAGGGAAGAAATGTATACCCCCCAAAAGGGGTTAAATCGAAGACGAACAGGGCGGGTATCGAGGGTTTGGGAAATACGCGTGTTTGGACACTCGAGCATATAAGGGCGAACGATCTTATTATTATTATTATTATTATTGTTGTTGTTGTTGTTGTTGTTGTTGTTGTCGTTGTCGTTGTCGTTGTCGTTGTCGTTGTCGTTGTTGTTGTTGAACACTATTACTTCTAAAGAATTATTATTGTTGGACCCCCTGGTGCACGCCCCCCGCCCAAAACCTAGGCCGCAGCTACATTTTCATCATTTTTCTGCGAAAGCTTCAGAAAAGTGGATTACCCCCGGATCCGGTTTTTTGTTGACGCTCGTTTTCCCTTGCAAAAAACAATAGAAAATGAAAATTCTTGTTCTTAGTTGATCAAATTTCAAGAATCCCTTGCAAAAAATAAGGTAAAGTGGACATTCGCGCTCGCAAGACGAAATCCTTCCAAAACCTTAGGTTTCGTAGCGATTTTAACATAAAAACATCAAAAACCCAATGGTTTTTTTAAGAAAAAATTGTCAAAATGTCCTTCCGCGCGCTCTTGCGGATTCATAGGAAACACACCACTTTTTAAACATTTCTGTCAAAAGGGTCTTTGCGTGCTACTTCTTCAGGTGCTTTGAACTTCTCCAACAACGGTTGCGCGCCTGCGAGGGCCACCATCCCTTGCAAAAAATGAGACGAAGTGCACATGCGCGCGGCCGCCGCGCGCGCATGTCGAAATCTCTGTGGGTGTGTACCCCACGCCAGTGTAGTAGCCAGGGTCGTCCGCACGCCACGAAGTGAAGTGTCCCAACGTCATAGGGCGGGAAGCTGGGTGTGGGTGGTCTCGAAGAGTCGTTTGGATATTTGGTAGAGCTTGAACGGCCCCCCCACGAAGTGGGGGTATTGGCTGGTGTCGCAAGAAAACCCTGGCACTGGGGAGAACACTGAGCGTTCGGGTAAAATGATTGTTGTTGTTGTTGTTGTTGTTGTTGTTGTTGTTGTTGTTGTTGTTGTTGTTGTTGTTGTTGTTGAATAATCGTTTCTCAAGAATAATCATTGCTAATCTCCAGAAGCGGTTCCGCGCGCTCTCGCCTCGACGCCGATTACATTTTCGCTGAAAAGGAGGCTTCCGCTCGAGCGTTGGCTTGAGCGTAAATGTGGGCCCTTGGAGACCCAGCTGCGACAACAACGGCTCCCGGCCGATACTTCCTCACAGTTCATCCCGAGACACCCTGGCCAGAGAGGCCCCCGAACTCAGGAGCGGCGCTCTCGCTGGAGAGCTCCTCCCAATTTAACTAAGTTGGCGGAGGCCCAGCAATGACGACAAGGGCTCCTGCTCGCTACTTCCGCACGATTTACTCCGAGAGCCCCTGGCCAAGAGGGCCCCCGAACTCAGGAATTGCGCACTCGCTCGAGACTTTCCCGTAATTCAGGCAAATTGGTGGAGGCCTGGACACGGGGACAAGGGCTCCCGTTCGATATTTCTCCATAGGTATTCTGGGAGCCCTTGACCAGAGATGCCCCCGAACCCAGGAACGGCGCTCTCGCTCGAGACTTCTTCGCACTTCAGTCAGTGGCCGACAAGGAAGATATTCCCCCCGAAAGGGGGTGCAATCGAAGACGAAATGGGCGGGTATCGAGGTTTGGGGTATACGGAATGCAAGACACGTGTGCCAGTAGAGGGAGAGCAGTTTCAAACATTCTCATTGATGTTGTTGTTGTTGTTGCTGTTGTTGCTGTTGAATAACATTTTTTAGTAATAATTCTTGTTGATCTCCGGAAGCGGTTCCGCGCGTTCTCGCCGCGACGCTGGCTTCATTTTCTTTGGCAACGAGGCTCTCGCTCGAGCCTTGGCTTGAGCCCAAATGTGGGCATTTGGAGGCCCGGCTGCGCAATTCAATGAAGTTGGCGGAGGCCCAGCCACGAAGACAAGGGCTCCTGCTCGTTACTTCCGCACGATTTATTTCGAGAGTCCTTGGCCAAGAAGGCCCCCGAACTCAGGAACGGCGTTCTCGCTCGAGACGTTCCCGTAATTCAGGCAAGTTGGTGGAGGCCTGGACACGGGGACAAGGGCTCCCGTTCGACATTTCTCCATAGGTATTCCGAGAGCCCCTGGCCAGAGAGGCCCCCGAACTCAGGAACGGCGCTCTCGCTCGAGAGTTCTTCGCACTTCAGTCAGTGGCCGACAAGGAAGATATTCCCTCCGAAAGGGGGTGCAATCGAAGACGAAGTGGGCGGGTATCAAGGGTTGGGGTATACGGAATGTAGGACACGCGTGCCAGTAAAAGCGAACAGTTTAAAAATGATTGTTGTTGTTGTTGTTGTTGTTGTTGTTGTTGCTCTTGTTGTTGTCGCCGTCGCTGTGGTCTCCAGCAGGAGCGGGAAGAGGAGGAGGAGAAACAAAATCATGAGGAGAGAGAGGGGAGGCACAGGAATAGCTAGAACAAGAGGGCTGACACATATCCGTGCTCAGAGAAATGGATGGTCCCGCGCACACCTTGGGGAGACGCGGAAGAGTTTTCGGCTGGTGTAGCGACCATGTGTGTTTGTATCATTTTTTTTTCCGGCGATCGCGTACTCCATGGCAAGCGCTACCGAAAGATCAGCTTGCCGTGCGACGACGTGTCCTCGATGGGGGCAAGTTCTGTCCCCTACCACGGTGCCGGGTGCCTTTCCTCTGCGTCATGTGCGCTCCCTGCTTCTTCCGTGGCCAGTCCCGCAGAAAGGCTTCCACAGGCCGTTTTGGCTTCTTCAGCCGGTGGGGGGTCTCCGTAGGGCCTGGCGGCGGTCACTCTCCAGCGGGCGAAGAACGGCATCGAACAGACTTCTCCGTCACCCGGGGGCGCCTGTCCCAACCCCCTGGGACAGGCGCCCCCCACGGCGAAGAAGTTCACTCTACAGGCTTCGACGCTCTCCCACAACACCGGAGGCAGGAATTCTAGAGCCTGCAGTGCAGAACCAGAGGACCGCGCACGAGCAGCCACGCTGCGGGCGAGGAAAGAAGATGCAGAAACCAAAGTTCCCCCGGATCTCTACGGGAAACGCACCGCTCTTCGCCCGCTCAGTTCTCGGGAGCCCTGGCAGCGCGTCGGCCGCGCCGCCGCGCAGGAGCGGCCCTTGCGCGGGGGCGACCTCCGGTGCGCGGCCTTCCCCTGGGCGGCGCGGGGCGGCCGGCGCCCCGGCGCGCAGGTCGCACTGGCGCGCACCGCGCGCCGCAGTCGGCAGGCCGGGCGCCGGGGGTCGCCCTCGTCCAGGGGTGGCTCCTGTCGGAGGCGGCGACGGGGGCGAACACACCCAGCATTCGTTCGCAAACCAGGGGGGCCTGGTATACCCTCTCAATTCCGTCTTCAGCGTCGATTAGCGTCTGGGAGTGGATGAGATAGCGCCGATTTAGCGTCGGTTAGCGTCGATCAGCGTCGATTTAGCGTCGATTAGCGTCGACTTAGCGTCGACTACCGTCGATTCGCAAGAGCCGACAAGATGGTACGGGAGGCTCCCATGAGTTGCCACCGCAGAAATTTAGAAGAGACGTCAGCCTGCATGGGCTCGAGGTCCCGCTCAAGAGGATCAGGAGGCTGGACTGGACCCATGCGCGTGTTCCTGGGGCCTCTTTTTGCGTGGGGTGTTCGTGAATGTGGACCTGGACAGCTGTCTGAGCAAACGCTCTGAGTGTAGTTCATGGTCTTAGCCTCGAATTTTCTTGACTCTAAGCAGGGGTGCAGCCCAGGGGCGGACATCAGGCGTATTCGCCCGGGAGCCTTGCCGAAGGCATGAACCGTCGGCGCCCCCTGACACCCGTGCTGCTGCCCCCTGGGCTATTCGCCCCCATCGTCGCCCCCGATCTTGCGTGAAGCCGAACGTGCTCGTGGGCGAAGGTCGGCGGCGAGCGAGGGGGGAAGTGAGAAGGAGGAGGCCTTTTCAGAAGGCGGCGGGGCTTCTCAGAAGCCCTCGCGCCTTCTGAGAGGGTCCCTGTGCCTTCGGGGCAGGCTTCGAAAACTTCTCAGAAGGCCGGGGGGTCTTCCGAGCTTTCTGAGAAGGCCCGCCCCTTCTCTCTTCCCCCCTCCTGGCTCGCCGCCGAGAAGGCCCCGAGACGCCGCGGCCCGCCACCGATCGGCCGCCGGGAGGCCCGGGGTGTGGGGGGCGGTTGGGCGGGTGGGGCTGCCCGGTGGCGCGCGCACCGGGCCCCCCCGCTGAGCGGACAAGGGTCCTCTCCTCCTACTCCCCCTCCCCCCCCCCCTCCTCCTCCTCCTCCTCCTCCTCCTCCTTCTTCCCTGCTCCTGCTTCTTGGAAGTGTCCGGCCCTTGTCTTGGAGGCTTCCTTGAGCAGTGCCGCGGAAGGCAGGAGGGCTTCCAGCGGCGGAGTGCTGTCTCAGGGGGACTTGCCATCCCTCGCCATGCCACGTGGAGCGTGGCGCTAGCTTGTGCATGGTAGTTGTGGGAAGGCCGTTGTGGTGTTTTGTTGGGAGGTCGTTTTCGGTGTCGTTGCTATTCTCGCTGTCTCTTCCAACATGGCCGTGATCCTTGACGCGTTCTCGGGTAAGTTGCTCTTTGTACACCTTGTCGTGTGTTGTCCTTGCGGCCACTGCGGGGCTACCTCATACCCTCCTTTACTGCACGCGGTTGCATTTTCAGACGTAATCGAATACATGGTCCTTGCTGCCACAGTGTCGATGCAACGTGTCAGCGAGCAAACAGTAACCACGCACATCGACGTGGAAGGGGAGCATGAAAGAATTTGGCGCCTCGCCAGGGTAAGGGTCAGGGCTACGCGGCTTTGCGTCCTAGCATGTGTCTGAGATGGCTGATGCTTGTGTTACTTGCTGACGGCGGCCATCCTGCTGATCTTGCTGGCGGGGGCGCGTTGGTTGTCGACACTGGCGGGGGTGTTTTCGGACCTGGGGCAAGAGTGTCGGAGAGTTTGCAGCACATTCCCATTAGTGGGCGTCAAAATTACCCTGACTGCCGCATGACGATTTGTGCCCTTGATTTGACGGTGCCTTCTTTCCTTGCTGCGCTGCCGTTCAGGTCAGTTTCCCGGTTAGTTTACATGTTTTGATTTCAGCAGGCCACAGTTAGTGTAATTCTAGGGATTGCCTCGGCAGTGTGAGTTTCCAGGTTGATGGCACGAATTTGTCCGTTTTCAAGCCAGAAGTCTGTCGAGTAGACAATCCAGATGATTCCCGTGGTTGGTTGGGAAGCGTAGAGAGCGTTCAGCACATTCTAGTGCGATTGCTGGAAGACGAATATCAGCCAGCGTTGACTCCAAATAGACGACTCAAATCAAGACATCCGAGGAATCAAGCCTGCTTGGAATCCGCAACTCAGCAAGCATGCAAGCGTGCGAGCAAGCGCGCAAGCAAGCAAGCGCGCAAGCATGCATGCATGCATGCATGCATGCAAGCAAGCAAGCAAGCAAGCAAGCAAACAAGCACGCAAGCAAGCAAGCAAGCAAGCGTGCAAACGCGCAAGCGCGCAAGCAAGCAAGCAAGCAGGCATAGGCATAGGCGTAGGCATAGGAGTTAGGGGGGAGGCATAGGCATAGGCATAGCCATAGGAATTAGGGGGGGCATAGGAATTGGGGGGGGGGGGGCAACAGACCAATTAGTGGTGTTTGAGCTGGGACTCCTATAGGGCACGCCTATTTGCAGGAATTCATTGCCGTCTTGCAAATCAAGAAGCAAGGGGTCCGCGTTTGGTTTCGCGTATTTCTGTTCTGGGTGGGACTGAGGCCCTGAGTGTGCCTCCTTGTTGGTTATTGGGAATTTTTGTGAAGCGTAGGCCGTTTTGGGCGCGATCCCGTATACGTACCACTGAAGCCTGAGTTGGGGATAGACATGCGTGATGGGGTGGGTCACAGGACATCCTTGGCCGAGCCCACTATGGGAGCTCTTCCCGCTGGCATCTCAACTTTAACTCCATATGAGTACTGGCAGCCTACATTGATGGCAAGCCTGTCTGGGTGCCGATCCAGCTTGGAAGCACGCTCCATCGTCGTTTTGATTGGGCCTGTCGGTGCTCACTGCGCGAACGTGTCCCACAGGACTGTTTCGTGAGGCTCCTTCGAGGTGGGGAAAGCTTGAGGGGGTATACCATTATGGGAGCTAGCTCATTTTGCGATCGCGTCCGGCTGCGGCATTTGTTAGGGCTCCCCCAGGGGTAGGGCGATTCCTACGGGGTAGCCCGCTTGTAGTTACGAGACCAGTTTGGCGAGGGGGCCTTGGGCGAAGCTCTCTGAGGGTCGTGGAGTGCATGACGGTCAGTCCGCTCAGGATGCAGGAAGGAATGTGGCGCATGAGGAGGCGAGAGGCGTAGAAGAAACTGCTTGGTCGGCCATCCGCTGTTGACAAAGCACGGGGCCAACACTTTCGTGCGCGGGGGTCCCCAGTGGCCCGGCCGCGCCAGAAGCCTGTTTATGGTTGGCATTGTTCAGGAGGGGAAAAAACACACAGACACAATTAATCGTCGATTCCCCAGAAAATATGGGAAAATATGGGAAGTGGGGGGAAGACAGAAACCCAGAACATATGGGAAAATATGGGGAGACTGGTTATTCGTGTGTATTTATTTGTGTGTCCCGGGGCCCCTTCAATTGTGGCCCCGCCGGCCTGCACTCGCTGATTACACCACCTTGAGGACTGCGTGCGCTGAAGAAGTCTGGCAGGGGGATCGTCTGCACAGGAGGGGCCCTCGCGGGGGGATCGCCTCACAGGGAGAGTCTGCTTTTCGGAGGCCGACGCTGCACGCGATCTTTCCAGCGCAAACCGTTCAGGCTTCGAGGCAGTGGCGTGGCGCCAATCGCGAGCAGCTGTCTTGTGCCATCTGTCTCAACTGCAGGTGGAGCGGGCCCCAGAAAATTCAAGTCGCACAAATTTCTTGACACCAACATGCGAAGCAAATTCGATTGTGAAGGATGGAAGGTGCTTGCACTTGATCTTGCAGAGGCGCGGCAGAGAAACCTGGGATGCAGGACCAAATTCGTCCTGCCATTGTCCAGCCCCGAGCTGGGCCATACGTTCGAATACTGCGAATCATGCACTTAATATTCTAGCCCGAAGCCTGGAAGGGAAAGCAGCGGCCGAAGGCGGCCCGAGGGCAACCTGACGTCGCGGGTTTTGATTGGCCCCCTCCTCTTTCTCTTCCATTCTCTCCATTTCCTCTGGCCTCCACCCTCTCCCTTTCCTTCCCTTGCCTTCCTTTTTCCTCGCCCTTCTCCCTCCCTCCTCTTGCCTCCCCTCCCCTCCCTTGCCCTTCAGCCTCCCTGCTCCTTTCCCGTGCCTCCCTCCTCCCTCCCTCCGTCCCCAGCTTCTTTTGATGACGCAGAGGGGAGGCGCTGTATTCGGCTCTGTGCCATCGAGTCTGCATTCGCGCTGCCGCAGTGGGTTCAGCTTGGGCGGTGGCCCTGAGCGGTACGCCGTCATGTCCTCAGTTAGCCGATCACAGTGATTCTGGATCGCATGATCATGATCACAGTGATCGGTTCGCGATGGCTGCAACGAGCCAGGCGAGCGGCGGCTAGTTTATACATGCCATATGATTACGTCGTCTGATGGCGTGATCGGCCCAGCGATCCTTCTCCCCTCTTCCTTCTTCTACGTCTCCTCTCCTATCCCTTCATTCGGCTGTGAAGCCGACCAAGAGTATGGTTGGTTCGCGCCGCGTCGACTTGGCGGCAACGCCGGCGCTGGCGTTCAAGGTAGAATGTCACTGGCGGCCTGTACCAGGCTGATAAAGAACGATGTCTGCTGTTAGATCGCTGAGATCAAACAAGGTTGGACGATCTGCGCGGTGTCAGAAGCCAACGTGCCCGTTGTCACAATGCATAGAAATCCGCCGTTCGAGAAGCCAAGGCAGTGGCCTCGTGCAGGGTGTTCTGCGCGTGTACTGGTCTGGACGGCTCATGCAGATACTGCTGCAAGGTCTGTGGCCTGGAGCGTTTGCTGGCGTTCCTCTCTTCCCATGCATGGTCCATGGTTGACACAAATATGCAATTTGCTTGGCGAGTAACGTCTTCTGTTGCTGGTTCAGACGGCCTCTAGAACGCTTCGTTTTGGAACCCCTTTGAGAATATGATTGAAGCGCCTGCTCTGCTGCGCCTGCTTTGCTGCTCGTGCTCAGCTGCGCGCGCCTTGGAGGCGTCTGCGCACATGCCTCGGGAGGAGCTCTCATCCCCACGATCGAGTGTGCCAGAGATTGGCCGGCTGTTTTGGCGTGGGCCGCGCTTCTGAGGAGCAGGAGAAGGCTTAAGAGGAGGAGCAGCAGGAGGAGGAGGAGGAGGGGGAGGAGGAGGAGGAGGAGGAGGGCTCGAGGAGGAGAGGGAAGAAGAGTGAGACAAATATGGGGTTCTTTTCGGGGTGTTTGGCGCATCTTTAGGTCAGGCTGCGACTCTATCATTTCGCCATTGCCCAGCTTGCTGGCAAGATGTGCCCCCGACGTCCCAGTCCACAACCTGCTTGTGCCTGCCCGAGCCAGGAGGCAAACGTACAAGCACCCGTGCAGATTCCACCGTCTTTGTCCTCCTCCTTCCAACGCGTGTGCCCCTGAGAAGAGCCTTCGCTGCGTTTCGGTTTGGGGCCCTTGTCGGTCCCCCTCGTCGCGGTACGACTGTCTGGGAGTTAGCGCTTGTCTCGAAGCCACGTCCACAGCAAGAAGCTCTCAAGAAGAGGGAATGACATGGTGAGTAGTAGGGGTTTCTGCTGAGCGGCTGCTGCTGCGGCAGCGTCGCTGCCGCGAGTTTCGCCTCGGCTGTTCGATTTGCTTCTGCACCCGTCTACTGCTGGGTATGCCGTTTTCAGCTATGTCTCGTACTTGTGTCTTCGCGTGTGTGATGTATCCAATGCTTGGGCATGCTTGCCCTGGTCGCAAGCAGTCGCCAGAGAGTTTCTTATGCGATCCATGCAGGAGCACGCGGAGGAGGAGGAGTGGATAATGCGTCTCCAGCCTCGAAGTCCTCTCATCCAGCTGTCTGCGGCAAGTCACGCCACCGTTTCAGCCCAGCACCTCGGGTGGCGACTGTCCGGGGGGCGCCCAGAAGGCCATAACGCGTAACACCTCGTGTATTGAGGCGTGAGGTAACCGTAGCACGTGATACATTTTTACGCGTTGTGTCGAGATTTTCTTCGCGTCCTCGTCATATTCCTCCCTTTCTTCAGTCCTTTCTTTGGCTCGTGTGAGGCGGTCTTGGAGGTCCATTGGGCCACTGGGCCGTCTTGGGGACATCTTCGGCCGTCTTGGGGCCCACCTCCGTAGCCATTTTGGCTCAAGATGTCCTACACAGGGGGCCGTCGCCCCTTGGGGGCGAAGGGATACCGCCATTCCGCGGCAGCCAGAGCGAGCTCTCGCTGGGAAGCGGGGCGGCGGACAGCGATGGCTCCTCTTGCTGGCGGCGGTGGCGTTGGCGATTTTGGCGGCGGGGGCGGCGGCGGAGCACGAAGTCCGTGGCGTCGGGCACCGTGGGTCCAGTCATCGTGGTCTACCGCCGAGAGCAGACCAGTCAACCGCCCCAGCTGGGGGCGAGGCGGAGCAGGCAGTGGGGTCAAAGCGTTATGCCAAGGATTGCGGCAAGTGGCTGTGGTCTGGCAGGCTGGCGGATGTGGGCTACCAATGCAAGTGCGGCGGGACCAAACGGGGTGAAGCAGCGCCGCGACATGGTCAGTACCGCGCGTACGCAGGCGACTGCACCAGCAGCTACAAGGACGAGAACGCACCCCACCTGCAGTACCTGGAGATGGCCGCAAAGCAGTGCGTTGGCGCAGACAAAAAAACGAACCGAGGCGGTGCTCAACAGCTTGGCGCCGAAGCCAGACACCTCGCAGCACACACCACAGACAGGCACTCGAGCGGCACTTCGGGCAGCAGGGGATGCAGCACAGAAGGCGACCAAGGCGCAGCAGAAGGCCTACAGGCGTCGAGAACAGCCCACATCGGCCTTGGAGCAGGCGGAGAAGGATTTCCTGGAGCGTTCCGCCGAGGTGGCAACAGCGGAGGACCGAGTCATGGGGGAGCTGGGGGGGTTGCGTCGTGCGTTTTGCTGACAGTGTGGCCTCGAGTCAGAGCGCAGGGGGACCGCGCGCCCCGCCGCTGGAAGTTTCTCCATCGGCCAACTTCGATGGTGACGTCGTACGTTCTGCTGGCAGCGGAACCTCGAGTCAGATCGTAGGGGGGCCTCCCGCCCTTTCGTTGGGTGTCGGGGCCAAGCCGCCAGAGGTCTCTGGTGGCGCGGTGTGTAGCCCAGCGGCTATTTCGGGAGGTTGCGTCGCCAGTTTTGCTGTGGAGCTGGAGGTGGTGGAGGGCGGGGGCGAGGCCGGCGGCAGCGTGCCATTTCGGGCCGAGGAGACGGGCGTCGGGACAGGAGCGAGCCCGAGAGGTGGAGTGCGGATCGGCGCGGAGATGGATTTACCTGCTAAGCAGAGGAAGACCAGCGTGGAGGAGTCGGGCGTCGAGCTGGCGGCGAGCTCGAGTGGGGTGCGGATCGACGAGGAGATGGAATCACCTGCGAAGCAGGAAAAGCCCAGCGGAGCCGTGCAGAGCGGCGAGACGCTGCCGTCGAGAATGAGCCGAAGGCGGAGGCCAGCGGCGAGTTCGGCGTTCTGAAGGGGCGCTGCCGTTTGCAGTGCGGATCTGCCCCAGCCTGGGGCGTGGCTGTCCGCTGGAGCCGAGCCAGAAAGCCACAAAGTCCTGGGGCTCACCTGGGTCGGCTTGGGGGCCTCATGGCCGTCGGAGTGGCCTCCAGCGGCCGTCGCGGGGCCGTCTTTTAGCCGTCTTGTGCCGTTCAAAGGGTTCTCTGAGGCCGTCTTGATCGCTCCTGGAGGCCCTCTTGGGCCAACGTGGGGCTCCTGTGGGTTGTCCTGAGGCCGCATTGCAAGTGTGGGGCTTCTTGGGCCGTCCTGGTGGCATCTCGGAGGCCTCGCCTCTAGGGCCGTCTGGGGCCGCAGGGCTCCAGAAAAATATGAAAACGTCCAAATCTTTGAAGCAAATGCGGGGGACTTTCGCCTCGGGTTGTCTTCGGGTCCTGTTGGCTGGTCTTCGGGTCCGGTTAGGCCGTCTTCGGGTCCTGCTGGGCCGTCTTGAGGCCATCTTGGACCGCCTCTGGACCATATTGGCCCGCCTTGGGTCACCTCGGCGGCCTTGCCTTTGCCTGCCTCGGCCGTCTTGGGAAGCGGGATCGCGGATCATTTTTTCTCGAGGGATCATGGCTCCAGGAGCGCGGATCCACGGTTCTTGATGAGGTTTCCTGGCCTTGGCAGCGCGGACCCACGGTTTTCCCCACATCCTAAGTGGTGCTCTCGTTTTCTTTGGACACCCCCCGCGCAGGAACCTCACCATCACTCCTCCCCTTCTTTTCTTCATCATCAGTATCATCGTCATCCTCTTCCTTCCGCTCATCATCATCATCATCATCATCACCATCACCATCACCATCATGACCACCATCACCCTCCTCCTCCTCCTCCTTCGTCTCATCGTCGTCGTCATCGTCATCGTCGTCGTCGTCATCGTCATCGCCATCGTCATCGTGATCGTCATCGTTGTCGTCATCAGCAACGCCATCACCATCACCATCACCGCCATCATCATTTTTAACAACAACATGTTCGTCATCACCATCATCATTACCGTCATCACCGTTATCATTATCGCCACCATCAACATTACCAGCATCAACATCACAATCATCAGCATCACCACCGCCATGATCGCCATCGTCATCATCAGCAGCATCATCATCATCACCGTCATCAACATCACCACCACCGTCATCATCTCCAACATCAGCATCGCCATGATCAGCGTCACCACCATCACCATCATCACCATCGTCGTCACCATCATCATCATCATCACCATCATCACCATCATCACCATCATCATCATCGTCATCTCCGTCACCATCATCATCGCCAGCATCACTACCATCATCATCTGTAACATCATCATCATCATCATCATTTTCATCGTCATTGCCATCGTCATTGTCATCGTCATCATCAATGTCACCACCATCATCATCCGCATCATCATCATCATCGTCGTCGTCGTCATCACCATCATCATCTCACACACACACGCTCACACACTCACGCAACCATTCACACATCCATATTCTCATACCGAGGAAATCTCTTGCAACGAAGTCTCGAGCGGGAGCCCCGTCCCTATTGGGACCGCGTGTCATGTTGTTAATCCGGGGCTGCCGTCGGAAAATCTTGTCAACACCCAGGTTTGCTGACACCCGGGGGCCTGCATCCAGATGAACTGTCGAGCGAGAGCCTTGTCTGTGAGTGCATTACAAGGAAGTTGCGGTGCCCGCAGATCATGTTGGTAATCCGAGGCGGCCATCGGAAATCCATAGAATACGCAAGTTTGCTGAAACCTGGGAGCTTGAATCCAGAGGAAGTGTCGAGCGGGATTCTCGTTTGTGCTCGCATTGCGAGGAGGTATCGAGCGGGAGTCCCCTTCCTGCGGTGCCCGCAGATCATGTTGGTAATCCGAGGCCGCCATCGGATTCCCATGTAAAAACGCAGGTTGAATGACACCTGGGAGCCTGAATCCACAGGAAGTCTTGAGCGAGAGCTTCGTTTGTGAGTGAATTGCAAGGAAGTCTCGAGCGGGACCCCCCCCTCCTTATGGTTTCGCATGTTAGTAGTCCGAGGCGGCCAGTGGATTCCCATGTGTTTTATATTAAGCAAAGGTTTCGTGACACCTGGGAGCCTGAGGCCAGAGGAAGTCTCAAGTGGGAGCTTCGTTCCTGAGCAACCTGAGAGGGAGTCTCGAGCGGGAGCCTCGTCTGTGAGTGAAATGCAGGAAGTCTCGAGCGAGGGACCCCTCATTATGGGCTACCCATGTCGCCCGGGGCGGCAATCGGAATACTGGGAGCCTGAAACCAAAGGAAGTCTTGAGCGGGGGCCTATGTCTCGGGCGCTCGCCTGGACGTGACTCGCGGGTAAGTCCTGAGCGGGAGCCCTTCGCTACGGCCGCCCGCCTCATGTTTTTCATCCGAGGCGGCCATCAGGATTCCCTGTACATCATTATGGTGACATGTCGGAGTCTGACTCCTGAGAGAGTCTCGAATGGGAGCCTCGCTCTTTGTCGAGCGTCCTTCGTAATCCGAGGTGGCAATCCTCAAGCACGCTTGTAAGCGTCGGCACGGACCAAACGATACGGCAGGAAGAGAGCCCCCGTAGTCACAAGGACGGTGCTGAGTCTTACTTCCAGCTTAGTATGGAATGTTCGCATGTGTGGTCATACTGTTTGTTGCGACGGATCGTGATGGGGTGGTGGCCTCGGGGGCGCGGACCCACATTATTGTACCAGGGAGTGTGTTGAGTCTGTGATGAGAGACGGGACCCACAACACACTCATATGTATGTATGTATGTATGTATGTATGTATGTATGTATGCATGCATGCATGTATGTATGTATGTATGTATGCATGTATGCATATATGTATGTATGTATGTATGTATGTATGTATGTATGTATGTATGTATGTATGTATGTGTGTATGTAGGTAGGTAGGTAGGTAGGTAGGTAGGTAGGTAGGTAGGTAGGCATGCATGCATGCATCCATGCATGCATGCATGCATGCATGCATGCATGCATACAGATATGTATGTATGTATGTATGTATGTATGTATGTATGTATGTATGTATGTATGTATGTATGTATGTATGTATATATGTATGTATGCATGTATATATGTATGTATGTATGCATGTATGCATGTATGTATATATGCGCGTAGCATGTATGTATGTATGTATGTATGTATGTATGTATGCATTTATACATGTATGTATGTATGCCTGTATATATGTATGCATATATGTATGCATGTATGTGTATGTACGCATGCTGTATGTATATATGTATATGCATGTATGCATGCATGCATGCATGTATGTAGGTATGTATGTATGTATGTATGTAGGTCTGTATGCATGTATATATTTATGTATTTATGTATGTATGCATGCATGTATATGTATGCATGTATATATGTATTTATGTATGTATGTATGTATACATGCATGTATGCATGTATGTATGTATGTAGGTATGTATATATGTATACATGTATGTGTACATATATGTATGTATATACATGCGCAAAATTTATATATATACATATATGTATATACACATATATATATAGATATCAGAACATCTACCAAGGAGTCCCAGGCATTCGACCACGCCTCAGCGTGCCAGGGGGCACGGTTGCGGATTCCTGTTGCTGACAGCGTTTGCCGCGTGCGTCTGCAACTCCTCCACGTCGGCTATTTTGCTGTACTGTGTGGCCTTTGTCTGTTAGCATTGCTGGTTCTTGACGCCTCGCTTGTCGTCCTCAAATTTTTATTATCATCCCTTGCCTTTCAGCCTAAATTCAGCTGTTCTGTCTATTCTTGTTATGTGGAGTGTGTGGAGTGTGTGTGTGTGTGTGAAAGAACGAAAGAGAGAGAGAGAGAGAGAGAGAGAGAGCGAAACTTTCAGTCGTGGCTCCCTACACCCTCCAATCCGCCATCGTCCTAGCTGGTGCTCCATGTTCAGTGTCGGACGTCCTTGGCAAAGACACCCACAGGCCACTGCAGCCACCAAAGGCAAATAGTCAGCAGGACACAGAAGCGGAGGAAATCTTTGCCATGGACACCACCGATGGAGCCACTGATGGTAACAAGGGTGATCGAACACAACCACTTGATTGAAAACACGTGCCGCAACATGATTGGCGCACAAGGTGGGGACCTTCGCTTCAGAGGCCTGTATGAGCGGGTTCCGAACGGATCGGATCCACACATCACCGTGAGCTCCGTCGAGGCCATGCAGGGGCAGGAAGCGGACTTCGTCATCGCTACCACGACCAGCTCCAACAATGACCGAGATTTCGTTTTTTTTTTTTGTTTTTTTTTTTTTTTTTGCACGAGCCTTGGCAAATACATGTGCTTCTCTCTTGCGCTCAATGCGCCCTTATCGCCATTACCAATCTGGATCACTGGCCAAGTGCCAAATTAGCGGAGCTCCTTGAGCACCTGGCCTGCTGCGCAAGGGCGAGGCTCACGCTTAGTCTACAGGTGGTGGAGAACAGCCATGTGATCGCGACGGACCACGCCGACAACAAATTTGACAGGTGGCTACTCATTTGCACCACGGAGGTGCGTGTTTAGGTGCAGAGAGCTCGAATCGCCTATGAGGCGGACCTCGCCAAGTTACAAGCCAGGAGTGCAGATAAGGTCCAAGCTCGGAGGTTCAATGACGAGATCATGGTTGGCCTTCCCCCATGGGTCAAGAAAGACGGACTCCTTGATATGCTTCGGCATATGGCCATGACGCTTGCCAGATGCCCAGCATTCCCTCCCGCGTTGACATGCATTACGAATGTCCATCCTCATCAGGACGGGCGAGCGCTTTCAAGTGCCAGTGATCACAACAGAAAGTGATGGGCCAACCACGGTTGCATCACGACGGGATGGTCAGTGAACGCTGTCAACAACAATTACGCTGTGCTCATGGCGATTATCCAGCAGACCCTGCCAGGCCATGCGGATACCGTAGGTACGGACGAGAGGATCATCCCAAATGACATCATTGACCACAAGCTCGCACGTGCGGGGGCAGGAGGACGAGTTCTCACTCCCCGGGGCGGCAGGAGGCACTTCCCCGCAATCGTCGACCCCTCCGTGCTGGCATGCGCACGGCATAGGAATTCCGCACCCATTGACCTTGCGCGACAAACTGCCAGAGGCGACCCTGTTAGACCGGAGCTACCGGATTCTGGTCGGAACTGGCGATCTGGTCCCTAGGGGATGGGAACCACTGGAAGACGTTGGGGGGCGGCGCATGGACCTACCATATCACTGCGCGATCAAAAACGATCCAGGACCATGTCCCGCGACTCGACCCATCGGGCGTGATGTGACTGCGACTAAGTTGGCAGGGGTGCCGACCGTGCATGCTTCGCACAACGCTGGCTGGGAGCGTGTGCGGCCTTGGCAGCGCGGACACGGCGCGCGGGGGCATGCGCGGGCAGCCGCTGAACGTGACATCGGCGCTGGTTGGAAGACAGGCGGGCTTGAATGCAGGAGGCGTGCCTTCCCAAACCAATCTTCCTTCTGGAGGAAAGTGTAAGCCGCTCTTAGGGTTTGGTGACGTGGCTGGGCTGGCAGCTCGGTTAATCTCCATGCTGGGAACGCAACTTACGCCGCAGGATATGCCAGTGCTACGCGAGGTCGCTCGCGCGCGTCCTCGGATCGCAGCGGCGGGAGGGGCAGCTGAGTGCGCGGCTGCGGTCGCAGTTGCGGTCGAACTTGCGGTGCGCAAGGGGGGCCGCGCTGATGGTGCGCGCGGTGGCCCGGGGCATCCAGGTAGTGCGCTGAAGGCGCCGATGTAGTCGCCGTCGCCCTCCCGGGTCTTCTGACTGCCTGCCCCGTGCGAGGCCCCCGCTCCTGCGGCCGTCGAGAACTGCGCGCCAGGGCTCGATCCGAGATGCCGCGGCGGCCCGCGTTTACGGAACGACCGGGCGTCCTGCAATTGGAACGAGAAGATCAAGAGCGCTGCGCTGCGCCTGCCCCCAGGCATCAGTGCGGGCCCGGCCCGTTTCCTGTTGCCAAGGATGAGGTCTCGCTGTTACTCGACGAGGGTTGGGCGCGCTCGCGGCGTGGGGCCAAGAGGCGCTCGACGGCGTCGTCCAGGCGGGGGCCCTGCTCAACGGCCCAACGGGGAAGATGGGCAGATGGGGCGCGCGCATTTACTGGAATGCCCGGTGTCTGCGCACTCTGTTGCGTCCCGCTATTCGGAGACGAGATATTTTGGGCAGTCATGCTGGAGTTGCTCGCGGATAAGAAGCAGCGGGTCACCGTGGCAGTCGCCGCCGATCAGCTTGCTTCCCCGGCGGAAGCCATGCGCGTGGCAGCGATGTGGATCTGCGGTCGAGGTCCAGAGGAGATGCAGTTTGGGAGCGATCTCAAATTGAATTGGGGCCCTCTCATGGGGGGGCCGTTTGTCCCACGCGCGCCGCGCTCGTCGGGCGAAGCCTGCAGCGTCCTCCTCGGAGTGCTGAATGGGCATTGGAACCGAGCAGTGGGGAATCTGGTGTCTGGGCCAAATGCTGGCCCTGGATGGCGAGACTCACGCGGAGGACCTGGCCCGTTTGGGGCACGTCCTTCAAGAGTTCGCCTGCGTGCTTCTCGATGAGACGCTCTCCGCGCGCTGCAGCGTGGCGAGGCTCGCGCCGGGCGCCGCCCGCGTATATCATCGAGCCGGCTCGCCGGGCGGCGTTATTTGGTCGGAGCCGCTGGGGCAGGGGAAGCCGCGCTGGGCGTTGGACGACGAAATCCCGCGATCGACCGTCGACTGGGAGCCGGGCGACGTCGCCCGAATAGCAGGGGCCGCGCCAGACACGACCGACAAGGGCCAACAATGACGATCCCAGGCAGAGCAACAGTACGCCCTACGTATTACCCCGGCTGCGCGCGACGGGGAAACCGTCGTCTTGGCATGGCGGGCAACGCGCGAAGACGGCAGCGAGAGATGGGCGCTACCAGTTGCCCCGCTCTCTCGGGATGAACCCTTGCGCGACGATGGCCGCGGCTGGGCGCCCTGGATTCGCGAGCGGCTGACTGGGCATTGATCAAACGACGATGCAAGGAACTGGGGCGTTTTGGACGGGCCGCAGCGCTATGCGGTCGCGGGGGCAGGCGCGCAGGCGGCCCCCAGCGGAGCGCCCATTGACCCGGCGGGGGCGACTGGCGCATTGTTTCCCAGTGCGGGCGCTTCGCGCCAGAGGACGAGCTGGAGGCCCCGAGCCTCGCCCGCGGCGCAGTGGCCGATGCCCTGGGCGCGCTGCGACGTGGCAGAATTCGGGAAATTTAAAGAGATGGCCTCGCTGCACAGCAAATGGCTCCTGGGCGACCGCAGCAAGCGAGGCAGGGGTGCAGGGGCCAATCGGTATTTGGTGGAGCTTTGCTCATAGTGCCATGGGCACTGTTCCAGGACATCTTTTGTCCGCGCATTTGGGGCCGGTGGCTGGGCTTGATTTGGTCGCGGTTCATTGCGCGCTGCTGTTGCGCGCTGCTGCGGATGCGCCCCGCCGATGAGGGGTTCCAGAGACGACGCTGTCGGCGCGGCCGCGCGCCAGAGCGGCATTCCTCCGGCCCGTCGGTCCACGCGCTGGATTCTCATATCGCCTGGATTCATCGCGCGTGCGGATCGGGGCAGATGCCTATGCGTGGACGACCAGCGGGGCCGCGTTTCGGCCCCGTGCAACGCGCGCGCGCGCTCAGTGCGTGGGGTGGCAGATCGCGGGGGCGGGGCGGGGCGGGCGGCGGCGCGGTGGGCTGGATGACCCATGGCTACAGCGCATCAAGGACAACCAATGCTTGGGCGGAGGTAGTGGTTCCTGCCATTACGAGGTGGCGATTCTGGACAGCTTTCTGGAAAATTGCGGGCGCGGTGGCGAGGTGGGGGAATTTCCAGGGGCGCTCCGAGAGCTCGCCGTGGGTGAGGCGGATGACGCCCAATGCCCTCCCCTCTCTTTTCCCTTTGCCGCTCGTCCTAGTCTGGGCGGGAGCTTGGCGCGATGCGGGGATCGATATTTCAGCGGAATGCCCGAGAAGGAACTGCGTGGCCTATTGGGCCGATTTCGGCAGGTGGGTCTGAGGCCAGCGCCCGCGTGCAAGCGGCAGCGCGCGATCATGTTCGCGATGGGCGCGACGTCGAAAAGGCTAGTGAGATTGACAGCTGGACGCATGCGGAGAATGGAAACATCCGTGAATCACGCTGCCAATGCAAGTGAGCCCCAGGCGGTGAGCAGCGGGCGCGTCGGTTCTGTGGGGCACAGAGAGCCCCGGCAGACGCTGCGGCGCACGTCATTGGCATGATGGGTAACTCCATTCCCACCGCGGCGCGCTGGGGGGCCTGGCGAAGAAGTTGTCGCGCCAAAGGGCGCGGGCCCACGGGGGCAGGAGAAGCAAGTGCTGGCCTCCTTCCTTTGATATGAAGGCGCGCGCAGGCCTGGGGTGGGCGTGCTGTCTCGCGACGCGCCGCCGCGGCATCGCGGCGCTGACTCCGCCGATCGGCATCCCGAGTGCGTCGCCCCGCTGGCTCGTGCCATCGACGCTCCCAGGGCCAATGTCGCAACCGCGAGAGGGTGCGTGTGCACCGTGCGCGGAAGCGGTCAAAAGCGATTGCCAGGGGCCCGGTGTCAGCGAGGCGGCAGGATGGGACTGGATCCAGGCCGATGAGGTGCGCCAGAATGCTGTTCAGGAGGGGGGGGGGGGGCAGGGCCCGTCACAACCTGAAGGGAACCAACAATGAGACCGCCCACTTGTTTGTTGGCCGCAGCGACGAACAGCCGTAACATAGTCTCCTGTGAGCGGGGCCATCCAGGAGGCGTCGAATCGCGATTGGCGCGCAGCCGAGGCTTGCGGCCTTCATCGAATACTTCCAACGCAGCGCAAACCTGGAACGAGGCGCGCCAGTTTGCAATCCTCGTGGGATAGGTGGACTAATGCGCACCACCAATCGAGCAGATATGCCACGGCGGTTAAGGATCCCTCTCTGCTCAACTCAGAGCAGCTACGAGCTTTGATTTCGGCCGCCCTGTTGGAGGCGGAGCGCGCAGGGCATGGCTCCACGGGCATGTTTGAAGTGGCTGCCGCTCGGCGACGGGGCAGAATGCCGCGCCGCGCCGCTCGAAGCCAGCCCCATCGGGACCGCCGCCAGTAGCGAATTTCAGGCTCAATCCCAGGGTGCTCTAGACCTATGCGCGCCCACCCAGCGCCTGCCAATTGTCCTTCCAATTCTCGGAGCTTCAGATGAGGCCATGCACCATCGCTGGCTGATGCGACCGTGCGTGCTCTGCTGCGCCGAAACGTTTCAGGGCTGCCTGGATGGGCAGGCGGCGTACTCCTCAGCAGCGCCAATCAACCCGTGGACCTACGGAGCTGTTGCGCCGCTGCTCTGTTCCTTTCCGAGCAATGGCTGCTGGGGCAGAGGACTCCAGTGTGTGGGGGGTGCTGTGGAGGCGCATCCGCTTGCTTTGCCTGTAGGGGGCTGTGCTAGGCATGCCCGCCTAACCGCGCCATCCCTGCGCATGGCGCGGCGCAGTGGGTCGCTGCCGAGGAGTCTGCGCGCGTCGGAGGGAATCCACTCCTCTATGAAGCTGTTCACAAGGGAGTAAGGCCTTGCGGCGACGGCGGGTTGCACAAATTGCTGGGCTATCTGGAGGGTACCTCGAGAGGAATCCGTGCCTGGGCAGCGCGCTGCGCTCTGTGTCATGTGTAGCGCGAAAAATGGGGAGTGCCACTTCTGCCGCGGCCCGCTGCATTTCCGCCCGAGACCCTCGCCCACCCACAGGCCGCGGGGCATTTTTCCAGGGCGCGGAGGCGTGGCGGATAAAGGGAGCACTGGGGCGGCATCGTGCTGCAGTCGGGTGCGCGAGCTCCGCCAGGGCCATCTCTTAGCTCGCGCCTGCTCTGGAGAAGGTCGCGTTCTGATGGTTCGACCTGCCCGCGACCGTCCGCTCCGGCAGAGGAGCCAACTGTTGGCGGCTTGCTCCGCCTTGTCGTTGCTGTGCATGCTTCGCCCGCTGCCCCCCCGGCTCATCCTTTTTCTTGGGGGCTCCTGTGCGCGGTCTTTTCGAGTGCTGCTGGATCTTGTGCCTGGTAGCTTCGTTGGCAATGCCCTCTATTCTCTCTGCGCGATCCATGCGGCTTGGCCGCCCTTGGTATTGCGTTTTTTTCCGCCCCACCCTCGCGGCGCGCGGCGTGCCCCGCGCGCTCCGGCCCGGCCGGTGCCTTTGCTGGCTGCGCCGCCATAGGCGGCCTCCAGCCGCTGGCTCGGCTCTGCTGTCGCGTCGCCAGCTGTGTTGCTTCAGCTGCCAGAGTTTCGGCTCGATCGGCTGGCTGCCCCCCTTTCCCGTCGCGCCGTGGGCGCGGTCGCGCGCCCCCTCGCGCTGCCCCGATTCTTCGCCCGCCCCCCTTGTGGGGTTGTCCTAGCGGTGGCGCTCGCGGTCCCGCGTTTCTGTCGCTGCCCATGCGGCTTAGCCGCCGATGGTGCTTGATGTAGGGTGCCTTGGCCGGGTCGGTTGGCGTGGGCCCCCGCGGCCGCCCGTTGCGTCTGGTACCTTCTGCGTCGCGGCCGCCCTGTGCCTCGTCGCGCGCCCAGTGCCGTGCCTCTGGCGCCGCCGCCATCTGGGCCCCCCCCCGCCGAGCCGCGAGGCTGCCGTGGATCGGCGTCGGCAGCGGGGCCGCCTCGCCCCCTCGCCGCTGGGGGCTATGGCCATGTCTTCTCTTTGGGTCGTCTGGCCAGCCGCGCGGCGGGGGCCCGGGCGGGGGGGCGGGGGCCCGTGGGGCGCGGGGGTGCTGCGCCTCTCGCGGGCGTGTGGCTGGAGGGCTGCGGTTGCGGTTCGCGCCGCAGAACTTGCTGGCGTCTGGCTGGCTGGCTATCCTTGTTGTTCGTCGCTGGGCGTGCGTTGCCGTTCAGCTGCGTGTGCGCCGTTCTTCGGTGGCCGTGCGGGCTGCCTGGCTATCCTGGCGGGTAGTCTCAGTGATTGCGTCGGGGGCGGATGCCTTGCCCATGGCTGCCTTGTCGCCTTCGCGCGACCGCGCGTCTCTTTGCGCTCTCCTCCTCCCTCCCTTTTTTTTCTCAGCGTCTCCTCTTCCTTTGTTTGTTTTTTGATAGTGTCGGCGCTTGCCTGGCTGGGTGGCCAACTCACCGCGCTCGTCTGCCCTTGCAGCTGCATGGTGGATTAAACTTATTCACCTTTCTTTATGTGACAGTGTAGGTTTGCTGGCACGTTTTGCGTGCAAGGCTTGCTATTCTTGCACTTCACTTCCGGTGCTTGGAGTGTTGGGCGCGGCCGGTGACGCAGCTTCCCTGGGCGCGTTGTGGCTGGCGTTGCCACGCGCCGTTGGCCCAACTGCACCCATCATCGTGGTCGCTTTGCGTCGCTGGTCTGTAGGTCAACATCTTACCAATCTGCCTCGCTGGACCGCTGGGTCGGCCACATCACCAATCTGCCTCGCAACATTTGTTACCGTGCGCATCACTGTCTAACGCCGCTCTGGTGATTCATTGGCTAAAATTAGCCCCTGGCCGTTGCGCTTCATTTCATTTTGTGTTGAGTATTATCCTCGTTTTGTGTCCGTTGCATGTTTCGTTTGGACTTGCGGTTTCTCTAACACACCCATCACTTGCATGTTGCAGTGTGTGACGCTTTGTGCGCTGCGCCTTCGACAGTGCCCGATCACAATTAGCACGCTCATCTGCTGCCGACGTTTGAGGACACTCTTCGCCGCTGAGTTACACATCGGTGTGTGTGCGTGTGTGTGTGCTCGCGCGCGTGTGTGTGTGTGTGTGTGTGTGTGTGTGTGTGTGGTTGCGTGTGTTGGGGAAGTCGGTCTTGTGTGTCGCTGCCCGATCAAGCTGCTGTGTACCGCGCGCTGCTTCCGCAGGTCACCCAAGGCAGTTGCGAACGACACTTGCCGGTTTTCGGAGTCAGGCTCCCTTCTTTCCAATTCTGACACACTCGCGGCATGATCAGGAAACCCAGGTTGAGCAGGTACACCCGGGTGGTGGTGGATGATGATGATGCTGATGATGATGATGATGATGACGATGATGCTGATGATGATGATGGTGATGATCATGATGCTGATGATGATGATGATGATGATGATGATGATGATGATGATGATGATGAGGAGGAGGAGGAGGAGGAGGAGGAGGAGGAGGAGGAGGAAGAGGGGGAGGAGGAGGAGGAGAAGGATAATGAGGAGGAATATGAAGCGGAGGAGGCGGAGGAGAAAGAAACTGAAAAACAACATGATAAAACAGAAGGGGGACGGCGCGGCAGTGCCCGCCGCGCAAAGACACCCTGAAGGCAGCAGAGGCCCGCCAGCACGCCTCAACAACTGCGCATGGTTATGGTGTGTGCGACATCACTGACCGTTTTGGGATCCCTTCCCTTCCCCCTCCCATCCCTTTGCAATCGCTCGATATGAGCGTTCTTCTCCTCTCTCAGTTGTTTTTTTTGGGGGGGGGGGGAAACTTATCGAAGACGCCTACGGCGAATCACCGCCGCCCCCTGCCTTTTTGGAAGCGCCTATGTGGCCGAACGTTGAGGCCAGACCTGCCAAGCTATCGGACCACGTGTTCCCCGAATCGGTTTGGAAAGCCTTCGGGGAACACGTGGGCATCTTGAAGGTCATCTTGGCCGTCTTGGAGGCCTCTTGGGCAAGCTTTGGGCGATCTTTGGGGCTTTTTGGGCCGTCTCGGGCCAGCTTCGAGCCAACTTCGGCCATCTTGGTGGGTTCCTGGCACGTCTGAAGCCGTCGGAAGCCGTTTGGGGGGCCTCTATGGGCCGACTTGGGGCCCGCTTGGAATGCTCCAGGGCCGTCTTGGAGGCCATCTTGGGCGTCTGGGAGGCCATCTTGGGCGTGTTGGAGGCCTCTTGGGCCCTCTTGGGGCCCTCTAGGGGCCATCTTGGAGGCCACTTGGGCCATCATGGGGCTCTCTTGGGGGCCTCTTGGGCGATCTTGGGGGCTTCTTGGGCCGTCTCGAGCCGTCGGAGAGCCGAAAAGGCGCAAATGCCAGAATCCTTCAAAAACCAAGGAAAAATCAATGATTTTGGCCTCTTCGGACTCTCCTGGAGGACCTCTTGGAGGCCTCTTGGGCCGTCTGGGAGGCCTCTGGGGGGCCTCTTGGGCCGTCTTGGGCCGTCTTGGACTCTCTTGGGCCGTTTTGGAGGCCGTCTTGGACCATCTCGGGCGGACTTGGAGGCCATCTTGGGCCATCTTCGCGATTTTTTGAGGATGTCCCGAGCGAAACGGCCGTTTTTTGGAGGATTTTTTCCGGTCGTTGAGCACCTTCCGGGTGGCCGGCGGGTTCTGCCGGAGCCCACTGGGGAGTTCTTTTGGAAACAAAAAACTGGCGACGTACCCAACCCCTGCGCAAAAGCGGGGCGCAAATAGTTTAGGATACTTTATAAGGGGGCGATGACGGAGCGAGGGTTACATATGTCTGCAGACGGAATTCGGGAGACTCGCAGGACACTGGCTACAGGAAAAGGGCTTGATAAAGCTGATGATTTACAATTCCTGAGCACTCCTAGCCACTTCGAAAACGGGGATCACAGCAGGCCTCGAAAGTGGCGACAGGTTCACAGATCGCAGCCCCGCAGGGACGGCGAGGTCTCATTTGAATCTGCCCGTGGCCCTCACTGTGCTGGGCCCCCCAGCAGGCCTCGAAAATGGCGGCAGTTTCGCAGATCGCAGCCCCCCAGGGATGGCGAGGTCTAATTTGAATCCGCGCGTGGCCCTCACTGTGCTGGGCCCCCCAGCAGGCCTCGAAAGTGGCGACAGTTTCACAGATCGCAGCCCCCCAGGGAGGGCGAGGTCTAATTTGGATCTGCCGCGATTACCCTCTATGCTGGACCCCCCAGCAGGCCTCGAAAGTGGCGACAGTTTCACAGATCGCAGCCCCCCCCCCCCCAGGGATGGCGAGGTCTAATTTGAATCTGCCGCGATTACCCTCTATGCTGAGCCCCCCAGCAGGCCTCGAAAGTGGCGACAGTTTCACAGATCGCAGCCCCCCAGGAATGGCGAGGTCTAATTTGGATCTGCCGCGATTACCCTCTATGCTGGACCCCCCAGCAGGCCTCGAAACTGGCGACAGTTTCACAGCCCCCCGCAGGCAAGACAGAAAGAGGCAGGAAAGAGGCGGGAGGCGGGAGGAGGAAGGACGCGACCACACTGCTCTATTCAAAACGAAGACCCAACCAAGGAGGGTTGGGAAAAACATACCCTGGCGACGTACCCAACCCCTGCGCAAAAGCGGGGCGCAAATAGTTTAGGATACTTTATAAGGGGGCGATGACGGAGCGAGGGTTACATATGTCTGCAGACGGAATTCGGGAGACTCGCAGGACACTGGCTACAGGAAAAGGGCTTGATAAAGCTGATGATTTACAATTCCTGAGCACTCCTAGCCACTTCGAAAACGGGGATCACAGCAGGCCTCGAAAGTGGCGACAGGTTCACAGATCGCAGCCCCGCAGGGATGGCGAGGTCTCATTTGAATCTGCCCGTGGCCCTCACTGTGCTGGGCCCCCCAGCAGGCCTCGAAAATGGCGGCAGTTTCGCAGATCGCAGCCCCCCAGGGATGGCGAGGTCTAATTTGAATCCGCGCGTGGCCCTCACTGTGCTGGGCCCCCCAGCAGGCCTCGAAAGTGGCGACAGTTTCACAGATCGCAGCCCCCCAGGGAGGGCGAGGTCTAATTTGGATCTGCCGCGATTACCCTCTATGCTGGACCCCCCAGCAGGCCTCGAAAGTGGCGACAGTTTCACAGATCGCAGCCCCCCCCCCCCAGGGATGGCGAGGTCTAATTTGAATCTGCCGCGATTACCCTCTATGCTGAGCCCCCCAGCAGGCCTCGAAAGTGGCGACAGTTTCACAGATCGCAGCCCCCCAGGAATGGCGAGGTCTAATTTGGATCTGCCGCGATTACCCTCTATGCTGGACCCCCCAGCAGGCCTCGAAACCGGCGACAGTTTCACAGCCCCCCGCAGGCAAGACAGAAAGAGGCAGGAAAGAGGCGGGAGGCGGGAGGAGGAAGGACGCGACCACACTGCTCTATTCAAAACGAATGCCCAACCAAGGAGGGTTGGGAAAAATAACCAAAACCAAAACCTGAAACATCCAGCACGCCGTGCACCCCTGCAAGCAGGGGGCGGCGGATCAAGCTGCCTACGGCAAATCTCGCCACCGTGCCTGGGTTGTGGGTGTGAAGCCTGTTGGGCGTTCGTTGGGATCTCGTGGATGGCCCCTCGGGGGCTTCTTGGACGCAGTTTTGAGGCATCTTGGGAGCCGCTTTGATGCCTTTTGGGTTCTCTTTTGGGGCCTCTGGGGGGCCTCTTGGGGGTCTCTTGGGGGCGTTTGGGGGCCTCTTGCGCGCCTCCTGGGGCCTCCTGGGGGCCTGTTGGGGCGGAAGGCCAGGATTTTCGGTTGTGTAGTCCCTCTCTTGGGCCCCTTTTTGGGCCGTGTCAGGGCCCTCTTGGGCCGTTTTGGGCGCCTCTTGGGCCGTCTCGGGGTGTCTTGGGGCCCTCTTGGAGGCCTCGTGTGCCGTCGTGGAGCGCCAGAAAACCGAAACGGCGGGAAAGCCAAATCCTTCACAACTTGTTGGCAATCAATGCTTTTTGCTTCTTGGGGGGGGCCTCTTGGGGCGTCTTGGGGGCCTTTTGAGCCATCTTGAGTCCGTCTTGGGCGATCGTTCGGCGACTCGGGGCCCTCTTGGGCCGTCTTGGGGGCCTTCTGGGCCGTCTTGGGGGCCTTCTGGGCCGTCTTGGGGGCCTTGGAGAGCCCCAGGGAGGCGCTATGGCCGCCCAGGGACGAGCGATGCAGTCCGGGAAGTGTGACTGGGGGGCGGCGGGGACCCGTAGAAGACTACAGAAACCCTGCCAGGCACTTTTTGGCATTCTTCCATGCCCCAGCGTGCGGCAGGCACGGTGGCGGATATCAGGTACTCTTTAATTCAGGGTTGTCACGGGCTTGCTTTCGACGTGTTCTGTCGGGCCAGAGCGCTCTCTGTTTTTCAAAGCACGGTGCACCCGGCGCAGCGCTGGCCGCACTCCAAGAACCCGCGCCCTGCTCCTGTCGTTCAGAAGAGGCGCCCCTCGCCGCAGGGCGGGCCGCACTTCTGCTGGGTCCGGTTCCTCTTGTCGTCGTTGCCGCCCCCCTCCCCTCCTCGTCCTCCGCGCCGGTCCAGGGCCAGGGCGCCGCCAGCCGGCGGGGGCGCACGTGCCGGCCCACGACTTGGGGTGAAGGGCCCATCGCCGTTCCCACGAGGGGCTCGAAGACGGCCAGGGTGGCCCAGGATGCCCCCACTGTCCCTCCAGGGCGGCTCAAGACGCCCTCAGGGTGGCCCACGAGGGTGCCCAGGGCGGCCCCTACGAGCCAAGGTGAGCCCAAAGATGGCACCAAGACCCCTCCCGAGACGGGGCCAGTCCCGTGGCCTCCTCCTCTGGAGTCGCAGCGGCGGCTGCGACAGCAGTGGGCCGCGCGCGGGGGCAACGCCAGAGCGGCGCGCGCAGCTGCGCAGTGCTCTGGACCCTGCCGCCGCGGTGCGAATTGGGGTGAACATGCACACCGCTCCCCCTTATGATTCTTGGCATCGCTCGGACGTGTGCACTTTCTCTCGGCGAGGGCCATCGAGGAGCATCCTGGATCATCGATCCCCATCAAAACGTACACGAAGCCGAAACAGGCACTGGGAATCGGCGCCCGAGCGGTGGCAAGGATTGCGCACCTCGGGGTGGAGTCTCCGTGGGGGTCCAGGTCCACTGGGACACCCGTCGGCGGGGATAGGGGCAGGACTGGCGCACTGGGGCGGCATGTGTGGGAAGGATAGGACGTCAGACATGGCGCGCCTCCCCCTCCCCCTCCCCCCCCCTCCCCCTCCCCCCCCTCCCCCCCTCCCCTCCCCTCCCCTTCGCTTTCCATTTTCCCCGTTCCCCTTCCTGCCCTCCTTCCTCCTCCCTTCTTGCCCTCCTCTCCACCCCATGGGTAGCGTGGGGTCCCTGGTCGGGGCCGCCTCAGGCTGTCGGCGAAGCCGGCGTGCTTCACCTGCCCGACCGTGTCAGGGGTGCCGTTCGGCTTGCAGAAGGCGCCTGGTCGGCCAGGGGGGGGGAGCAGCAGAGCCAGCATGGCGCATTGCCGTCGGGATTCCAGTGAGGATTTCTGTCAAGTCGGTCGGGCATGCCGTGAGAGAATCGGCCAGGAGATTGGCGCAGCCGTCAGACACTTTGGCAGGCAGCCCGTGAGACAACGAGTTCACCGATCGCACCTCGGCGGCAGAAGGCCTTGCACGGCAAAAGGAAGGAGGAACAGCTCGCAAAGAGAGAGAGAGAGAGATATCCAGATATGCGACGTCCTGATTTTTTCAGGGCGGCGTCCCTGGAAGTCCCGACCCTTTCCCCGGGAGCGGTTTTGCATCCCGAGTCGTTTTCTGGCGGTCCTGGGGCCTGGCGAGGGCCTCTAGGGGTCGAAAATAACGAAAAACCTTCCGTCTTGATTTTTTTTACGACGCGGTCATGTCTGGGGAGAGAGAGAGAGAGAGAGAGAGAGAGAGAGGGAGTGGGCCTTCCAGCGTGTACTGCACGTGCGGCAATCAGGCCCCCGGAGACCAGGACACAGATAAACCAGGACACGGAAAACCAATGAAACGACATCCTTTCCTGCAAGGTCACGTTTTTCAGCACCCGTGCATGTTTTGTTTGCTGCGCTGCAGGATTCGGGTTTGTGTCCGGGTTGAGGGGGGTCTTGCAGTCTTTTGAGGCCTGTGTCCGGGTTTATTCTGGAAATGCTGCAGTGCAGTATTTTGCTCGTGCCGCCGTTTGGAGAGAAAACTTGGCTTCGAGGGGTGTTGGGTGTCCGGGTCTAGCGTGCCCGGGTCTGCGGGGCCCTGCGGCAAGCCGCTCGGGAGAGCACGCGGGGCGACCGTGCGGGAGGCCTCACGGCAGAGCGTGCGGGAGGCCACGCTGGGGGGCCGCGCGGGAGGCCGCGGCCGGAGGCCGTGCGCCAGACCGCGCGGGAGACCGTGCGGGGACCGCACGGGAGAGCCTAATTACGGAGACCGTGCGGGGGACCATGCGGAGGCCCGCGCGGAGAACCGCGCGGGAGGCCACACGCGGGGGCCAGAGTCGAGAGAGGAGCAGCCACCTGGACCCGACCATGGGCGTTTACGGAGGCGGCCCTCGGCGTTGACGCAAGCGGCCCTGCCCTGTTCCATTCCTTCTCTGGGCGCGTGTGCCACGTGCCTCGCGTGTCGGGGTGGTTCTTATCGGGGCGGATGTTCTGCCCTCTACAGGAAATGGACCATACAGGAGACCATGCAGGAAACCATACGGGAGGCCACGTGGGAGGCCATACGGGAGACCATGAAGTCACCGAGTCCGGGGCCGGCAAGCGCTTTCCGGGTCCTTCTCACAATCCGAAGCCCTTGCAACCAAGTTGATTCGGGAAGTACGAAGGCAACAGCAGCTGCCACAATATCGGTCGCAGGTTCCGCCGACAGAAGGTCTGTCAGAATCTCGGCTGCACGATCGACCGGAGAGGTGGAATCTCTGGTGCATCAACCGATTCTCGGGCTGGCTGCGCTTCTGTCAGTTAACAAGGCGTGATCTCGCGCTCGGCTGCCAAGCCGCCAGGGAGACGCCCTCCCGCCCCGGGTCCAGATGGCCCCTTCTCCTCTCTCCCCTCCATCGCCTCCTTCATTCTATCGCTCCCGCGGCGGAACGCCTACAACGTCACCCGCAGGCCCGCCGCTGCTTCCATTCCACCCCGCCCCAGACCAGCCCTGCCGCGAGGAGAAATCAAGTCAGGTGGCGTAGGTGGTGGATCCTCGTGAGGTCCAGTGCGCCACCCTTTCCTGACCACCGTGAAATGTATGACCTTGGCGATCGATCGCTATACCGTTTATGTGCACTCGTGGGCAGTGGCGTGTCGGCGGACGTTGGCGAGTATATCTTCGAGTAACGCATGGGTGTCAGCTGCAGGTGGGGCGCTTGTGATGAGCAAGAATCTTTCCCCCCCCTCCTCCTCCTCCTCCTCCTCCTCCTCCTCCTCCTCCTCCTCCTCCTCCTCCTCCTATGAGGCGTGGGCTCCTCCTCCTCCTCCTCCTCCTCCTCCTCCTCCTCCTCCTCCTTCTCCTCCTCCCCCCCTCCTTGCGGGGCCGTTTTTTTGCGGCCTCGGGGCCTGGCCTTAAGGCCGGCCCCACTGGAGGCCGAGGATCGCCTCAAGCCCCCGGCGTGATCTTCAGCTCGGCGCTTCGGCGTGGTACATTCCGGCATGCGTGATCTGCCTCTGGCTCGCAGTGTGCACGCTCATGCCCGCGCCTCGGCACTGCACCGCGAAGAATTAGGTGGAACGTTGGCCATCGGCTGCCCGCGTCTTCTTCCTTCCACCCCTGGGAGAAACCGTCGTGGTTCATCCACGTTGAGAGGATGTAAAGGCCCCGCTTGGGCCGAGGGTCCTCTTAAGCCGTCTTAGGTTCCTCCGAGTGCCCTCGCGGGTCACCCTGTGGCCCTCTTCGGGCCGTCCTTGGTTGCTCAGTGTCCTTTTCAGGCCATCTTGGGAACTGCCTTGGGCCGCCTTGTTGCTCTCTTGAGGCCCTCGTGGGGCCGTCGTGGGGCCATCTTGGAGGCTTCTTGGGCCGTATTGAGCTCACAGAAGCCCGAAAAGGGGTGAGAATGTGAAAGGCGCCAAGGCGAGAGCCACATTTCGAGAACGACCCGCCATCAATCCGTGAAACTCTTGTAAACTTTTCAAACGAATGTGCGTGGCGCTAAGGCGAGAGCCACATTTTGAAAACCACTCGCCCTCAATCCGTGAAGATCTAGGATTTTCTAACACAGAATGTGCGCGGCTTAAGGCGAGAGCCACATTTTGACCACGACCCACCCTCCATCCATGAAGCTCTTGCACATGTTTACAACGAATGTGCGCGGCGCTGATGATAGAACCACATTTTGAAAACGACCCGCCCTCCATCTGTGAAACTGTTGCCAATTTTTAAGCATCAGGGCCATAAATGGTGAGGAAGTCTCAGGCGAAACGCCTGGCCCGCCCGTTCGACTGACCTCGGGGTGAAACAGGGAAGAGTTATCTATAAGGAAAAGGAATGGAAGAGGAGGAGGAGGAGGAGGAGGAGGAGGAGGAGGAGTAGGAGGAGGAGGAGGAGGAGGAGGAGGAGGAGGAAGAGGCCGAGGAATCAAGAGGAGGAGGAGTAGGAGGAGGAGGAAGAGGAGGAGGAGGAGGAGGATGAGGACGAGGACGAGGATGATTGTTTCTGACAGCTGTCCTATCTCTGTGGAATTTTGCACTCCAGAACTGAAATCTACATGTATCACGTGATGGGGCACATTGGGCGTGCCCGGGCTGCCGTGCATCGCGGACGACGCCCACGGGTGCCTAGAGCTCTGGGGCTCCGTTGCAGTGCCAGCCTTGCATCGGCCAGACAGGCCTGACGGAACGAGTGAACGAACGAACGAGGAGGAGTAGGAAGACGATGGTTCGATTTCAGGTCGAGCGATTGTCGGCCACTGCGTCGTGGGCATGACCGAGGACTGCCGCTCTCGTGTACGCTCGAGGAGGAGTAGGAAGGCGACGGCGACGACGAGGAGGAGTCTCCTCGCTGGTGCCCCGCTCCTCCCCCCGCGCACCGGCCCGTGCGCCCCGGCCCCTGCCCCCCCTGGCGCCGCGTGCCGCCGAGAGGCCGCGCTCGAGGGGAGCGTGGGCACGTCGGCGCACAGCGGCCGCCTCGGGAGCTCGAGCTGAAGCAGGGGAGGAATAGCCTCCTCCTTCTCCGCCTCCTCCTCCTCCTTCTCTTCCTCGTCGTCCTCCTCCTCCTCCTCCTCCTCCTTCTCCCACTCCTCGTCCTTCTCCTCCTCCTCCTCCTTCTCCTTCCCCTCCCCCTCCCTTCCCCCCTCGTGGCGGCGTCGTGCGTGGCTCCCGCTCCACTTTGCGCCTGCTCGAGGATCTGGGACTCGCGCAGAGGAAGGGCCTTCGCCCAAAGTGGGGCTACGGCCAGACCGATGTACAAAAGCGATGTCGGTTCGGGGAGGGCCCCCCCTGATGTTCTTCGCGTATGTTGGATGCTCTTGTGCATCCTGGGAGAGGGCACCCTCGACTGCTCTTCGGTTTGGCCGGCGGAGGGTCTCGTGTTCTTGAAGGGTGTTCTCCTGTCCTCGGTCCGGCCGTAGTTCGCGTTTACTAAACTGCCCTGGGCGTTTACTGAGCAGCCCTGCCCTGTTCGATTCCTTCCCTGGATGCGTTCGCTGAGCGGCTTTGCTTGTAGGGGTGTTTCTCACGGGGGTGGTCTCTCTGCTCTCTCTTGAAGAGGAGAGGGCGTAATGTAACCATACATTTGCGGAGTTCCGCGTGGATTTCTCGGATCTGCTCTGGGCCCCTTGGCGGCGCCTGAGGCGCCGCTCCTAGCGCGCTCCGCGCGCCAGGGAGGGGGTTTCAGCGTGGATCCAAGAACTCCTCTCGAAGCTCCGAAAGTTTTCACTCCAGCGGAGAGTCTGTTTATGCTGTTTTTTGGTCCTCTAGCGGGGGCAGCGCCGCCCCCTTCGCTCGCGCGCCCCTGCAGGGGGCCGAATCTCTTCACGGAGCCCCATGTGGCGACTGCACACAAGAGTGATCCTTCGCCAGAGTGACCTCTGGTGCGGGCCCACGGGTACTCCCCGACGGGTGAACGAGATGCGATAGCAGCGGCCGGGTGAACGCACTAAAGGTCACTCTTGCCCAGGGTCGCCCTTGCAGGTAGCCGAGTGTTGACGGAGATGTAGCCGGCATGCCACTTGGGCCTGATGGGAATCGCCCTCCCAAGCAGCATGATGGCCGCGGCCGCAGTCTCGCAGTCCCGAGGTTGTGGGGAGCGCGTGCTCCCCGCCGCAGGGTGGCTGGGCCGCCCCCTGCCTGCCACGTGCGAGAGCTCTCTCGTACTACCGTGAGATATGCGCTCGCGCACTGACCCACTTTCGGCAACGCGCAGAGGGGGGTAGGGGGAGGGGGGAAGGCTTCTTAGAAACACCCCTGCTTCTTAGAAGGCGCGGGCCTTCTCTATAGACGTAAGGCCGAGGCCTTCTAAGAAGCAGGGTGCTTTAAGAAGCCTTCCCCCCTACCCCCTGCCCCCTTTTGCGCGCCGCCAGCACTTGTCGTCAGGGGCACGCACGTGTTCACCAACACCGGCTCGGCCGCCCCCCGCGCCCCGCTGCGGCCTCGCCGCGTGAGTGCGCCGCCCCTGCTCTTTCTCTCTCTCTCTCTCCCCTCTGCGGCCGGCCCTCGCCTTTCCTTCCACCCCGCTTGCATTCTCGGGGCACTTCGAGATGCCGTTGCCCGGCTTGCTTGGACGCGCGTGCGGACTGCCCCTGCCGCGCGGCGACGCGAAAAGTCCACAAACGCTCGGACCCGATTACGTCCAGTCTCACGTACACTCGGCTCCGCTCTCATTCC